>CM076572.1:1331338197-1331585440 GCA_034641835.2 Pinus albicaulis
AATTTTAAACTATGAGCTCTACCCATAACGCGCAATGATTATATTGACAAATCTAACCTAATACGCACTTATGTTATCCTCTAAGCTTTATTCACAAACTATTTTCCTAATTTCACCATGTTCAAATATCCCAATCGTAGATGTTGGTACGTATTTGATTTGACCAAGGACTCTTACAGCCGCATAAATTCATAACCGTTGATTGAAACGTGTTCATATTTATTACACAGCCACCAAAATTCAAAACGTTGTCGAATGTATTATACTTTGTTAATCTCTTTGTCGTGTCTCTGCCGTGTTTACAAAACCCCACTTTGCTCATTCTCACTCCCTGCTTCACTCCATTTCGTCTCTTTTGCTCACTCACTCCTCCCGTATATCTACCACGCTTTACGTTCTGCTTCCCCATGCCCCTTCATTTTTATGATACATTCCCACAGTCATTGTGCTCGATCCTGTGTATTCAGTCGTTCCATTTCCACTTAAACCCTCACGAAGGCAAATTTGTGAGGCACAGAGAAGTGAAATGGGAAAATTATTAAGGGCAGAGACGGAAGGACCAAAGTTTATAGAGGGATATCCGCAAGCAAAAGAGATGTTGAAGAAAGCAAAATGGCTGCGTTTATTCAGAAATTCATAGGTTACCACAAAGAAGTTACGAAAGCGTTTGCAAGGTCATTTGATGGCTCGGAAGAAAAAATTGGAGACCTCAAGTTTTCGGTCAATGAAGCATCAATAGCAACAGCCACAGAACTTCTTCAGGAGGGAGAACGTTGGTTCAAAAATAAAAGTAATGCTGATGAGGCATGGAAAACAATCCCACGGAATCAAGGTATGGATATCACTGTTTTTAAAATAGGCATCCCTGTGCATGCAATAAAAGATGAATGGGCCACTTTACTACTCATTGTTCAGAAATTGATTACATGTGAAGGCCGTTTTGGCTCTATGTACATGTACCATACTAGGCTATTGATGAATTTTCTTGAAAACCAAACTCTTAATCTTCCTTATTTCCTATTCAATAGCTTAAAGAAAATGGCTGTGATTGTTCAAAAACACTTGGGAGATGTAGAGCCTCATCTTTATCACCACTACTAATAAAAATTCATTGAAAAGGAGCTAAAGGAAAGAAAAGATACATGGGAACAATTCCTAGTTAGAAACTTCTTTTGAAGAACCTCAGAAATTCCTCAAGGTAGTCCACCTTAGAAGGAGTAGAAGAAAGAAATGAATGTTGAAACCTGGGTTGTTCCTACACAGAAATTCCCACAGCCTAGCACAAAAAAGTAGAAGGAAAAGAACAATAGATGAAATCCAAAATACTTCTACTACTACTATGAAAAAAACTGATAAGGAAGAGAGATTGGTAAAAAGGAAGAAGAAGGAAATTAAAGCTAAGAAGCCAATAATACCAAAAGGGAAAGAAATTATTGAGGCTGTCCATAAAACTCCTTCTTCTGAAGAAGAAGATCACCAAATACTATCTGAAAGATTAGTTTTTCTTAAAAAACAGTCATCTCTATCCAAGAAGGCAGAGACAAGAAAACAAGAACAAAAGAGTAGTGTACCACAGCATGTCAGGAGAAGCAGTAGGCTTAAGGGAAAATTGAGAAAAACACAAATTAAAGGTCCTCATTTCATTGATTTGGGTGAGGAGACATCTGAACAGTCTCCAACTGACCATAGTCCATTTCAGTCAGTTAGTGAACCTGACTCCTTTCACTCCCAATTAGATAATGAGCATACTCCATCTTATTCTCAACAAAATATTGATGTAAGTCCTCCTCGGCCAGATTTTGAACATAATTCTCCCTTGCAGTATTTTGGGGACAGCCCAATGAAAAAGACACCGGAAGTAGATCCCAAATGTTAGAGGTATATGACTATATAGAATCCTGGGAAAGGCAAACACAGTCCAAGTACCTCTTCCATTCACCACATTGTGGCAGATGATTTAGTTCACCATTAAACGGAAATTCTTGAGCTTGAGCTTTTAATCTATGATATCAAAAATGAAAGAAACACCGAAAGAGCAAGGCAAACCGGACAAGATCATCCATGACAATACTATGTTACATTTGGGCATTTGGCAAAAGAAGAATAAGAAATTAAAAAAGGAAATGCCAAAAATTGAGCAGAGCACTTGTGAATATTTTCCAAATTCGTGTGCTTAATGAAGAAACCTGTAATGATGGCAGCATTTCAAAGAAGAAGAGAAGGGGTTGGATGTGTCAAGGAAGTATCAAGGCACATGAATTGAACAAAGAGAATAAAAAATTTTGGTTGCATGAGGACATGCAACACCTTCACAAAGGTATGTTGAGTATGGTAGCCCCGAATTCTGCATCTTTTCTATATTATTCTCTATACCTTTTTCACTCACCTAAACCTCCCAAATTGTCAATATCATGTGCAAAATGGTATCTAACATGGTTTTTAATTATGTTTTTGTGTTTTCTATTTGATCTAGATTTTTTTCATTCAGCTGCGGAATCTTGCCACTTTCCGCAGCTGCTGCAACTTTCCGCAGCTATTTTGTGGAAATCTATGCTGCAGGTGTCTACAAGGGAAACGAGCCACATGGGTAGGCTAGGAATGACGTGGACATGGTTCGTGTCATATTGGTTCAAGAAAACTCGTCCAAAGAATCCGCGGTCAAAGCCGTCCACGTGGAAGTCAACTATGGAGTTTCATGTCGGTCGGACTCTATTTCGTGGCACATAAACATCCATACGGCCGTTTCTAAGCTTGCGGAGGTTAAATCGACATCTGTGCAGAGCTCTGGAGTTGAATTCAAGCATCCACCTTCCGTAGATTCACTTTCCAACATGGCCATACTCCTATATCCGTGGACGTAGTGGTCTACGTGCGTGCTTCGCTATCATAAACTTCAGAGACAGTTACAGTTTATTGTTTTATATAGAGCGTTTGCATACGCACGAGGAGTTAGTTGTCAGTTGTAGTTAAAAAGTTAGTTGATAGTTGATGTTCGATCGTCATGTTTGCTCAGAGGTGATTCCGCGCCTTGAGCCGTAACACTATCATTCTCGTAATGAACTGCTTTTTAATATGAGAAAACTCTGTTTTTCAACTTAATTCGTGTTTGAGGATCGTTACCAAAGCTGTGTAGAGGGCCCCTGCTCGGCCAAGGTTCTGTGTATTAATGTATATATTTCTCATTTCATTTCTTTAAAAAGTCATTGTATCATAATCCATTACATGTTCATATTTTGTAGTTGTTTCATTTCTGTTTTTACATTTTTATAATTTCCATTTGCATTCCTGTCTTTCATGTTTTTATGATTGTTAATCATTGATCAGTTTTCTTGTGCAGGTTTTAGGTAGACAGCCCGGGAATTTTCATAGTATTTTGGCTAATGACATAAAACTAACATTATTCTGCTGCTAGTTTGTTTTTCATAGTTTTTGTTTAACTTCAGTTTTGCTTTGTAAATTTCAGTTTCGCTTATCTGATTCAGTAGTCAAATTTAGATATATTAAGCTGCTCATAGCGTCTTCAGTTACCTCCGAAAGCCACTGACTGATATAGGATCGCATTATGAAATGTGTAGTTTAGTATTAGTTTCTTTTCGCAAATTTAGATATATTAAGCTTCATAGCGTCTTCGCTGTTTCTCCTCGAGTTACAAATACTGATGGTGAGGGACCGTATTATGAAATGTGTAGTTTAGTATTAGTTTCTTTCAGATTTAGATATTTTAAATCATGTATGACATCTTCAATAGCCCGAAAGCCATACTGGATCGATGGCGAGGATTGAATCATGTGTGTATGGTTTAGTATTAGTTTACTTTTGTGAATTAAATATCACATACGTTGTTTATGATTACTCCTCTAAGTCATAGCCGGTCTAATGATGAAGGGTCGAAATGAATTGATGTAATCTGATTTAGATTTATTTTGTTGCAATTTTAACTTCATGTTTAGTTTCTTTTGTGTTCAGTTGGCAGTAAGAATAGTTTGGTTTTCATGTTCACTAGTTTCCTGTTTTGATTCATTAGATTAGCAGCACCTTTTCATTTCAGCAGTACACTTTTACTTTCTTTCAAGTCTTGTCATTGTAATTTCAATTTGCTTTTAAAGTTTCAAGATTGGTAAATCATTATAGGGGATATCACTTCCTTGAACAAATATAACCAAACTTGCTTTTCATTTTAGAATTTCCATTTCACCTTAGAAAAAAACCAAAAACGACAAAAGTTAAGAAATAGGTTATCTTGCACATATAGTGTGCCGCACTTCATCAGCTTACGATTCCCGGATTGACAAATTAAATGCAGCAATTTAGGACACACTAAATTGACCAAACAGAAGCCACACCAAACTGCTGCTAAGGTGGTCTTCATAGCAGCCTTTGATTCAGATTTTGGTTTCTCTTTGAGAGAAAGGAAACCTGCCACTCTATATGATGCTCAGTCAGATGCTCTTGAGTTGGAAGCGAATTTTTCCTCCACTGGAAATTTGAAAGGAAAAGCTGAACAAGATACCAGAAGAAGGGGCAAAGAGGAGGTGTCTACTTCTAATCAGGACAAGGATTCATACAAGATGGATGAAATAAGAAAAATGATTAAGAAGATGGTCAAGCTCGAATTGGAGGCCAAAGATTCAGCCCCAAATAATTTTTATAACGCTCCAAATAAAGGTTATAATCCTCAGTACAGGAAACCACCCCTGCAGATATTGCCAAGAGATCCAGAAGAACAACAAGATCAAGTACCACATCCCCTGTACTTGGACGGTCCCAAAGATGACTCCACTGGAGATGCTGCCTATGGACTGCAAGATTCAAATCTGGCTTTTTCAAATGATGATGAAATGGAGTGCCCATTGCAAGAAGAAGAAGAAGCAGAAATTGACCATTATTGCAAGCAGTTTAATGATTTCATGCAAGCACATTTCAACAGAAAATACGATCTTAGATCTTCAAGGAAGAGAACACGGACTCAAGACCAAGAAGAAGAGCCACTTCAAAAGGAAGCACCTACTCAAAAGGAGTCAGTAGTGCAGAAAATCACAGACAAAGGTAAGAGTCCTCTAAACAAACCTCTGCATTCTAATGATCAAGCTCCTTCCTCTTCAAAGATAGTTAACCCTCCTAATGCTGAGCCTGTATCAAAAAAAGTTAAGCCTTCAGCTGAGAATAAAGAGTCAAAAGAAGTTATAATAGAAATGTCCCCCCCTGCTTTCAATCTACAAAAAGAACTTGAGAAAGTCAAGATCCCAGTCCCCTTGATTGAACTATTGAAGCAACCTGTATACCAATCTCAAGTTACTTCTTTCATGTTCCCTCCTGAAACACCAATTATTCCAGATAGTTTAAACCTTCAAGAAGAAATACCCATGGTAGTATTTGGCCCACATGTCGAGGAGATAGATCCCTCTACTCCTCCTTTCTATGTGTCTCTAGTGATTCATGACCTGCTGTTACACAATTGTATGTTAGATTCTGGGGCTTCCCATAACCTTATGCCCTTGTCAGTCATGGAACAACTAGGTTTACAAATCACACGTCCATACAAAGACCTATATTCATTTGATTCCAAAAGAGTTAAATGCTTGAAGATGATTAAAGATTTAGTGGTCAACCTGGCCCAAATTCCAGCAAAAAGTGTGGTAATGGACATTGTGGTAGCGGATATCCCAGCTCGCTTTGCATGCTGTTGTCAAGGTCCTGGGGTACAAAAATAGGTGGGTCAATCAAAATGGATTTAACATATGCCACTATCCCTGTTTTTGGTGGCCAAGAGAGGAGGTTATACAGAGAAACTAGATTTGTAAAGATGGTGACTAAGGCTGACAGCTCAGAAAATTCACCAGTCTACAGCAAGGAAGGAGATTTCTCATGTTGGATGTTAGAAGAAGATCAGAATTATGCTCATGAGCCTTCTTTTTGTCAAATCAAGATTGAGCAGCCTTTAGAAGACAATGAAGCAGGAGTATGGACTCTACATTTCGATGGAGCAAATTCAAGAGAAGGCAATGGGGCTGGAGTATTATTAATTTCTCCTACAGGAAAATGGGTGCCATTGTCTTTTAAATTGGAATATGAGGCTACTAATAATGTGGCTGAATACGAAGCACTTCTGTTGGGATTAAAAATAGGCAAGAGCATGGGTATACAAAGTTTAAAAGCTCTGGGAGACTCTGAGCTGGTGGTCAGACAGATTAGAAATCGGTGTCAAACTAAACACCCTCGGCTGAGAGCTTATAGAAATGAAGTATGGGACATAGTGGAGAACTTCTTCTCAGCATTCAATATCCAGTTCAGGCCCCGGGAGCAGAATAGAATGGCAGATTCTCTTGCTGTGGCTGCAAGTACATTTCGTCCTCCATAGAACCCACTTTTGAGGTATGAAATTGAGGTACGTTATAGACCATCAATCCCAGACAATATTAAGCATTGGCAGGTATTCGAAGATGAAGAAAAAATGAAGAGATTCCTGGAGACCGTAGGGGAATTCTCTAATATTGAGATTGATGATGATGATGATGAAGAGGAGACAGAAAATGTTTCAGAAAATAAATGGGAAGAAAAAATGGCAGGCAGTAAAGTGCTGCAGCTAAAAGGGAATGTCATCCCTAGAGGGTTGGTGCCTCTAGAAAGATTATTTGATAAGAATGATGTCCCATTGCAACCTAGTAAAGTATTAGAGGAAGATTAGGTGGAAGATCTGAATCTGGGTACTGAGTCTGATCCTAGAATTGTAAAACTATCCAAGAAGGTCCCAGAGGAATACAAGCAGAAATACTGGAAATTATTTCAGTCATACAGAGATGTGTTTGCATGGTCCTATCAGGACCTTAAAACTTTTGATATTAGTATTATGAAGCATAAAATTCCTTTGAGGGAAGATGCAAAACCTTATAAGCAGAAGCTCAGACAGATAAATCCTTTGCTACTGCCCTCAATTGAGAAAGAAATTAAGAAGTTGTTAAAGGCCAAAATAATTGTGCCATTGAGGTACTCTGAATGGGTGGCAAATCTGGTCCCTATTCGAAAGAAGAATGGAGAAATAAGGCTATGTGTGGACTTCAGAAATTTAAATAGAACATCCCTAAAGGATAATTATCCACTGCCCAAGATGGATTACATTCTTCAGAAAGTAGTGGGAGCCTCCAGAATGTCAATGATGGATGGTTTTTCTGGTTATAATCAGGTAGCTGTACTTCCAGAGGACCAGAAGAAGACTGCATTCACTACACCATGGGGAACGTTCATGTATGCCAGGATGCCTTTTGGATTAATTAATGCAGGGGCTACCTTTCAGAGGGCGATGGATATTGTTTTTTTTGGTGAGCAAGATAAATTTTTAGTGGTGTACCTCGATGATATCACTATATTTTCAAAGAACGATGCTGAACACATTGAGCATTTACGAAGAACTTTTGAAAAATGCAGAAGGTATGGTCTTTCTCTTAATCCACAAAAATCTTTATTTGCATTAGAGGAAGGCAAACTTTTGGGGCATATTGTCACTAAAGATGGGGTGAGAATAGATCCTAAAAGAGTTGAAGTTATAAATGGTATTCCTCTCCCCAGAAATAAGAAAGAGGTGTAAGGTTTTTTGGGTCGCATAAATTTTCTGAGAAGATTTATTCCTAACTATGCTGAGATAGTTAGGCACATAACAGATATGTTAAAGAAGAATAATGAGGTGAAATGGTAACTAGAATCACGGGAGGCCTTTGCTAGAATTAAAGATGCATTTGCCGAAGCCCCTGTGCTGGTTGGGCCTGATTACACTAAACCATTTATGATCTTTTATTTTGCATCACCTCATACAATAGCTGGATTTTTATTGCAGAAAAATGAAGATGGACATGAGCAGCCTATTGCCTTCTTCAGTCGGGTGCTCCATGATGCAGAATTGAAATATAACATACTGGAGAAGCAGGCATATGCCCTGGTAAAGTCCCTCAAAGCCTTTAGAACGTATGTTTTGCAGTCTCACATTACTGCATATGTCCCTACAGCAGCTGTCAAAGACATTCTCATTCAGGGAGATAGTGAAGGAAAAAGAGGGAGGTGGATTGCAAAGATACAGGAATATGATTTGGATATCAGACCTACTAAGCTGATTAAAGGGCAGGGGCTTGCTAAAATGTTATCAGAATCAAATTACCAGGCTCTGGGCATAAATTTGTCCATGATAGCAAATGGAGAGTCTAAAAAAGGAAAAGAACAGACAGGGCTGGAGATGGCTACTCAGAAAGTTCATATAAAATATCTCACCAGCCCTTGGTACAAAGAAATAGTAGAATATCTTTTGACACTCAGCTGTCCTCCAAGTTGTGATAAGGTAAAATACAGAACATTGAGGCTAAAGTCACAAAAGTATATAGTTGCCAATGGTCAATTATACTGGAGAGATCCTTCAGGCATACTACTATTATGCCTCACAGAAAATGAAGTGGAAACTATAGTGATAGAATTCCATGAGGGAATTTGTGGAGGCCATTACAGCTGGAGAGCCACAGCTCATAAAATTCTGAAGGCCGGTTTCTTCTGGCCAAAATGATTTGGAGATGTTTTTACTTGGGTCAGATCATGTGATAAATGTCAAAAGTTTGCAGAAAGACAGAAACTAGCTGCCCTTCCCCTAATTCCAGTCCATGTAAATGAACCATTTCAGCAATGGGGATTAGATTTTATAGGTGAAATACATCCTCCTTCTAGCGGCCAACACAAATGGATATTGACAGCCATAGATTACTTTAAAAAATGGGTGGAAGCTATACCTGCAAGGAATGCTACAGATACTGTGATCATAAAGTTCATGGAAGAAAATATCATATCCAGGTTTGGCTGTCCTGCTAGAATTGTGACTGATAATGCACAGGCCTTCAAGTCTGCAAAATTTGTAAACTTCTGCCAGCAATACAATATTACTTTGAATCATTCCACAGCCTACTATCCACAGGGGAATGGTTTGGCCAAGTCTTCTAATAAAACTTTGGTGAGGGCCTTGAAGAAGACTATCAATGAGAATCAGAAGAATTGGGATTCCCAATTGAAGTTTGCCCTGTGGGCAAATAGAATAACTAGCAAGAGATCGACTGGGAAATCCCCTTATGAATTGGTATATGGATGAGTGGCAGTTTTTCCTGTGCAGCTGGCCTTACCAGTAGCACGTTTCATGCAGGAAAGTCAGGAAGAACCAGATGGTATGGTCAGAATAATTAATCAATTGGTAGAATTGGAGGAAACACGGAACCAAGTGAACCAGAGACTAACCGAATATCAAGAGAAAATGAAACATATATTTGATCAGCATACAAAGGATAGAAAATTGCAGATTGGAGATCTGGTTCTCAGGTGGGATGTCAGGAGGGCTGAAAAGGGAAAACATGGCAAGTTCGATCCATTGTGGTTTGGTCCCTTTAAAATTGTAGAACAGGGAGGCAATAACACATTTATATTGGAAAATTTGCAGGGCGACGTGCTAGATGCCCCTGTAAACGGACAATTTCTGAAACCCTATTTCTAATTCTGATTCAGGTCGTGGTGGCCTGACTATATCATATTGTATATTAATTTTTGTTCTATTGTTGTCTGGATGATGCGGGTGTTATAATGAATCATGAAGAGAAAGGGTTTTGAGGGGCAGAGTCTACACAAAAGATGAATAGGCGGTCTGCAGGTTATCAACACGTCCAAGTATGAACGCGCCGTCCCCAGATGGAGCCAATGTTGTACATGTTAGCCCCTTCATTCAAATTTTTTGCCATTAGCTCTTCTTGAATCTTCCAAAATTCCTACAGTGGCCTAAGAGACCCTTTTTTGTCTTATCGTTTCCCTCCTCTGCACCCAAATTTCATTATCGAAGGCCGAAAGGTGTGCTTTGAAAGATTTGAATCCGAGCCCTTTTGGGCTTAACCTCCTACAACCAGAATTTCACGTGACCCAGGCGCATAACCCTGTGCCAGATCAAAATGAGCTCATCGTTTAAATGCCATCGAGTGCATTCTCCGTCATCTGATCCGATCATAAATTGACGGTTCATAATATTCCCGCCATGGTGGACCCCTTGCCCACGCACTTTGCCAAAACCAGCCTGATTTTTCCGCACCACTTTTGAAGGGCTGGCAGTTTTCCACAAAACCCAGCGATTCCATACGCTGATTGCCACGCGTCCCAGCCACTGTTCCAATACCGCCCCCATTTCACGCATTAAGGTTCGACCAGAAGACACGCAGCGGAATTCACCATCGCTGTTTGATCTGGGGGCCATCATCTAACGGTCGTCATGATGTGAATATGTGTGGCTATTAAACCCAATGAACAGTGTCCTGGGCCTGCCTTTCCATCGTATTCCCATGTATTGTTAGCCGTCGATCCTGTTCGAAGATCGTATGGCCCAGACTTGCCTACATGTCGTTGACCCAGTCCTCCCTCCACGTCACCCCTTCCATACCATCTGTTGTACGTTCACCTACTAATAATCCACGTGTAGGCCACGTTTCTCCTCCGCCACTCATAAATCTCAATCGTTTGTTGTTTTTAACATTCTGCATCCGAAGCCCTCGTCATTCTATCCTCCATTGTTCCACTGTAGCTTTCCACCACCCTGTAGGGATTCATTGTTCCGCCACATCCTCCATCCTCGCACCTGGTTTTCTCTAACAAGTTTGTGTATTTTGCAGGGTGCGAAAGGAAGGAAATCACCATTAATCACCGCCTCCGTTACAGAAATCGAATATGCATCAGAAGATCAGCATCCAGAGGCAGGATTTATGAAGAAAGGTCCTGGGTAGTTGCCAAGACATGACTTTCATTAAATAAAGCAGGAGGGAAATCTGTCAAACTGCTCAGAATAATTCAAAGGGCAGATTTTTATAGGTGAAGATATTAATGTCAAGGCAAGGAGTACGAATGCATGAAAATCATATCCTCCAGGTTTTGTTCTAACAGGTTGTTCCCTTAAGAAAGTACAGAGTGCTCATATTGTTCCACCTTTGAGCCACGTTCCTGAAGGGATTTTCTCCCCAGCATTTATTTCAGAGAGCTGGCCTTAGAGTACCTACAGTACAACATATTAATTGAGTAGTATAGGCGCGACTATTTCCGCCATTTTGTTCAAATTAAGAAAATTAAATGTGCATCACCTACCTCATTCTCTAGAGTTTTCTATCTCTTCTATAAAAACCCAGAAAAAAGACATTGTAAGGGTTCCAGACTTGTATCAGAAAATGGTGTAGTGAAAGGCTTATTGTATACATCTTGTAAAGTTCCTGTATGAAGGTTCAGAGCCCGTAGGGTCTCAGTGAGGAGGAGTTATAACCGTCTTTGAGGATTCTGGTCTTTGGTATTTCATAGTATGTAACCTTTTCTTATGTGTTTAATACAAAATTTCATTTCATCCACTTTCTTGTATCATGTTTTGGAATGCGAGTGGCTCATTGGTTTGGTAAGGATTCATCCTAGTTGATGCCCATACTTAAAATCAGTCAAGCACTTTAAATAGGCTCATGCATGATATACTGTTCCATGTTCATTTCATCCATGTTTTCTGCTATATTAGTTGCTTTGGGAGGGTGCTTTTAAAATTCCATTGTCATGTATGGATTCTTAGATTGGTAAGCCCATGCATGGTTCTGTTGTGTATCTGGGTATCAGCTCAAGGTTAACTAGTATTTTCTTGATATTTCTTTCACTCCATACACTTTCTAATATTTGATTTCTGTGACATATTATTTGAATCGGCCCTCTTTAAAGTAAGCTGTCTCTGAATTGTCTGTTCCTTTATGCTGGAGTTTTTCATGTTGTTCCTACATGATTCTCATCTCTGTATCAGCTTCTGAGAGAGTTTGGTCCCATTTGAATTCATTTTCATTGTTTTACAAGAGATAGCAGGAGAGATTTTGGATTGACACCCAAGTTATATATTATATGCTCCTTGCTATGATAAGATGTCCTAGGCACTGGTCTATGGCAACTCTAGGTTGTCTCTATGGGTGACAACAATTGTCGACAACAGGATCTACGAAAAAAACTTGGATTGGAGGTTCATGGCCATCTAATCCCATATCCATTGGGATGGTTCAACAAGGAGGTAGAGTTAAAGACAACCAAAAATGTAATTTTTTTTTTATTAATGTTGCTTTTATCGATGGAGTGGAATCATATGTAGTTCCATTTGATGTATATGGAGTTGTGTTAGGAAGTCCAAGTGGGGTGTAGTCTTCATGTGGAGATAAAACTAGTACCACCTTATCAAGGATGGAGAATCCTTCATCATCAATGAACACAAGGGAAAACATAAGAATTTGTTGGTAAGTGCCAACCAAGTTGAGAAATTGATCACTTCCAATAAAATGCATGTATTATTATTCTTAAGAGAAAATAAATCTGTAAAATAGCTAATGAGAGAAAATGAGTAAGGAATAGAGACAAAAAAATGGAAGAGTTTTTATAGGTGTGCAATGGAGTGTTCTAGGAGCCTAAAGGGATACTACGAGGGAAGTGGAGTATAGGATCCAACTATTTCTAGACTCCCTATTTCCAAACATTTGGCTATACATATAGTTTGTTTTAGAAGCAAGTGAAGTGAAGACACAATTGTAGTGGTTGTTGAAGTAGGGTGTTATTCGACCAAGTACCTCATCTTGTGGGTCGCCCATCATAACTGTGCCAAAGTATGATGGGGCTTGGTGAATGTGCATTAATTACATGGAACTAAAAAAATTACACTCAAGAATAGGTAGCCCATGACAACGATTAATGATCTATTTGATCCATTACAATAAGTTAAATACTTCACCAAGCTAGACTTAAAATCAGGGTATCATGAGGCTTGAGTCACATAAGAAGATGGTTGGAAGATTGCATTCGAAATTAGAGAAGGTTTGTATGAGGGTTATTCATGCCATTTATCCCTTGTAATGCACTAGCTACATTCTTGAGATTAAGGAATGATATACTACACCCTTATCAAGATTCATTTTCTATTGTTTATTTGGATGATATACTGGTATATAGTGCTACATGGGAGGAGCACATTTCACAATTGATGTGGGTGCTAGAGAGATTGAAGAAACGATAGTTGTTAGAAAATCTCAAGAAATGTGAGTTTTCACAACTTTCTATGGTGTATATGGGCTATTTTATTGGTGGAGGGGATCTCAAGATAGATCTTACCAAGATGGAGGCCATCATGAAGTGGGCATTGCCTACATATGTTTTGGAGGTTAGGAGTTTCATTGGAATTCCATAGTGCTTGAATAACTTAATAGCCCCATTTGCATTACTAACCTTGAATTAACCCTTTGAAGTGGAGATGGATGCAAGTAGTTATTATATCAGAGTGATCTTGCTGTAGGGACCTTGTTTTTGTGATCTAAAATATGACTATAATGCTAGTGTGCGCACAAGAGTTACGACTATCTGATACTATGTGGGTTAAGCATTTATTTTTATCCTTATGAATATCGACTAAAGGAGGGGATGACCTTTCATATACCTAATGTCTGAGGGATATTTATTTCTTTCCCTTGAAGCCATGAACTTGGCTTAAGCTTCATTGTTAAAGTTAATTTCTTGTAGAACCAATAAAGCCACTTCCAGACATTTGTGTTATGAGATACAACTGGGGGAGAGCTATGGGATGACAATCATGCTATGAGAAGTGATTTTGGTGGTGCGATAGAGGATGATGCCCATTCCCCTTATGCATCAAGGATATATTTCTACAACATCTCAAGCGCATGGTGAGATATTGAGAAGAAGAAAATAAGACACAGGTAAAGAGAACGTGGCTCTCTAGTTGGTTGCTTCGCTCTCCCTGATGCACATTGAGTATTGGCATTGAATTTTTTAGGTGGAATAATATTATGCCTCTCAAAAAATATTGTTGGATCATGGAAGATGTTTGGCATTGGTAGAATAAGATAAGTTGATGTATGAGTTGTTATGTAGACCCCTAAGAAAGAGTTAAACCCCTGTGAAATTTGGTGAAATCCCTATGAATTATGTGAGTCCATTATACTATGTTGTCTAAGACTATGTCGTCAGTGGGAGGCCTAGTGGATCAATGAATCACTATGATGCTTATTGTATAGTTAATAAACCACTTGGACATGGAATTATAGGTCACCGTTGCGCTTTCTAGGTAGCTGATAAATGACCTGGACAATGGACATTAGGCCCCTGTGCTATGAAAAGACAACTAATAAACCACCTGGACAGTAGATTCCAACTCCTAATATTGAAAAATACCCCATATGAAACTTGGTGGAATCCCTTGGAATGAAATTAGAAGATAGAGTGAGTCACAATGGTGCTCACTTTTAGGAAAAATTGATAAACTGCCTTCGTGTTTGCTGTAGGGAAAATTAATAAACCACCTTGGTTATTGCTATTAAAGAGAAGTTGATAAAACACCTAGAAAGTGAGATGCACATTCTAAGTGTTTAACCAAACCTTTTGTGTGAATTCCCTGAATGCATTCCTCAGACATTGGATCCAACCTATGGGTAGTCAACTGTAAGAAATTTATGGTGTAGTTGGTTGTTATAGCTCAAAAATACACCCCCTGAGGTCTAGACGACAAGTAAAACCCTTTCCAAGTCAAAGGGTCAAATTTTGATTGGTGACACATAAGAAAAATGATGTTTTGAGGGATCAAAACTCTTAGCTAGTTATGGGAGCGAACCAATAGGCTTAGAAATTCTCCTTCCGAGTGTTGGGAACCAAACTAGAATCCTATCAATTCCCTCTCTGCACTAGATGTCCGAAACAATGTGAAAATTTGATTGGATAGGCCTAGATTTGGTCCAGTTTAAGAAATTTGACTAAAATAATAATTGATTTTTTCTAACTTAATCATCACCTATGATATGGTTAAGAAAGTGTCTAGGTTCAATTAAGGCCAATCATGAGGAAAATATATATAAATAGAGCCCTTAATTAGTCACACGAATGAGAAATGAACCATGTAAAAGTCTTCTCAATATACATCTATGATAAACTTATGCATGTCGGTGCCAACTAGTGAGCATAGAGGTTAGGAAAGAGGCTAAGGATAAAGACTTGGCGGAATCGACAATGTACTCCTGTTCATCTTAAATGCTTTTGTAATAAAAAGATCTCCTCATTTCTCATATTTTGTGTTTTTCATATATTATATGGTTGATATATGTTGTGTTATACCCCAAGATTGTTTTGTAGGTATATTAGTTGGTTTCTTTCTTTGTGTAGAAATCACTTGGGAGATCCCGAGCAAAGATCTCAGGAAGATCTTCCTAAGAGCTAGTTTCACCAAATAGAGACCAAGATTCTCACGTTATAAAGGTATACATTCACTTCCTCTTGTGATATAGTCTATGTGGGATTATTTTCTTAGATGAGCTTTGTTTCTCAACACACACACATTTTTTGGGCAAGCCTTGGGAAATGTTTGTTGGTTTTAAATTAACTTGTTACTACAGGAAAAATTTCCCCTTAAAAAATTAACGAACTCCACTACGGAACTCGTAGTAAGTGTATTATTTTAGCCTATTGTACTTCATTTTTATTAGGTATTTTCTGGTTCCTTGGAGTTTTGTAGTGGTCTATACTATCCTAAGAAGTTTTCATTCAAAAGCCAGATCCAAGAACCTTCTAAATCTTTGTTTTTTTCCCTTTTGTTTCGCGCTTGTACTTCAGACCAAGGCATTTATGTCCCTTTGGTTTTATTTGTACACCACAAAAGAGCGTTGATAGAGCCTCTGGTTCAATCATGCCTTCTCTGACAGAGCGTTGAAGGTTCTTTCCTTCAGAAATTTGGGGTTTCAGCTCAGATATGTTAGGGGATTTTTGCATCTCTATAAGCCCTGTAGGGGTATGTTTTTGAATCTTTAGTTTTAGACTTCGATCATTGGTTTTTGATTGAGTTTGCATGCAATCTTGTAGAAACAAAGTTACCAACTTAATGAGAAATATGACCTCAAAACAAGAACTCTAACCAAAAAACATGAAAAAACAAGACAAATACGAAAAGTGTTGATGCTGGAACAATGTTTCCTTTTCTTGATGTAATGTTTCAACTTTTTTTTTAAATGAAAGTAAAAACCAATTTTGAGTGTGAAAAAAAAAATGAAAAAACGCCCTAAAACGAACAATGTTAATGCAACTTGATGTTGTATCAACACATTTTTTTGAGTTAATTTTTTTTTTTTTTTTTTTTAAACAATGGAATTAAAAACTAAAATATTTATGCAATAAACATGAAAAAACACCTTGAAATAAAAAGTGTTGAGGTTGACATCAACATTTTTTTTGGTTAAAATTTCAACATTTTTTAGAGATGACATTAAAAATAAAATATCATGACTCCAAAAATTATTAAAATTCCAATAGCTTTCAATGATACATTGAAGATAAAATATCATGATTCCAAAAAAACTTAAAAAATCCAACAATTTCCAACCACACTGTTAAAGACAAAATCCATGATTTTGAAAAACTTTGAAATTTCAACATTTTTCAGTCATGGAGTAAAAAAAAAATATCGTGACTATAACAAACATTAAATTTTCAACATATTTCGAAATCAAATATCCTGACTAAATTAAACCTTAAAAATAAATATCTAAATAAAATAGTCATTATACCAAATGATAAAAATATAGTTCTTTTAAAATTGTAGCCTAAGACAACTTGGCACATTGCAATGAAAACTAAGAAATTAACAGTCAAATTGATACGTAGTTGCGGTATGCTTGAGCCATTGCAATGGAAACCTAAAAATCAACCATCAAATTAACACATCATGGAGGCAAACTTAATTCATTGTAACATAAACTGAAAAATCAAATATCAAATTGACACATATTAGGGTTAGGTTGCAAGTTGAGCATCGAAACAACCCATACAATAAAAAATAAATAAATAAGTCAATAAAATGAAAAAAAAAATAAATTAAAAATTTTAAAAATAAATAAATTTAAACATAACAATAAAATTCAAAAATATTTAAAAAAAAAAATGGAAAAAGATAAATTAAAATTTAAAAACGAACAAAAAATCAAAATTCAAATAGGAAAAATTAAAAAAATTGTATATAAAAAATAAAAACCGAAAAAAACATTAAAAAAATAGCCAAAATTAACAAACAATAACCCATAAATGATGAAATTTCAAACAAAAAAAAAGCAAAAAAGAAAAAAAAATGATTAGAAAAAAGAAAACAAAAATATTTTTTTAGTAAATAAAAGAAAATTTGAATATATATATATATATATACATATGACTGTTACTATCTGGTGGACTGGAGGACATTGTCTTGGCACGAAAGTAAAGTCGTGTTTTGGTTGAAACCCAAGAGCCGGGGCTCCGAACATTTCTGAGGAAAAAGGTGGAGGGTCTTCCTGGCAAGAAAATAATGATACTTTTGTTTCTAGTTCGGGAAATGATACTCTTTATCTGGGTGGATTATCAATTAATGAACTTATTGGTCGCAATGGCTCTGAATGGAGAACCCAAGAAGGTTTCAGTAGTTTTTCTTTTGGAGTCTTGATTGTTGGTCTCACGACATAGCTAAGGTTTATCAGTGAAACGGAAGGTGAGAATTTTACGGAGGATTTTCCAGGCATTTGGGCAGGTGGTATTGGGGTCCTGACATCTGGTTTTTTGGCTCCACTTCTGAGACCGAAAGGGGATGATGCTTTTCTGTGTGGGGAAAAAAATCCCTCTAGTATCACAAAGCAGAGGGAGGCCTCAGGAGGACGATCCAAATCTTCAAAGTTTTCGGTGAAATTTGATGGTCAGGCTGGTGTTAAGAGAAAGAAAGGGAAAGTAATTAAGGAGAGCTCCGAATGCCCGAATTTGGTCTTCGGGGTAGACCTTCATTTTGACAAGGTGATGGCAACATTTGAATCTATTCTAGTGGGTAGAGACAGAGGAAAGTTTTTCCCTATGGAATACATTTCAGAATGGGTAAATCGGAGTTGGGCTAAAGCTCCAGATAGGGATGTGGAGGTCATTACCCTGTCAAAAGGATGGTTTATGGTGAATTTCAAGAACCCAACAACCCTAGAATGGGTATTAAAGAGACAATGGGGTTTTGGCATTGCCCCAATTCTGTTCAAGAAGTGGATGCCATTATTTGATGCTAACAGAGAGAGGGTAGATGAGATACTTGTGTGGGTCAGACTTACTGCACTCCCTCCACAGGTCTGGACGATGGAGGTCTTTTAGGAAATTGGAAACAACTTTGGATATTTTTTGGAGACGGATATGTCTTTTATGGAAACTCGTTCCAGGAACACTGCTTGAATTTTGGTTAAATTGGCTCCGAGAGAAGGTTTGATTGCTAAGATTATGTTGAACGCATATGGTCATGCAATCGAGCAATTTATTGATTATGAACATCTGCCCTTCAGGTGCCACATATGTCATAAGCTAGGACACCTAGCCCGGGACTGTCCTCTTGGCTTTAGCAAAAGCAGGAGACAAAAATTCGAGACTACCCATGGCCCACACATTAGGTATGAAGCCCTACTTCAGGAGGTGGTGGATGAAAAAGTGGGAGGGGAGACTACTATGGATATCACACATACGGGGGAAGAGACACCCAGGGAGGTCTCGATTCCTACAGATAAAGAGGAAATGTAGGATGCGGTTATGGAGCCCAGTCAGGAGCAAATGGCATCCATCCCTGCTGATCCAACGTCAGATTTAATGGGGAACGCAACGGGGAGGCTGACCGTTTGTCTAAAATCGGTCTTCGACATGATCCGGGCGAGTGTAAAATAGAGTAGAGGGATGGTATGGTGGTTGGTGTGTCGAACACCAAGCCATACTGATTGTTGCTTTATTTCCTTAATCTACATGCTGTTTATTTTGATTTTCCTCTAGCCATGTTATATCTCTTAGAGGTTTTTTTGTACAAAGCTTAAATATTTTGAACTCAAAAAATTACTTTTATCTCGCTATGTTTTTATATTTTTTGGACATGTAATGTTCTGTTGGACTATATTTTAGGGTTGTTTTCTCACTCGATTGGCTTGTCTATATTTCCTCCTTGTGGTTATATTGTAGGGTGTTTCTCCACATATGGAGGCCCTTTTAGTTTCATTTTTTGATCTCTTGGTGATGCCTCAACTCCTTCTGACATGTTTTTGTTCTTCCTGGTATTTGGGAAGTGGCACATGTGCAGCTGTTTGTCCTTGGTTTTTCGGCATTTTCTGCTGAATGCACCTATTGTCTTGGCCCTACTTTGTGGGTGTTGATCTCTTATGGAATGTTGCAACATATCTTGTGAATTATTATAAAAAGTTTGATTTTTACAGTAGAAATATATATATATATATATATATATATATATATATATATATATATATATATATATATATATATATTAAATTAAAATATTGCAAATAAAATAAAATTATATTAAAATATATATTTAATGAATGTATAGAAATACAAAAATATTTAAAAAAACATAAAAATAAATATGCATGTATATAAAAAAAAATAACAATTAATAAAAACAAAAATAAAGAAAATAAAATAAAATAAAACATATCGCCCCCTAGTCATGACTGGTCCTGCCACCCTAGCCCAAGCTACTCATTATCCCTGGCCCGTGATCGCTTAACGTTTGGGGTAGGGTGTATCCTTATTTATTTATGTTTTTTTTCAATTTTAATTAATTAATTAGTTAATTATATTATTAATTTTTAATTATTTTATTTAATGCTTTTTTATTTATTTTTATTTTAAGTTAATATTATTATTATTTTTAAAATTTTTAGTGGATTTTTTTTTACAATCTTTGTATTTTTTTTTTTAACTTCTAAAATTTTCAAAATTTTTAATATATACAGTTATTTATTTTGTTTTTCAAATGGCTTTAGTTCTCTAGATATTACATTAGGCTTTACCTATGCCTCGAGGAACCGCGACCCAGGGGCATCTAAGTTGTCAAAATAACCTAGGGATCGCAGCCGGCTCGGGCCACAACTACCTTTGGAATGGCTAGATTTTTTCCCATGGAGTTTCGAACCTATCACCATTATATCACAGAGTGACTTAACAATACACCTTATCGTTGTATACTCTACATCCCGTGGGATATATATATAATTTTTTATTTTTTCTTAATTTGTTCAATAAATTTCTTTTTTTCAATCTATTTATTTGTTTTATTTTTCAATTTTAAAAAAAATTATATATATATATATATATATATATATATATATATATATATATATATATATATTATTGATTTATAATTTTTTTAATTTTTTCCTTGTTTATAATTTTTTTTTCTCAAGTATCTTTTTAAAATGTTTTTTCCATTTTCTTCTTTTAATCTTAAACAAATTAGATTTAATTTATTACTTTGATTTATTTTTTAATCAAATCTTTAATATTATTATATTTTTAGTGACAATTATTTTATTTGCATTGAAGTATTAATCAACGATACATAAATATATAAACAAATCCAAAATTCAAAATAATATTAATTTTATTTCTTTTTAAACATCTCCAAAATAATAAAAAAATTCAATACAAAAAAACCTTGTAAGGAAAAATAAAAAGCACAAACTTGAATATCCCTTAAAAGGCAAGCATCTTAAGAAGAAAGAAGAAGAAGAAGAATGCAATTGGAAAAATGGTTAAATAACCAATAGTTAAAAAAATGTGCATACTTAAGTGTAAAAATTATTCTCATACTTAAGTATAAAAATTATGTCCCAAAAAAAGGTTGATGTTGCATAAACGCTTTTCAAAATCCACATGAAAATCATGATCACTTAAAAAACAATATCCATAATATATTAGAAAATTTAAAGTGTAAAAATAGGCCCCAAAAAAAGGGGTTGATGCTCATCAACACTTTTCAAATTTGACATGAAAATCATTAACATTAAAAAAAAGTGCATACTTAATACATAAGAAAATTTAAAGTGCCAAAAATATGGTAAAAAAAAAGGTCTATTATGACTGAACACTTTTCAAAATCAGATGATTTTCCAACCTATAAAAAGTAAAAGCTTGGTGCAATTCATGTTTAGACATAATTATTTGATTAGGGTTTGAACCTTGTTCTTAGTTTTTTATTATTATCAAGCACATTTTTGTTCAAATACCTCACTAGCATCATTGTATTTATAGCCCTGCGCTATATTTTTTCCTATAAACTTGTTTCTTGATTGAAATTCGTTTTTCACATCTTAGTGCATTCTTGTTGGTAGAGTTATGGTTTTTGGTTTTGAGTAGATTTTTATTTGTTTCCTTTTTCTTCTTTTGTTGTACTATTGCAAGTGGTTTTTCTAATTTGATTGATAGATCAAAGTGTCTAATGAGAGATAAGTGAGGACTGTGTATGGTTGAATAGTGAATGAAAATAAGATATCTTCCTTCTTTTAAGTAGGATTCATTGAAATAAAAAAAATTTGTTTTCATTTAATTGCATGGTTTCTTTGGATTAGTTGAGTCATAAAATCATCAAAGTTTCATCCATCACCCTTGGATTTAAAAACAACCCTTAAAATTAACTCACTTAATAAAATTAATTTGATACTTTTATCTTTCCATGGTAGTACGCCAACATTATATGGGATAGGGTCTTGGGATATGGGAGAAAGGTTAAATTCCCCTGTTAATTTTTGCAACTAGGGTCAAATTCCACATTGGATAGATTATATGATTAAGATAATAGTTTAATTAGATTCCTCTTTTTGAGAGGATAAGTTCTACCTATAGATCGCCCTAACCAGTTAAGTGGAAATTAATTAATGAATTATTTTATTATTTTATGGGTCGACCTAACTGCATGTTGATTCGGTCAAATCCCCAAGCGGTCCCTCACAAAGTTATAAATAGGAGAAAACCCAAGTTCATTTGCACACATTTTCTCATGAGATCTCCTCCATGCTATTTTGGTTTCGGTTTGCATTTTATTTTTCTAATTCGCATAGGTACGTCACGAGAGGCTTGCGTAGTGGATCAGGATCATAGAAAAAGGCACATTTCAAATATAGGTCTTTTGGGACAGGGTCACAGGTAGGAAGGGTTGAGGTAGTGGCTCTGTTAGCAGAAAGGCACGGGCTAGGCATGTTGAGGTTGCGGCTCAGCTGCTAAAGTCGTTGGTTGGTCAGCTTCATGGCGTGGCTAGGGTTTTAGGGTGCTCAGACCGTAAGCCGCAGACATAGAGCGTTGTGAAAACATCTTAGAGCCCCAAAGCCATGGGTTGAGCATGTTAAGGCTGCGAATCATAGAATTACTAGGAGGATCTAATTTTCCTTATATTTAGTTGATTATGCAGTGCCTCTAGAATTCAGTTGTTCAGTCACAGTTGTGTCAGAAAAATCATTGATAGCCTCCTAGATTTAGATCTAGGAATTCAGAGTTGAGATCACTTGGTGATCCATCAGATCCATGTTTTGGTATTATAGAATTGTTGATATGTAGATATGATATTTTTGATTCCGCTACAATATGTACCTATAGTCCTCATTCGACATCAGTCATAGCCATCAGTTTTCTAGAGCTAGTGTTAGTGCATTTCAGTTCTCAGATTCAGTTTCCTTCATGCATAAGTATGGGTATGGTTTTATTGCGTGTATGCTATTTGTTTTTTGCATGGTAAGGATATGTGCCTATGGATCATTGTACTGTTGTTGTTGAATCATTTGATGATGATCTAAGAATAAGAATTTGCAAGGGTTTTCCCCGTAGTGGGTTTTTCCCTGGTCTTAGACCAACCCTAGTGTCTCTATGCGTTCATTCTTCTCTTCCTTTGAAATTTTACTTTCCACTGCTTAGATTATGATGATGATGGTATTGTTATTTCTACATAGTTTCATATTCTGATGGTTAATAATATAGATCTATACAATGGTATAATTATTTGGGGTGAAATTAACATGTTATTGAAGAAATGTAACTATCAAAGTAAAGAAAAATGTTGCTCTATGAAAAATTAACATGGTATCAGAGTTGATTGAAGAAAATATGTGGAGATCACCCAAAGGAGACACTTTTATGGAAGGAAGCAGAGGATGGTAGAGACCGAAAATAATTCTAGGGTATGAAGAAAACCCTAGTAATTTAAGGGATAAGGGACCAGGGTTTGAGAGAAACCTTGGTTTATGGTAAAGTCTTGAGATTTTATGTATGAAACCCTCGCATAGCCTTTGTAAATATGCACAAGTACTTGGGATTGATTTGATAGATGACCTTATTATTCATAAAGTTTTTTATTTAGGGAAACATTGTTTTCTGGCCTATGGATGGCTCTTGAAGGTAGTTTTGAGAGGGAGAGGATCATATTTATTTCAATATAAGTATTCCTTGACTTATAACCTTACTCTTGTTTACACTTATGGATTTGATTTCTATGGTTATTGTTTCTATTCATTAATTCCTACATGCATATTTGAGCACCTGGATATTTCTAATCTCTATGACGAGATGTGATGAATGGATCTCTCTTAAGGATCTTTGGAAATGTAGGAAAAATAAAGAGGCACTTTCACATTACAAGCTACCTATGTGAAGGTGCACATGTGATATCACAAGGCATGCATGGTATATCTTTTTAATATTATGATTTAGCTACAACATTGGATGGCTAGGTAAGCCCTATGGTATATTTAGTATGCCTCCTTCTCAGATGGATCATGCATGCATATGAGAGTGATTGGGATTTATGTTTCCTATGATGAAATGGTGCACCTGGTATTGAATGTTTTGATCTTGATTATGCAAGAGTGCTTGATGTGAATAATTATCTTATATATAGTAGCATTACTTGATGATTTTCTAACATCTATTATTTTTGAGATCCTGATTCTGATTCTAGTAAATGGCATTCTTGAACCTTGATATGCATAATATCTGTTGGATCCCTTATAGAAGGTTATCTCATTTATATGGTATTAATAATGCTTGTGAAAGCTCATGGAAAAAGAGTGATTTCACATGATCCTATTGATTATGATATGCGTGGTATTGACAACCATGATGATAGAGGCATATCTATGAGATTGATGTTTCATATCTTTGACTATCTGCAGTTATAGCATGTGGTGAAATTAAATGCTCTAACTTGATGTATTGTTATTGGGATTATAATATTGTGGTGTCACATCAGTTTGTTGCCCTAATATTTCAAGTCCAGTCCTTGATGAAATATTGATGACATGATGTTGATGATCACGATAGATATGTGTTTATGATCTAATAGATCTGATGTTGCATGATCCCTATAAAGACAGATTGATGACATGAATGAAGTGGATTCTCATTCAAAGGGAGAATATCTCCTAAAATATTCTTTTTCATGTTTCCGGTATATGTTTTATTGAAATATGATTTATGAGTGTTTGAAATTGATTAATTCACAACAGAGGCCTGAGCCTCCTTCACGAAAAGGAAGGCTCATAGATGTGACTATGCCTGAGAGACACAAAATTGAAGTTCTGTATAATGAATTGGGTATATCTAAATCCATGGATCTATGATTTGTCTTGTCGTTGTGATCTGATTTCTAAAACTGTTGCAATTGAGCATGAAATTAGATGGTCACTTGGAAGATGTCAGTTATGCAGATGTGTTGCATATGCCAGTAATATCTACTAGCTCGGAAACTTCGTATGTTTGAACCGAGCTTGTGTGTGCAAATGACCGAGACATTAATATGTATATGTCATTATGTTTGAGGATTGTGCTACATGTTTTTGCTGATTGATATTGATAAACTATGACATGATGCTTGATGATTGAGATATATCCATAATTATAGATCTTACCATGATCACACATTTGAATTTGACATGATTTTATTTGGTGATACTTGATTTTCCCAGATGATAATGCTATGTGGGCATAGTGACCTTCAGTGTCGTATATGGTTTTGTATTGGCCTCATTGTTCTTAGCATAATGGGTGTTGTGACTTAGTATGAACATGCATTACTTAACCTTGATGTGCATGCGATTGCATCTAGTGATTAAAATGGCATGTAATAACATGTTAAATGACAGACTTGAGAGCTTGACATGAAATGAATTCAAGACTTGATATGTGCTCTACATGTCTCTGGTTGAAAGAATTGATACTATGAGATCAATATATTTGATAATATTTTTTTCTGGCTTCTAAACTCTGATGAACTAACTTCGTTGATACAAAATTTATTTGTGTAAGGCTGGATATGTTGACATGGTAAGGCATTATGCTTGTAGAGAGCGTTGCATGATGCAAGCTCCTCAATTTAGATTTGTTTATATTTGACTGTTATTCGGTGAAGTCAGGATAATGAGTCTAAGGTATGGACTTGATTTTTTACTATGGATTTTATTATAAATGCTGATGATCTATCCTTGGAAAGTGATGAGCCTATGAAAATCTAAGTAAGAGGGAGATGGCTTATGAATATGATATTGATGAATCATGGCATAATGAATTTATTTCTGGAAAGAAATTCCATATTGCAAGACTGTTGAAATGTGTTTGTATAATGTAAATCCTTGTACACTCTGATTTAAAGTTAAAATAATGATTGAAAGTGACATGAAATCTATTAGTTGGTTGAAGCATTGATGTTCCATTTTGAACATCCTTTCATATCTGGTATGTATAGAATATGATTAAACTCATAATTGAGTCGATTCATTCAAAATTTCCACCAAACATTTTTAAAGGTTGATATATTTCTCCCATGATATGTAGCTGCATGAATGAACTAATGATTTTTGGGATTAGTATTAATGAGAACATCTAGATGCTGCCTTACTATGAAATCTTCCATGATATTTTGGATGAGAGGTCCATAGAATGACTAAGGTCATATACAATTCTGCTAGCAAGGCTAGCTATGAGGCATGATCTATAAGCTCCTTAGAGAGTTGACCAAGCATGATCTGGATAAGACATTGATACACTATGATAATAAAGAATCCCAAATACGTATAGTTGGGAATATGATTTCTCCATTTATTTGAGACATTGTAGTCGTTCAAGACAATCTTAGGATGATTATAGTATCCATGTGTGTTTGACACCTCTGTGAGAGGGAGGATGATTATGGTATCTTGTTATGATTGGTATATTATTATGATTCACATGATTATGTATGTTCTAACATAAAACTTGATTTGATGTCCTGTAGGAACATGAATCAATAGATACCAGATGAGAGAAACGTTGATCGAGGACACTGAGCCAACTCTTCCTCTCTATTTGAGCTCCCAGAATGAGAAATTGAGAAAGAGGGCTCCTACGATTGAGGGAACTCTGGACAATATGACACTTGCCTATTTGTTACCCATGATTGAGAATGTCACTCCACTGTCTTCATAGGGTTAGAGAATGCTGCTCCCCTATCTAGTCTTTGCAGAGTATAATCCAGTTAGCAACATACCCATAATCAGGGCTTGTCAAGATTAGCTCCTCTGTTGGCCAATGAGTTTAGAGCATACGTGGGGTGTACAACCCAAGTGGATTATGATGCAGGTGTTCTACCACATGACTAATGAGAATCATCTATGGGAAGACTAGTATGAGTTGAGATAAGTCTATGTGGTTCCAAATTGAAAGTAAGCTCCCCGATGTAATACCAGGGTTGAGATGGTCTCCCCTACGTGGAAGGATATCCTATTGCTAGATATGGAGTTCTAGAGTTATAGCTCCCCCATGAGATTCAGAGTTGAGATGCGCTCCCCGATGTGATTACATGTTGAGATGTTCTCCCTGATGATATGCTCTTCGTTGATGATATTGCTAGTAGTATCCCAATGAAAAAAGTTTCAGGAGGATAACCTGATGAATGAAGGGTGGTATCCTAACCTCCCCTCTGTTGGAAAATTCTTCTCCTGGATCCAAGAATGTTCAACATACAAGCAGGAATAGTCAAGAGACGAGCCTAAATAAGCATGAAGAGCACATTGATGATTTGTAATGAGAAAGGTTAACAACATGATGAATACATGAAAAAGATGTTCATTGATGACACGTGAAGATTCATGAATACAAAAATGGAATATTGATCGATGAACATATATCAAAATATTAAGTTGAGACGTGATGAAACCATGATGTAGAGAACTACAAGTAGATATTGCAAAGTGGAATTCTTCCTTGTTGAGAGGGAGTATTAATTTTTTCAACTAGGGTAAAATTCCACATTGGGAAGCTCAAATGATTAATATAATAATTTAATTAGATTCCTCTTTTCGAGAGGATCAAAATCAACCTATAGATCACCCCAATCGGTTAAAAGGAAATTAAGTTATGAATTATTTTATTATTTTATGGGTCAGCCTAATTGCATGTTGATTCGGTCAAAGCCCCAAGCGGTCCATAAAAAAGTTATAAATAGAAGTGACCCAAGTTCATTTGCACACATTCGCTCATGAGATATCCTCCATACTATTTTGTTTTTTTTTCGTATTTTATGTTTCTAGCTCGCACAGGTATGTCACGAGAGGCTCCCATAGTCAATCGAGATCACAAACACATGCACATTTCAGATTTGGGCCTTCTAGGCTAGTGTCACAGGCAGGAAGGGCTGAGGTAGCAGCTCTGCTGAGGTAAAGCCACATGTTAGGCTTGTTGAAGCCGCAACTTAACTACTAAAGAAGCTAGCTGGTTAGCTTCAGGGCTCAACTAGGGTTCTATGGTGTTCAGACCCTAAGCTGCGATCAAAGAGTGTTGTGGTAGTGGCTCAAAGCCCCAAAGATACAAGACGCACATGTTAAAGCCATGACTGAGAGAATTACTAGGAATATCTAATTTGTTTCAACTTCAGTTGATTGCGCAGTGCCCCCATACATCAATTTTTCAGTCACAGTATCGTCAAAACAACCATTGACAGTCTCCTGGATTCAGATCTAGGACTTCAGAGTTGAGATCACTCGGTGATCTATCAGATCCATGTTTTAGTATTATAGATCTACTGATATGTAGATCAGATTTATTTTTTTTCCGTGGCAAGATGTATCTACAGTCCTCATTCAATATCATATGTATTCATCAGTTTTCTATCACCTGTTTCAATGCAGTTCGGTTCTTAGATTCAGTTTCCTTCATGCAGAAGTATGGGTATGGTTTTATTGCATTTATGCTATTTATTTTTTGCATTGTAAAGATATGTAGCTATGGATCATTTTAATTTTGTTGCTAAATCATTTGATGAAGATATAATAAGAATAATTTGCAAGGGTTTTCCCCGTAGTGGGTTTTTCTCTGGTCTCGAACCAATCCTGGTGTCTCAATGTGTTCATGCTTCTCTTCCTTTGACCTTTTACTTCTCGTTGCTTAGATTATGATGATGATGATGATGGTATTGTTCTTTCTACATATTTTCATGTGTTGATGTTTAATAATATAGATATGTGGAATGGTATAATTATTTGGGGTGAAATTAACATGTTATTGAAGAAATGTAACTATCAATGTAAATAAAAATACTACTCTATGAAAAATTAACATTCGCAAGACCAGGAAACCAACATAGAATATTGAGATATGGTATGTGAATCAACTTTTTTAGAAAATTGATTCTTTGATACCACTAGTTGGAAGAAAAAATAATACTAAGATGGGAGGGGTGAATCAATGTTGCGACCTTATACAATTTTTTACCAATTATTTCAAACCTTGATTCATTCATTCATTAGAAGTATAACACATGAGAAGATATATGCATAACCATGAACCATAAGCAGCAGATAAATACATATAAACGTGAAATCAACAAAACATCAAACCACAATCTCACATAGGGACACCAAATGTAAGGCATAAACCTAAAGGGTAAAAAACACCTTGAACAGATAATTTTTGTCTTCGTCTTCTTATTAATATTCAAAATATTATTAGACATATGATCACTAATGACCACCAGTGTGCAAGCCACAAATTTATAGTCATGCAAGCCAATACTCACTCCATACCACTACTTGCATGAACTTTGCAGGATACCACATATTGGAAGCCACCAATCCCTTGAATTTACAGGCCACCACACCCAATAAGTCTCACCCAACAACCACTAGACTATCCAACCACCAGTATATGGAAGCCACCACTCCCAAGTTCTCATGCAACTACCTCAAGGATGCCACTAGAACTTGAATACGCAAGCCACTAATTGCCTCACTGGAGGCCCTAAACTTCAAGCTCCTCTTATGGGTATCGTTTCATAATTTTTCATACTCGATCCACTTATTTCTACAATAAAACAATTGTGAGCCACATTTCGCCCATTTTCCTATTGGAATCACAACATCTTGTTTGCTCAATCAACAATACAACCTATATAAATATCTTTGCCACACTATGAATCTTCCCTCATACAATCAAATCAACAACATACTCAACATCATTCTCATCCATCACTAAAACTACTATAACACACATTGAAAATATTTTGCATAACAATACATAAAAGATACAAAAATAAGCTCTCTAATAAAACTCCTGCAGCAATACTCAAATCAGCAGCACAATTTGTCATAAAAAAAAATAACAACTAAAAGGAATACAATATACAACACAAGCATGTTAGACATATAGATACACAACAAATCCATCATCCTCTACCATATGCTCGAAAATTCATCTTTGATCTACATACAATCTCTGCATTGTTGTAGCTTACTCTCTCATACTCTCAAACCCCTTCTGCTTCACACTATAAATTTTATCAATGAAGAAATATGAAATAAATAAAAAGAACTAATCCTAATTATATTTGAATTTATCACCTCTAGAGTGTGGAGTGAACTTCCTCAAACTATTTGACCAAACACCATGTTCAAAAATGATATTAAATGCCCCCAGAATTCATTGGAGTGTGCAAATAATTCAGGAAATCCACTCTAGAGGTAGTAATGCCCCCTATACTCTTGGGAAGTGCATTATAATACAATAAAGTAGCTTTATAGGGTGAATTATAATGCTCTCTTCCTTCTACTCAAATGTGTTACTCTTTTTCTTAGCCCAAACCTCAATCAATTATCTCCATCTCTTCCAAAACTTATCCATCTTCCTATGCAATATTCTCCAGAATTGTAGATCTTTTTCAACCATTAGAAACACCTCAGTAACATGTCATCAAGCCTTTGATCATCATGAAAAATCCTCCAAGCCTGTTGATATCAATGACAACACATATTTACTCCACAACTGACTCCTTAGGTAGACATCCTATGTTGACATCAATATCAACACCTTGAGGCCAACATGGCCAACATGCTCCCATGATTTGACATTGATGTCAACCTACAACCAAAACACCAAGCTGATCTACATGAACTCAAATTAATTTGTCTCATTCTCTTCTTGTGGTTTTCACTCTTCCCCTTTCACATCTGATGGAAAAGGGAAGACAAGTATGGATGAAAAACATGTTGAACACTTCTGATATGAGCTGATATGCGGATGAAACTATATTATATCCTCATGCCAACAAGCCAACACCATGCTACCACATTAAAAAATCAACACCATTCCTTTATGCCAATGCCATGCACTTCCTTGTTCTCTTGGTTGAACATTCTCCTGTTGAAAATGTAATGGTGCTAAAAATATATCACTATGTTGTTGTACATCAAGTTTTGTTGCTGCCACATTTCTCATAGAGATACAACTTATGAGCCAAAGAATGAACTCATATATGACCCAATGATATACAATGAAGTAGGGCTTCGTAGGCCTAATACATGGCTACTATAATGATATATCATGGTTGTACAATGCCTCCAAACAATTGATATATGGATGAAACATGACTCCTCTCTCATGCATGAAAATCACTCATATGAGTCAACAAATGGCCAATAAGAAAAAAAATGTGAAAGTACATAGATACAATAATTAATCCAAGCTCACACATTGTTGAAACACATGACATCTACTATCCCGAACGTGAATGCAATTTCTCACATCACTCAACATAACTCACTTCAAGACATGCTTGTCATGACCCATGGATCTCTCTCTTGACAATAGGACCAATCTTCCAATAACCAAATGGTGAAAACAAAATGTTACAAGGCTTCATATTGAGAGTACATGGTTGAATATGATACACAATGTAAAATTTAACACTATTATATCATTCTCATGAAAGTGATTTCATGGCCATAATAATGTATCCTCTTAATGCATGCCAACATCAAATGTTGTTGAACTACTGTACCAAATAAAATACATGTATATGGGCCATTTCAGTCATAATATCAAGAAAACATTTAGAAACATATGGCTGAAACTATCACCTTCCTCTACACATGGTTTGATCGATGATATTCTTCTATGCATGGATGGTACATATGCTTTTCACCTAAATTTTCAATGTAAACAAATACACATATATGGATGAAAGATGCTACAAATATATGATTGAAAGAAATGAAAAATAATGATAAGTAATCCATGCAAACATCATACCATGCATAGCTTTCTATGAGCTCATTATACCTCCACTAGGCAGGTTGATCCTGTGGACTTGAATGTGCACGAGGCTCTTGAACATACCATGCTACTACTACTCATCAAGCTACCATACTGCTACCATATGCTCATGAACTTCTACAATATTCTATGAATATGCATGAGGTAACAATGGATTGCAGAGGGGGCTGATATATCTACTTCACGGGTTCCTACTCTTTCTTCTTTCACACTATCCTAGGATATTTATTTTCATCCTTCTCTGATTTTCTGCTAGGTATTCTTTGAATATTTTGTTGCTTTCATTGGTTCTTTGTTATATAATTGAAAAACATGTAAGCTCTTGTCATGTGGCTGAAGTTTTGACATGTATAACACTACACATGACTGAGATATGATGCAATGGGATAAAATCTCCTCCTGCTAACCATACTAGATATATGCCTTACATAAAATGTACCTCTACACCACGGGACAGATCTGCAATCCATCCCCTTGTGGCAAAAAAGGTTACAAGAAAAACAATGACCATTAAGTGAACCAGTATATCTAATGGTTGATCTCCTTAGTTGATCGTATTGTTTCAATCTCCCTTGACTATAATTTACACTCTTATCCTATAGTTGGTTGCAACATGTCCATAATGTGGCAGACATAACACTCTACCTGATCCATTAAAGGAATAAAGGGGCTTTGATTCCTTTGAAAATTGATAGATCTACCACAATCCTATCTTGGACTGAATGGTATTCTAAATTTAGTTTCCCCTTGAGGTCTTCTTCTCTAGTATTGTTGGATATCCTCTGTTTCTACACATGTTGTTGCACTTTTTTTCTATAGAAATTTTTGGTTCTACATTGTTATTCTTGCCTACATGTGAACTTGACTCTCCCTTTTGAAAAACAAGACCAAATCTATTCAATGGAGATCTTTGGTTCTGAGAAAAACTTTCCAAGGCCCTTGTACTCTTTTCTTGCTTTAGCAAGTTTTCTGTTATGAATCTAATTCATAACTAATGTAATAAATATAGTCATTAATAGATAAATATGGATTATGTAAAATAGTCATTAGGTTAATGAAAGGGCATGTATAAAAGACATGCCCATTCATGAAAACGCACCTGTATGGGTATAAAAGCAGGCCTTATTGTAATCATTCAATCATCTTATATCTTATCATACATTTTTATAAATAATATATTATTATAAATACCTCTTGTGTATTTTTATAATTAAATCCATTTTTGCTATTAAAGTCAACAAGCCTACAAGTTTTGTTGCTATAGCATGGTTATTTTCAACCAATGGTGGTGTGCGGCCATTAAGAGGGCTGGATACACGACCATCTTTTTCTGTTTCCTTACTATTTCTTGCAATGATATTTCTTGTACAAAAGGCACATTTATGTCCTGCAAAATATTTGTCTCCACACTTCCAACATTTCTCTTCCTTTTTTTCTTCAATATTAGTTGGTTGTTTTCCTTTACGCATTGGTGGGGGAATGTATTTGCTTGAATTTTCCATGGATGTTCTACTTGATTTTCCCTTGGCATAACTAACTACCTTCTCATTATTACAACATTTTTTATCCTTTTTTTTCTCATGATTTTCTTCTTTTTCTTTTTCCACTTTTTTATGAAATTGTTCATCTTCTCTATTATGGATTACTGCAGAATTTTTTTTACAACGTGCATAAATTTTTTTATAACCGTTTGTGATTTCTACACATGAATTCTCTAATTGCTGAAGCTTTTCTAGAATTTTATTAATTTTTTCACTTTCTTCACATGACCTTTCTAATTGCTCATGATCTCCACGTACTGGCACATAGTGTGGTAAACTATTTCCATAGGCTTGTAAACTACGTTTGTAGGCTTGTAGAATGATGTTGTGTGCCATTGCTTTTTAATGGCTTCAACTTGGCTTCAATATGGCTCTGGTATGGCTCTGATACCAAGGGCATGTCTAAAAGACATGCCCATTTGTGAAAAGGCACCTGCATGGTTATAAAAGTAGGCCTTATTGTAATCATTCAATCATCTTATATCTTATCATACATTTTTATAAATAATATATTATTATAAATACCTCTTGTGTATTTTTATAATTAAAGCCATTTTTGCTATTAAAGTCAACAAGCCTACAGTTTTGTTTCTACAGTGGTATCAGAGCCATATCAGAGCCATACCAGAGCCATATTGAAGCCAAGTTGAAGCCATTAAAAAGCAATGGCACACAACATCGTTCTACAAGCCTATGGACATAGTTTACCACACTATGTGCCAGTACGTGGAGATCATGAGCAATTAGAAAGGTCATGTGAAGAAAGTGAAAAAATTAATAAAATTCTAGAAAAGCTTTAGCAATTAGAGAATTCATGTGCAGAAGTCACAAACGGTTATAAAAAAAATTCTGCACATTGTAAAAAAATTTCTGTAGTAATCCATAATAGAGAAGATGAACAATTTCATAAAAAAATGGAAAAATAAAAAGAAGAAAATCATGAGAAACAAAAAGATAAAAAATACTGTAATAATGAGAAGGTAGTCAGTTATGCCAAGGGAAAATCAAGTAGAACATCCATGGAAAATTCAAGCAAATACATTCCCCCACCAATGTGTAAAGGAAAACAACCAACTAATATTGAAGAAAAAAAGGAAGAGAAATGTTGGAAGTGTGGAGACAAATATTTTGCAGGACATAAATGTGACTTTTATACAAGAAATATCATTGCGAGCAACAGTAAGGAAACAGAAAAAGATGCTCGTGTATCCAGCCCTCTTAATGGCCGCACACCACCATTGGTTGAAAATAACCATGTTTTTGCAACAAAACAATTATCTTGTACGGAAGCCCAAGAAAAGGCAGTTATTTTGATTCAATCATGGCATAGATCTTTAACTCAAAGACGATGATTCATCAAGATTAAAGCAGCTACTATTCATATACAGAGTGCTGCAAGAACTTGGCTCTTAGCCAAGAAACTTCAAGATGCTTTAGGTGCAAAGACTAAAGAGCCTGCAAGTATATTGAATGTAACTGCAAGTGGTGGCAAGATGATTGAGGATGGTGTTTCTCTGGACATTAACGAGGAAGTAAAGTCATTACCATTGGAATCAATTGTTATGAGAGATAATACTTCGATAATAAATCCAAAAAAAAAGGTGCCTAATCAATCGGTTGCTTCTCTCTTGTTAGCTCCAGATTGTCTTTCAGTTGATTCTTGCCTCAAGGAAAGGGGCATTTTGGTCAAAGAAAATGACTTAAATAACATAGGTGTGTCTACAGCAGGGGTAGTTGACACTGACACGGGAATTAACGCTGTAAAAACATAAACTTATTTTAATTCAATTAATTCCATGCAACTCCCTATAAATGAAGATGTGAATTACAATGTTAAAGATGATTCCTTCCTGACATATAAGCGAAGGAAGGGAGATTTATTTAACAAAAAATTGGGATTTATGGAGAAAGCATGTATTCTTTGTCCCAATTGCTGTAAGATGGATCTCAAAACATGTTATTGTACAGGAAAATATGTACAGACTAGTGGAAAGATGGATAGTACACAAATAATTAAATCAGAAGAGAATAGGCTCAAAGATGATCACGTAACATTAGCAAGAGTTACTCTCACCTTGCAAGCCTACATTTCTTCATCATATATTAATCTGGTAACCAGAGAAAAATCTCCTATAAAAGTTAAGAAGTCAGATTTTTCTATCGGTGTTGATTCTCGACAGAATTTAGTGTTTTAGAATATCAAGAAGTGTGATGGTGCATGATGCAAACAAGGCTCTCCAACATCGAAGGTGGAATCACTAGATAAAAAAGTGGATGAGCAACCTAATATTGGGAATGCTTGTGCTAATGTTGAGAAAATTAATACTTCAAAACAAAAGATCAATGCAGCAGATTTTTCTTGCCCAAACTGGTTCTCTACTGATGCTCGGTCCCTAATATCTAGAATTTTTGATCTAGAACACCTAGACTAGACCATTGCACCGGCGCTGTTGAGGCTCTTCTTTCATGACTGTTTCATAAACGGCTGTGATGGACCCATATTGATTACTGGTCCCTCTACAGAGAAAGACGCACTTACAAATCTGGGTTTGCGAGGATTCGACGTTATCGAAGATGTGAAAAACAATGTAGAAGCTGCATGTCCAGGCGTTTTTTCATGTGCTGACATGCTCGCGCTTTATGTCTGTGATGTAGTAGTTCCGGTAAGTTTAGTCCAAAATTTGGTGAAAGTGTTAATGTTATTGGGACTACAGACGAAGGACCGACGTGGCTTATTCCGACCGGAAGAAGAGATGGGTTGGTATACGTGATCATGGTTTTATAAGAGAGGAGGTACACCATTTATCTTTGGTTCAGGAAGGGATGCAGAGGCTACATCCCCAGCCTTTACATCTGGAAGTGGAAACAACAAAGCAATGATTCATGGGAATGGTGGAATACATCTTGTTTATTATGTGAGCACCAGATGGCTTCAGATGGTGTTCTGGAAGAATATTTGGATGTGGTGTTCCAAGAAATTACATACGATCCCATTTGACTCTCGCTTGAAGAAGACCCTGCTCAACTGCTATACAACCGCAGAACACTCGAGAATTGTGTTATAGAGGCACTGGAGGTGCTATTGAATCATAAGACTATCAGTGGTATTCTTCACATGTGTTTAACATTAGATGTTGCAACACAACATTCTAAAAGGTGTTGTGAATGCTTTGTGGCAGTTGGGGCTATTGATAAGCTGTGTCAGCTTATTCGCTCGACCAATCGCAGTGCACTACATGAGGAAGTCTTGAAGCATGTGCTGTCTGTATTGTCCAACATTGCTTACTATCCAGAACTAGCCCAACCTATGGTGGATACGCCTGGTTCAATTAATACAAATGATGAGAAACTTCTGAGAAACAAGGATGAAGGGTTTTCAAAGGTAGCAGAAGTTTTGAAGAAGCCTTGTGCAGTGAAAGATGGAGTTGATATTGTTCAGAAATCGCCTACTATCATTCGCAGGCTGAAGTATCTAGCTCAAAATTTGGAAAGAAAAGCTGAACTTGAATGGAGTTCGATTGAAGTTCAACAGGTCATACCCCCACCGTCAACCATCGTGCCTGTGCTATTGAATTCCGATAATATTTAAAATCACATTTAATTAATTTAATTAATTAAAATTATTTAATTTCAAAAAATAATATATATATATATATATATATAGATATATATATATATATATATATATATATATATATATATATATATATATATATAAATGCAAATTCAGGTAGAAGGAAGAGGTTCATCATCAAAAGGAGAAGATAAATTATATATATAAAGGAGTTAAATACTATATATATATATATATATATATATATATATATATATATATATATATATTCAAGTTCCATTTTAAGGAAGGAAAAAAGTTTATAACTTAAAAAGGTATTTAAAATATAAGTGGACCAACGTATAAGGATTAAATTTTGGAAGGTCAACAAAATTACCAAGGTTTAAAATCGGAAAAGTCATGAAATCTTTAAAAGAAAAAGTATCAATAAAGTCTTCTAGCAGATAATCCCCAGTGAAGAAACTATCGAAAGTATAGCTTTGAGGACAAAGCTCTCGAAGGAAGGGGCAATGTTATGAATCTAATTCATAACTAATGTAATAAATATAGTCATTAATAGATAAATAGGGATTATGTAAAATAGTCATTAGGTTAATGAAAGGGCATGTCTAAAAGACATGCCCATTCGTGAAAAGGCACCTGCATGGGTATAAAAGCAAGCCTTATTGTAGTCATTCAATCATCTTATATCTTATCATACATTTTTATAAATAATATATTATTATAAATACCTCTTGTGTAGTTTTTATAATTAAAGCCATTTTTGCTATTAAAGTCAACAAGCCTACAAGTTTTGTTGCTACAATGTCTTTTTCTTCAAGCTACTTCCTCAACATGACAACTTCACATTCAAGCTATATAATTTGGCCCTCCTCTTTTTTTTGGTTGCTCATAACCTATTTAACTCTTTTCAGTTCTTCTAGATCGGTCTTGAAATTGATAATAGACTCTTTGACCTGTTTCTATTTTTCATCACAAATTTGAAATTTTTTCTCTTTATCGTTGCATGCAGTCGTTAGTTTATTAAGTTCAATAGATAATTTTTCAATAATGACCATGGCAGACTCATATTTCACTTTAAGAAGTGTAACATTACTGTCATCTTCACTAGGAAACTCAACATGAATAGAGTCCAAGCCATCCAAAGTATAACTCAAAAGAAACTAATTAATATTTATACCTTTAGATCCATTCTATTGTAATACTTCTAGTTCTCGATTTTATGATTTCTTCACATGATCGGATAAACCATTTTCACTAGGAGGATGAGATTCTTCTGGCTGATATTCTTGTTTTTAGGTGATCAGGAGATCAAGTCCCTTGTAGAAAAATGCTCAAAAATTAAGTTTCTCAGAATTGGTCCAAACCAGATCGACTGGAAAAATCTCGCCAAAACGATCCTGTAGCCGTGAACGACACTCAAATCCGTTACCGTATGGAGGAGATATTTCATTTTGAAATCGCCCAATAGCTTTCAATTTTGAAAGAAATTTTTTTAATATATTGTGATGGGATAAATTTATTTTTTTATTAAGGTTTAATTAATTAATTAAATTATATATTTATTAATATTTACATGATTTTTATTAATCATATATTATATTATTAATTATATATTTTGATTAATTATTAAAAAAAAAAAAATTAAACCTTATTAAAAAACTAAATATTAAACCCATATATATTAAACAAAATTTGAAATATGAAAAAGGGTTAAAAACCCACCTGTCCAAAGTTTTCATGGCAAATGTTTTTAAAACCTAAAAGGCATAACGTATGGTAATGTTGCAATGTTCACATTTCAAAAGTAAACGTAGTCAATGTAATACATACGTGGCAAATGAAAGGTTTGAATGTGCTATGGTATACGAGTTTGATAGTACGTGGTCCAATAACAAATGTTGAGCGGAGGTTATGTATGGGCCCGAAAACGTGGGACGAGGTCACATGAATGTCGGCGGATTATTATATTATATGGTTGAAACTTTATTCAATTCCGAATGAAACTTATAGTTAATCAACCACCTCCCATTCGGTGCGGACGCGTGGGCTTATCTCTTAGCCCCTCACGACTGGCTGTGAATTCGGCGGTTCCCCAGATTTAGCAACGAACTCCATTTTTGTCGGGCTATCTGGCAGTTAACCAGACTTAGCTGGAGAGAATCTAGGCAAACTTCAGTTAGCCATAACTTTGGCTAGGAAAGTCCTTTTGGGACAATTTATTTTATTTTATTTTGGGGTATTGAATCATTCTGGAGCTGTTGGGAGTGTTTTTAGAGCCATCAGGGCGCTCTATCAGAGAATTTACCAGCGTTTTTTGTCATGGAGCCACCAGGGCCTAAGGAAAGAAGAGCTATTTTGGACTATCCTCCTCCAATGGAGGTGATTGATTAGTCATTTTATACTGATTTCAGCCTTCTGAATCTTAATTTGCAGATTATTTTTCCCTTTTAGGCTTCTATACAGTTGTATTCACATTTTGAGCATTTAATCAAAAAGGGAAAAGCCTAATTAGAAGCGTTTGGACCTAGCAGAGGTAGCCCAAGAGAGGGGTGAACTGCTTAAACAATTATTTGCTATCATACTGTATATTTTTGCTGCATTATTTTAGATTCTGCTCCTTTAAACAATAAATTTTTATAAGTAAACTTTTCCCAAGCAGGTTTAAACAGTGAACAAAACTTATTAGTTCATCTTCAAACCACTATACTTCATTTGCAGAATACATAATCTTGCCTATTCACACATTAAAGTTGGATTAATGAATACTTTGCACATAATAAATACTTTCATTGATCGGATCTCAGTGATTACATTTTATTTCTTTAGGCAGAGTCTGTAAGAGGGCCAGGTAGCCTCCGGATTCATCCTTTCTTTGAAAGGTGAAATATCCGGTAAATGCCCCTACAGTCAATCTCTGTACAAAGAAATCCTTTGTTCTCACAATTTCAGATCAGGTTGGTATCAGAGCTCTAGGTTTTGCTTAAGAGTTTGTGAAATTTGTGCAAGAATATTGTGTTATTCTGCAAAATTTGATGCTTACTAGGCTGAAATTGAAAAGAGGGGAAGGTCAATTGGTTAGAGAACAATTTAATCCTCAACCAAGGAGGGCTAGAGTGCCATTACATCCACCTTCCATTTCATCCTCATTAGCCTTAGAATCAGTCACAAACATGTCTTCCAGAGAAGGAGAAGTACATGAGGAAATGGATCCCAAGGAAGAAGAAAGAGTCTTTAGAAAAGCTTTCTTGGACTTGACTGAGATGGTTAGGATCCTATACCAGGAGAGAAATGAAAGGATTGCTGGAGAAGGGTCTAGAAACCAAAGGGAAGAAGGATATTCTTCAGGAGGGAAGAAAGACAAAGATGAGTCTAAGAAAGGGAATGGAGGAAATGGTGATCCACCATCTCCATCGTCATCCTCATCATCCTCTTCAACTTCTGTTAATCAGTCACACAAAACAAAAACATCTGTTAAAAATCCTTTGTTAAAGCTTGATGTGAAGTTTGAGTTGTCGATGTTTAATGGTGATGTGAATGTAGAAAAATTGGATAACTGGATTAGACAGCTGGAAGTCTATCTCAGAATTCAGAATTTGCATGATGATGACACAAAAATCCAATTAGCCTCTTTGAGAATGGATGGAGTAGCTTTGGTTTGGTGGGAAGCCAAGACCAGGGAGGAAATTAAAAAGCATGGTAAGATAACTCTAACTTGGAATGAGTTTATTACAGCTATTAAGAAATAGTTTTATCCTCTTGCTCATATTCAGAAAGCAATCATGAATTGGCAAAATTTTAGGCAATGTAAGGGTCAAAATGTGCAAGATTATACCCAAGAGTTTAGAAGGAGAGCACTTCTACTTGGGGTAGACTTACAGAGTCAAGACACCTTGTTGAAATACATAGGAGGTTTTCACAATTATCTGCAACATACTATTTTAATGTTCAATCCTACCAGCTTAGATGAAGTCTGTGTCCAGGCTACACATTTAGAAGCTAGAGGAAAGAATATTTTTGATGAGGATAGTAATTTCAAAAACAAAGGAAAGAAGAGAGTTGCAAATTCAAGAAAAGAAAAAGGAAAGTTCTTTTGCAAGAACTGTTCTAAGACAAGTCACGATGAAGATCATTGTTGGAAACTTCATCCTGAACTGAAACCAGAAAAATATAAGAACAAAAACAAGACCAAAGAAAAGGAGAAAACTGTAGCAACAGTTGAGCAAGACTTAGGGTCAGACTTAGGAGATGAGACAAAAATCATAGCCATGGTTTTAAAGAACATTAAGGGGAAAGAAGTGGAGCAAGACACAATTCCCAGTTTTAGCTCTTTGAATTGTCACAAAGATACTCATGAAGAAAAGAGGAGGATAGAGCTTTTCCATGTGAGGGTAATTTTAAAACATACCAAAATTGACACACTATTTGACAGTGGGTCACAAGCTAATCTCATATCTGAAGACTTGGTCAAGCAGCTTAAACTTGAGACCATTCCACATCCGAATCCTTATCCACTTGGATGGATATGCAAGGATGTAAATTTGCAAGTCTCAAGGAAGTGCATATTGCGCTTTGCAATAACTGCACATTTTATTGACACAGTGGAACTTGATGTGGTGCCGCTTGATATCTCAGGTATTGTTTTGGGAAGTCCTTACTTATTTGACAGGAAGGCCATATTTCATCGCCATGAAAACAAGTATCATTTGTTTAAAGATGGTAAAGAGTACATTGTGAGAGCTCACAAAAAGAAGCTGGAATCTTCCTTACTACATGCAAGTCAGTTGAAAAGACTGGTTAATGCAAGTCAAAGTCTAACTTTGTTAATGTTGAAACGACCAGATTTTGAGCATTCGCCTTTTTATGATGTTGCTAATGATTTGTCTCAGTTTGATAACAGTTCGTCTTTCAAAAAATATGATGTTATGTTGCACAAATTACCTTTTGGGTCAGCCAATGCAGTGAATGAAGTGTCAAAGCAAAGCAGTGCAAGCAAGAAGGACACACAATTCAGCATGGGAAAAAGTTGGTTTCAGAATGGTAGAATTCGCCATGGGAACAATTTGCAAGGTGAAAGTTATTTTAAGTCTTCTGGGAAGTTTGATCAGTGTAGAAAAAGTTTGTTTTCTGCAGATTACAATTGTTGTTCTGCAAATTTTAATCATTTGCATCATGACTCCGTCAATCTTAGCAATGGTAGATCAGTTGATTCCAGAGACAGGTTATCATTTTCTCAAAAGCTTCAGTTGATGAAATCGGGTAGATTTCAGTTATTCAAGGGTGGAAGAGTGGAGAATCAGTCTCCACATCATCATTTTCAGTAATCAGAAAGCTTTTGAGGGTCCAAAAGCTTCCCATTTCGGAGGTGTGATCAGGAGATCAAAGTCCCTTGTAGAAAAATGCTCAAAAATGAAGTTGCTCAGAATTGGTCTGAACTAGATCGACTGGAAAGAGCTCGTCAATACGATCCCAACGCCACAAACAACACTCAAATCCATTGCCGTATGGAGGAGATATTGCAGTTTGAATTTGCCCAATAACTTTCAATTTTGAAAGAAAATTTTTTAATATATTGTGTTGGGATAATTTTATTTTTTATTAAGGTTTAATAAATTAATTAAATTATATAGTTTTAATATTTTATATGGTTTTTTATTAAATCATATATTATATTATTAATTATATATTTTAATTAATTATTAAAAAAAAATTAATTAAACCTTATTAAAAAACTAAATATTAAACCCATATATATTAAACAAAATTTGAAATATGAAAAAGGGGTTAAAAACCCACATGTCCAAAGTTTTCATGGCAAAATGTTTTAAAACCCAAAAGGCATAACGTATGGTTTAATGTGGCAACGTTCACATTTCAAAAGTTAATGTAGTCAATGTAATACATACGTGGCAAATGAAAGGTTTGAATGTGCTATGGTATACGAGTTTGATAGCACGTGGTCCAATAACAAATGTTGAGTGGAGGTTATGTATGGGCCCAAAAACATGGGACGAGGTCACATGAATGTCGGTGGATTATTATATTATATGGTTGAAACTTTATTCAATGCCGAATGAAACTTATAGTTAATCAACCACCTCCCGTTCGGTGCAGACGCGTGGGCTTATCTCTTAGCCCCTCACGACTGGCTGTGAATTCGGCGGTTCCCCAGATTTAGCAACGAAATCCATTTTTGTCGGGCTATCTGGCAGTTAACCAGACTTAGCTGGAGAGAATCTAGGCAAACTTCAGTTAGCCATAACTTTGGCTAGGAAAGTCCTTTTGGGACGAATTTGTTTTTGATTTTTGGGTATTGAATCATTCTGGAGCTTTTGGAAGTGTTTGCATAGCCATCGGGGTTCTCTATCAGAGAATTTACCAGCGTTTTTGGTCGTGGAGCCACTAGGGCCTAAGGAAAGAAGGGCTATTTTGGACTATCCTCCTCCAATGGAGGTGATTGATTAGTCATTTTATACTGATTTCAGCCTTCTGAATCTTAAATTGTAGCTTATTTTTCCCTTTGAGGCTTCTATACAGTTGTATTCACATTTTGAGCATTTAATCAAAAAGGGAAAAGCCTAATTAGAGGCTTTTGGACCCAGCAGAGGTAGCCCAAGAGAGGGGTGAACTGTTTAAACAATTATTTGCTATCATACTGTATATTTTTGCTGCATTATTTCAGATTCTGCTCCTTTAAATAGTAAATTTTTATAAGTAAACTTTTCCCAAGCAGGTTTAAACAGAGAACAAAACTTATTAGTTCATCTTCAAACCACTATACTTCATTTGCAGAATACATAATCTTGCATATTCACACATTAAAGTTGGATTAATGAATACTTTGCATAAACAAATACTTTCATTGATCGGATCTCAGTGATTACATTTTATTTCTTTAGGCAGAGTCTGTAAGAGGGCCAGGTAGCCTCCGGATTCATCCTTTCTTTGAAAGGTGAAATATCCAGTAAATGCCCCTACAGTCAATCTCTGTACAGAGAAATCCTTTGTTCTCACAATTTCAGATCACTTTTTATGACCCCATTACCCAATGGACTTGTGTTCTCTATGAATTATCTCCCCATTGCCAAAAAAATCCTTCTCTACTCATCCCTTTACCTTACATTGAACCCTTCCTTCATGTTTCCCAACCAAAAAAACAAATCAAAAAACCCTTGTGCCCTATAGCTAGCCTAATACCTTAAATTGAACTTCAAAGACATATTATTCTTTTCTTGTATAGAGATATCCCTCTCTGGATCTAGGAGGGCTAGATCGTGAGATCCCAAAGTGGTTTGATGTTGTCTTGTCATTTGGTATTTCTAAATCTGCCAAATCACAGGAACCACAACAAATTTCATGCTCAAGTTAACTACCACTCAAATCAAGAAGATTTGTTTGAGGATGAAATAAATCAGGAAATGAAAGAGAACTCACAAGACCTCTCTAAAAGCCCAATTGATGATTCATCATCTTTTCCAAGTGAGTCTCAAGAAGACATCCAGCCTCAGAATCAGCCTTCACAAGAGAACACATACTGTTGTAATTCTATCCAAAAAAATATAAAAATGCCTCCTTTTTTAACTGAAGGGGAGATAAATCAGCTTATAAGCATGCAATTAGCCTATAAACCTTCATATGAACAATACAATTCTATTTATTTTTCTCCTAATCCCAGCTATCACAGATTAGAAAATGGATTTATATTTCAACTCGAAGAGAAACAATCTGATGGTCCAATATGTATAGTTGGTGACATTAATTATATTAATGATTCTCCATGGTTTGATCAATATGTAGATGATTATGATATCCAAATAGAAGCTAATTTTGCATAGGAATCAACATTTGGTTTGTGGGAAGTCACTCAGTTTCATCAACTTGACAAAAGTGATCAACCAATGCATAGCAGCTATGATAGTGATGAGGGAAGTTTAGAAAATTTGGAATCACATGAAGGCTTGGAAGTTGATGATCACAGGAGAATTTTTGTGCTGGCATTTCAAGAAGATCTATTGCCTAAGAATGCTCCTTCTCATCAACATGATGGCCTTCACACAGATTTCAACTCACTCAATCAAAGCATCTCAGTTTTTTTAAAATACAATATTGCAATCTATGATGAGTATACCAGTTCAGATGATCATGTGGAAGAGGAATATTTTCTTTCCCAAAATAATCCTAAGCTCAGCCAAGTGGAGGAAGAAGCAGGCCTAGATCAAGCTTATTTTCCAAATCTTCACATTCAGGTATTGTTTCAAGATCCCTTTGCTGATTTGTTAAAGACATTGGAAGAGGGAGTGAAATATGTTAAGAGCAGTTTGATGCAAGGTTTCAAGAGAAGTTTAGGCACCACTGTTCAAAAGAAAGTAAGATGGGAGTGTCCCTTTTGCTTTCCAACATACTTAAGGAGTTAAACCAAGATCCCTCATGGAATCATCTGCTTGACTAGTTGAATTGGAAAAGAGAGTTCACCAGCTGAACGTATATCATGCATAGTTTAGATTAGGATAGATAGGAATGAAAATAATCTCAGCCTTTGAGCATATTTTAAACTTAGATTGTTTTGAAAAAAGAGAGAAAAAACTCAAAAACATAGAAAGAACAAAAAAGAGGGCAGATTTGAAAAGAGGTAAAGCCCCATACCCAAAAAATAGTGATGCTGAAAGTGTGTAAGCCTAAATGCCACTACTTGTGCCAAAAATTCTTGTTCAGTCATCTAGCCTAATCACGGCTGATCATGTTTTCAATTTATTGCCGATAATTTAGTGAAAGAGAACTTATTAAATCATTCAAACTTGACTTGTAAAAAAAGGATAGATTAGGGAATGAAAAGATACTGATTCCACATGCTCAAAACAAAACCAAAGAGGAAGATGAGGATGCATAACAAATGATAGATTACAACCCTTATATTTCTATTTTACTTTTATGCAAAATAATGTTTGTGTACAGCTTGTTTTTATGCCACAAACGTATGGTAGGTCAGATTGTCTAATCCTGATTTAACCATGCTTTCAATTTCATGTTTATAGCTTAGTGAATCAATCCTGTCAAATAACTTAATCTTGATAGTTGAGTAGTCTAGGTAGAGAATAAGAAGAGTTCACTAGCCTAATCTGAACTCTTGGAAGTGATAAGAGTATAATTAGATAGTTTCTTTTTCTTTCGAAAGAAGAAAATGTCAAGGGATTGCTAGTCCAAGTGCACCCAAGGAAGAAGAAAATGTTAGGCAAGTAGGTTGGGTAGGTAGAGATGAATTTGAGCTAATCATGTCTTTCATATTATTGATATCATAGCTTCAGGCAAGCATCAGAAAGTGATAAAGGTAAAAATATGCCCAATGGATAAGGCACTAGTCTTCATAAACCAAGAGATCTAAAATTTTTGGACACCGCCTGAAAGGGAGCTTCCCTCCCCAAGTGGAGCCACTGTTAGTCATCCATAATTTTCACTATCTAAATATGACTAAGTATTAGTTCTGGATTTCTAGAAACAAAGTTCATGAACATTGTGAGTTCTAGAAGTCTCACTGCCTTCACTATCCTTCATATAATTTTTTTCACTATTTTATCATTTCATCCTATCTAGCTTTGCCTACCAGTCTCAGAAAACCCATTAAGAGCCCATGTCACTCATCTTTTGTATATATTGTCATCCTTGACCAAAACCCTCTACCTTGTTTTTCTTAAAAAACCCCCATTGCTACCTAAGCCCACCAATCAAACAACTTTTTATGTCTCCTAAAAAGCTCCCAAATGATTATCTCAAACTATCTCTATAAGCTCTTTAGATAAATCAAGTACATTGGATTTTGGATCTTCAATGCATCAATTTATCATAAACTCTATCTCACACTTGATAATCCTAAATTCTAGGTTTCAGTCCAAAATCCAAGTCCCAGAAAGCCTCCACTAGGTCACCTAGGGTTTCACAAAGTCATAGGATGGATTTGGTGCCCTATGATATATATTTTATATCTACAAAGAAACTGCATTCAAAGGAGAAAGGAACAAGTCATTTTGTCCCTAAATCATCAAAGAGATCATTCAAGGAAGGCAATTTGTCCCAAAGCACAAATTTAGCAAAGGGACAGCTGCCCCTTGCTCACATTTCTGCAAAAATATTAAAAGGCCATCAATATAGCAAAAGATAAGGTAATGGGAGAATCATCACAGGAATATCATCAGCAACAAAGAGACAGTAGAAAACATATGTTTGAGGAGAATCAGGGTTGTGATTTTTTTGACCAAGCAGGAATCCATACTAGGGTTACAAGGGAAAAGGCCACCTCAACTCCTTCAAGAGCACATCGAAGACTTTTAGAAATGATGAGTGTGTTTGAGAAATTTCATAGAACTTAGAAGACAACATTATATACTTTTTCCTAAGCAGCCCTAAAACCTAGCAGTTTGGGGAGATGGACAAAAGTGGTCAAATGATGAAAAAACAACCTCCTTCATAACAACAGATGGCTTCAAAGGGTTTCAAATTGTCCTCTAGGGTTTGGCAAAGAGGCACTAACTCCACCTAATCAAAGGTTAAAATCAGAGGCCTTAAAAGGGTCAAAGGAGGTAAACATAAAAACCAATACTCCACTACACCAAAGCGACATAGATGATAAATTGTATCAACCAAAGGGAAAAAAATATCAGTGCAAGGTTTTAACCTCTCAAAGGAACAGCCAGAGGCTTTTTCAAATGGTCCAAGGACACAAGCACGAGGGAGAAAATTTCCAAAAGAGGCAACTATGACAAGCCTAGGTTCATGATTGATAGAATGAGCTATCCAACTCCAAAAGAGACAGTGACCTGAGGCAGAAGTTGTGTAGGCACCTGCAAGAACAGAAGTGGTCAGCAAAAACACAAAAATGCTTTAAATAGATCACTTCCCTCACTAGACATACATCATTGTCAAAGTGGTCTAAGGAAAAAATATACCCCTGGTTTATAGAAGAGTAGTAGAACCCCCAATAAGGGCCTCCTTATCAAATGACTATTCTGCAAAAGATGGTTGAACATGAATGACACTTTTACAATACTGTCAAAGGTGTTTTCCTTAAGGAAAATTGATAAGTCCAAGGGAAGAATGTTTAAAATAAAGGTGTCACATCTCAAAATACCAAGCTGTTGTTTATACTCACTGCTAGTGTTTTTCTCCCACCAAGAGGTTTTTCCTCATTAATTCATAGAAAACAGGGCAGAATGTGAATCAGAAGAAAAAATGTCAAAACCAATCACAAGTTTGCTATACATAAGTATTAAGACATCATAAAAAGGTTCATGTTTACAAAAAAACGGTAAAGGGCACTATTTGAGCTAGTTGAAGGAATTGTAAGCACAAGAAGAACATTAAGAAGCCTCCAGTAATGAAAAGAACAAGGTTTTATTTCAAAATTCCACCCATAAGACCAAAAAGGCCAAAAAGACAGTGAGAAAAAGGCAAAGAGAAATAAACCTTATAAAGTGGGTTTTTTTTATCATAAATTAATTTTTCAAAAAAGGCTATAAAGTCTTTTCTCCCTCTCTTCCACTTCATTCTCATCGTTGCAGAGAAGGAAATAACTGTTGGAAGAAGTTTTAACGGTTTATGTGCAAAACTGTTGAAAATTTCGGGCGCTACGCACCGAGGTTGGCGCTATGCATAGATGAGGTGGCCGCAGTGTTATTTAACACTGCGATGTGCACCAGGAGAGTGGCGCTACGCACCTAGGCGAGCGCTGTGCACAGGCCCAGAACGACACGAATGCTCACACATCTACCTATCGTTGTGCTCCGACAGGCCTGATAGGCCCATCTCCTGCCCGAGTTGACCTGACGTTGTGCTCCGACAGGCCAGCCCGACCCGACCTGAATGTCCAATTGGGCAGGCGCTACGCACAGAAAACCTTTGACCCAATTTGCTAAAAAAAGTCCAAAAATTTGAATTTTTGCCTCCAGTTTCCTCCACAAGGGTTAGACAAGGTTGGTGGCCCTTCTTTTTTCCCCTGCAAGTTTTTCTTTTGCATGCATAGTCAAAGGAGAAATTCAAAAACATAAAAATCTTGGCCAAACCCTAACTTTCATGCCAATCAAGCCTTTGACCCTCTAGGGCAAGGAAATACCAAGTAAAGAGTTGTCATTTGTGTTAAGACACTCAGTAACAGTGAACCTACTCCTAAACTCTGAAAACGCCCTTTGATTACTTCATCTTACCCTCTTTTGCTACAAATCTGCCCTCACATCACTCATTTGCCCTCCCTAAACCTAAAGGCCCTCACCAAGCTAAAATCATTTTTCCCTAGACCAATCACCATGTTTGAGGAAGAAATCAGTAGGTCAGAGGTAGAGTTTAGATAAAAATAAAGTTGAAATTGATAGCGACGAAAGTAAAGACAGTGAACACTTGGAGAAAAAACATTGATGGAGATGATACAGGTTGCTCACTCCTAAGCACATAAAAAGATGTTGATGATGAACAAGATAAGGACCAAGAATTTAATGAAGAAAATAATTAGGGTAACAACCAGCAAGAAGGCTTACAAGGTAGCCAAGAGAAATATGAGCTTGGGCAAGATAGTGAGCACAATAATAGTGCAAACAGTGGAAAAATGAACGAAGGTAATGAATATAAAGACACAAAGGAAGGTGATGATGAAATAGAAGATCAAGAACAGACAGATGATGAGGCTGAAACTGATTTTGAAGAGGCAAGCTGTGACAAAGACAGTGACACTTATAGGACAGTAAATGAGCAAGGAAGCTAAAGGGATAATCATGACAGTCACAACATGTGTCATGACTGTCATGACACTAATCAGACTCTTAATCACAAAGAAAAATCAAAGGGACAGTGCAGGGAATGACAAAGAAGAGGACATCAATGAAGGACAGGGCCAAAGTGAAACCAATACAGAGGTTGATGATCAACTCCAAAAGCAAGGCAATAGCACTAAATATATCAAGATGAAATCCAAGAGGATGGTGAAGAAAAAGAGGAGAGTGGTCTTCATGCTGAGCAAGATGATAGTGAGGAAAGTGCAGCAAGTAACTAAAAAAGAAGAACAAAGTGACAATGAAGAAATCAGTGAAGAGGCATTGAAATTTGAGCACTCAATGAAGTTAAAGACCAAGAAAAACTTAGAGACATTGCTCAAGATTTTTCACAAGCTTTTCAAACCCCTTGAAGAAATTGTCCACCAAATTTGGGCCAAATTGAAGCAAATTTTGTCTTTTTCAAATTTTGACCCCTCGGAGCATAGCACCCTAGGCACTACGCACAAAATTGGTGCATCCTCAGCTCTTAAAGTTTACATTTTTTTTATTTCTCACATCACCAATAGTCTACTCACCAATTTTCAGATCATTTGGAGCTTTTTTGCCCCCTCAAAGGTAAAAAGACATCAAATTTTTTACCTTTTTTCCTCCTTTTCAGGCCAAGTGCTGTGCACAGAGAAGTGTTGGGGAAATTAGTTTTTGAATATTAAATGGCATCCAATCAGCACAAATCAATTATTTCTGGAAATTAGACTTATCAGGCTTTCCAACAAGCCATCACGGAGCCAAATCCCGTGTCGGGAAGGGGTCCAAAACGCAGCCACAAGAGACCCTATTTTCTGCTGAAGTGGCACTGCGCACAAAGGCTGCCTAGTGTGTTTTGGACCAAAAGTCAACAAAACACACTCATTTATTGCAAATAGATATTTTTGAGTTTTTTGAGGCAAATTAAGCTATAATTAGGTGCAAATAGTTATTTTGGCATTTATTTCTTAGGATATTATGTGTCTTAGGCCTTGCATGGTCTCTTGGCCATAAATGATATTTATGACTATATTTGACATTTTCCTACCACATTTACGGTTTTAGTCCTCATTTGCTCCATAAATAGAGCATGAGGCCCCTATGTATTTTATGGGCATTTGATGAGCTTGAAGAGAAATATACATGGTTTTATGAGCTTGGAGAAGAAATTTGTCTTTTGAAGTGGATGAATGGCTTGTTTCGCTTAATGATGGAGAAGTTTGTTTGCAGGATTCCATAGCTTGGTGAATGGTGATGTCTTCTTAACTTGTTAATGTTTTCTTGCCTCATTTTGTTTCATTCTTCTTGGCTGCTATAGATCAGAAATTTATATATTGATGCATGCTCTTGGGAGCACCTCAAACCTCCTGTTTTTTATAGCTATGATGTTTTCCTCTTTTGGCCATCTTAAGGAATTCTTGTTTTCTCCTTAGGTCCACCAAAACTTGTTTTTGTTTCATGAATGGTTAGTATGATAGCTTACAATTTTGATTCATGGTATTCCCTGCTTATTTGAAGTTTTCAAAACCCTATATTGAAGCCTTTATGTGGAATATTGATTGATTAGGTTAATTCAAAGAGGTCTCGTTCGATCTTGCCCTTTGTCCATGCTTACCAACTTGTTTCAGAGTTCCCAATAGCTTGATATATGTTGTTTAGGAGTTCCCTCTCCATATATTGAGTTATTTTTTTATCTTATGTGTTTTCCCAAAAGCTGAAGGTGAATTTCTAAAGTTAGGAGTTCTAATGCTTCTATGTTTCACTGGAATGTCTATCTCACATGTTTATCAGTTTGAGTATTGTTCATAGAGATTGATTGTTTGCCCTACCTCATGATTTGTTGCTTCAAACTATATATGTGTAAGACCTCTTAGTCTTTTCCCAAATTTAATGTTCATTACACTTCATACTTCACCTAAAGGATCCATTAACCTTGCTAAACTGGCCCTGCAATATACTCAGTTTCATCATTTAGACACTCTTGACTTCATTTGACTCCATATACCAATGACTTTGACATCCTCTCACTCCTCCTATTACATTTGACCATATTACCTATCCAAAGCAATCAAAAACCCTATACTTAACAACTAGCCTAAAATCTAAACCCTAGAGCAAAAAGAACACATCCTTTGCACCCAATAGAGAGATCCCTCTCTGAGTCCAGGAAGGCTAGGTCCTCGGACTCCAAAGTTTGGTTCCATCTTACCTTGTCATTTGGTCTGCCAATCTGCCAAATCACGGGATGCTAACAGAACCAATGGTCAAGTATCCTTGGAATGATCAAGTTGTGGCCATTAGAGAAGCACTTAAGTTATCCCAATTTCATATACATACTACAACACTCACTGAACAAATTCAATATCTCAGTAAAGAAAATTTGGAAGAGAGGAGGTATGTTGTATAAATTGTAAAGTGTAGGATCATCATGTTAATTAGTGATCTCTACATCACTGACCTATACATCAAGAAGGAATGGTACATGGTCGTCCAACTGGGCCTTTTCCATAAGTGTTCCAGGGTTCTCCAATGGGCCTCTTCCTAGGAAGACATTTCGGTCGATTTATGTCTGCAAAGGAATCAAATTAATGTGTTGCACACGGTGCCATCTCCTTCACTATAGGTATGATGCACCTCTTTTAATATTTGAAGATATTTACAGATTCCACTGCAAGTCAAATCAAATGATGCAACAAAAAAATTTCCCGCTTGTGCCTTCCATTCGCTGGATCTAGACTCTGCTCATATTCTTGCATGCTTCAATAAGTAGAGAAAATAAAATGATGCAACACAAACATTTCCTACTTATGCCTTCAATTCACTAGATCTATATATTTTTGTCATATGCTTGCATGCTTCAGTAAGAGGAGAAAACATGGAATTTGTGAGCGTGGTTTAAACGTGAGAGCACGAATTAAACGCACTTTAGAACTGATAAGAGAATTGTCATTGACTCCTGTTGTACATAGTGTTGATTTACTCACATTGTGAAAAATCTGGTAAAAATACATTTAAACATATATATAATAACACGGTGATGGACACGTATTCCAAGCTGAATGGTGGGAAAAAACATCCTAGTGGGTGTTCATTCAGTTTATTATGGCTATGAAAATTGTCAAAGGGAAAGTCAAAAGGAAATGGCAAAGACATGAGGCATTAATTGGCATTTTATTTAAGAAAATAATGGAAAATAGGAGAAAAGGAATGTGAAAGGTCACGGGTTGCATGTGAGGAGGAAAATGAAGGAAAATAATGGAAAATAAAGAAAATAGAGGCCTCATTAATAAAAATTCTTATGAGGATTAGTGGGCAAGGCTTGGTCAGTTCAGTTTTGGAGTTCTCATTATTCTCTCTCTCTCTCCCATACTCTTGAGCACCTAGAGTATCCTTGGAGCACTCTTGGAGACTGTGGCATATTTGGAAATTTGGATCAAGAAAGCAATGGAAGAGTAGGAAAGCACAGAGGACATCAGGATCAACATCTACAGTTGGTTCTGAGTGAAGGTAAAAAGTTGCATGTATGATTTCCTCACTAGTTTTTGCATGCTTGATATTGCATGTGGTTTCTTGATTATGATTTGTCATGGGCATGGAGGATGACCGGGATTGACAGTGGATTTTCCTAGCCTTTCCATTTCCTGGACAACCATGGTATTGTGGGTTTATTTCCATTGATTTTTTTCAGTTTGGTTCTCATGATTCCTTTATTTGTTGGGTTGAGTTATTAGTTCCTAGAGCCTTGGTTGGACAAACGTTATAGAGCATGGAAGACAAATGTTGGGTTGAGTTACTAGTCCTGGAGCCTTGGTTGGACAAATGCTTTGGAGCCCTAGGTGGGTTGAGTTTCTAGTCCTGGAGCCTTGTTTATAAAAATGCTCTAGAGCCTGAGAAAAACTAAGGTTGAGTTACTAGTCCTGGAGTCTTGGTTGGAACAAACACTCCGAAGCCTTGGGGCAACTTGGATGGAGAACAATCCGTGACGATTAGTGATGTCTGATCGTGAGGTGGAATCAATGGTTTGGGGTTGATATGGTTTGGTATCTGGAGCCATGGTTTGATTGTGATTGATATGATTGACTAAGTCCCACATTCATGCTTGGAATATGGCACGGGGTGACTAGCTGAAGTGAGATTTGGCTCAGCCTTGTCTATGGTCGAGTGGAACATGGAAGTCCCATTCCGGGTTGGTTTTTACATTCAATAATAAAAGTTTAAATGCCTTGGTATTTGATGAGTATAAGCACTAGTCTATATATGGATTATATTTCTAATGTCTCCATTGTTTTTCTGTTGGTATTATGTTGATTATAAACATGTATTGTGATAGTGATGAGGTATGGATCTCTCCATGTTTTTACTTGTAAATAAATGCACAATGTATATATTGTAAAATTGATTGTATGATAGCTTATGATGTAGGGGAGCAATGCATCTTATCCATTCTCGGATAATAAAGAGACCCCTTTGTTTAAATATGTTGTCCATACCTGTAGATGCTATGTTTGTGAAATGTTTGACAAAATTACTGTCAGGGTTGGGTGGGGTTGGATGAGTTCTAGTTGATCTGATTACTTCCATATGTTTGTTTTAATTTTATTTACCCTCTCCTAAAGTTAGAGGAAGTTATGGGTAGTGACCTGGGATCAGGGGCTGAAATGTGGCACAAATCATGGAGTTACAAGTGGAAAGTTCTTTGTTTGGGCTTGAGCCACTACCTTGCCCTTATATGCCTACGGCTCAGCCTCAAAGGGGCTAAAAATCAGTTCCCCCTCAGGGAACAAGGCCCTGCAAGGTTGGGTTACCTCCTAGGGATGTCAATGATGTAGTGTAAGGTGTGTTTTTTGTGTTTCCGTCGATTCCACTTCCTTAAGGTGTGTTTTTTGTGTGGTTGCGCTCTCCTTGGGCAGTGTGTGTTTGTTTTGCATACATGTCAATTGCATGTACACTCCTCATGCTTATTTTCTCTGTGCTTGTTTTGTATGCATGATGGTGGTGTTGGTTTCCATTCTCTTTAGGTGATTTTTGGTTTCAGTCTCTTTGTGTGATATTTGATACCATCGAGTGGTATTAGAGCATGGTTCAACTCTCGAACTAATGGGTGGTGTGTGGATCATGTGTTTATGTTGGTTGCATATGAATTTAGTATGATTGAGATCTATATGTGCTTGTCGCATCCGTGTTGTGTTGGCCATGGTGCCAGTGGCGTCTCCATGGAAGTGTTTATGGTGTTGATGTCAGCATGTTGTCATGAGTATATGACTAGTTATGTGCTGCTCATGCTTGTGTATTTTTCGTGCACACTTGTTTACATATTGTTACATGTTGTATATGCATTACTTGTGTATGCTAGGTCACATATTGGTCACGCTTGTGTTTTTTCTGTGTATGCTTTCTTATGTGATGAGATATATGTTGAACATGCATTTTCATTCATGATTGGTTATACATGTCAAGTGGGTGCATGTGGTCAAGTTTGCATTGGTTTGAGTGAGGCTTTTGTGCTTATGGTCATTGTATGCAATTAGGTCATCATGATGATATTGGTACGTTATGATGCTAATGTGTTGGTTGAGATAGAGTAGGAGATGCATATCAATAAAGTGAAGTTTCAACAATGGACTTTGGGGTAAGAGAATATCCCCATACAAGCATGCGGGAATGTGATTCATGATTTTTGTAAATTTTAGTTCCAGTATTTACAGCCTGTCACTAGTGATCAAATAGGCTCTTACCATGTCTAGTTTTCATAGATGTTTTGCACATGAGATTCAGTGCAAATTATATCCTAAACATGTTCATCAGAAACAACTTGGAAAGATATTTCTAACGGTATATCACACTCCCAAAATTAGCTTCTGGATTAGAAGATATGATCAAATGAATGATTGACTCTTGGTTACTGCTTGAGGGAGATGATATCCGTGTAGACTTCCTTTGCCCAGTTTTCTTTGTGGATTTTGACATAGCATCCCTCTGTTTCCATATTGAAGAGGAACACTGCTATGAAACTACAATTGCGTCATGCCCTGTATGTGTAGTTAATGTTGGGAATGATATTGTTGGGCATATTACATCTCAGCATAGCCATCTGTTTGAGAGACACCAAACCAAGTTATTTAAGAGGTGCAATCTTCAGGAGCTTCAAATGTGCACATGGAGATTGCAAGGCTTCTTTTGGATTTTGGGAAAAGTGACTAGGCTATAGCTGAACTTCAACAAGTACTTACAAATGGTCTTGTTGAAGACTTGGGTGTTGCTGCCAATGCAGGTTGGAGTGGTCTACTGCTCATTCCTCCTGTAAATTGTCCATCTATACCAACTAGTTAGGCAAAAAGGGATAAAATCTTAGATATATCAAAAACCCTTCTTCTTCTTGCACGATGGGCTCATTATACTGGTTAGAAGCAAAAAGAGGATGTCACTAGTATTTATGTCCGAGTTAGGGAACTCCTACCAAAATGGGAGAAATCATTTTTTGTATGGAAAAGTATCACAACAACCTTGTTGTTGATGTTAGGAAAAGACTGGAAGAAAGCCTGGAAGGTAAAATGTAGGCCGATGAGAAGCCTTGGTGGTCCTCTCTTCCAGATGTCCTATTGTTTTATGCAAAAGGTTGCACAGGGGTCAAAGTCGGTTTTATCAGGCCTTGCCATGCTTACTGACATTGTGGTTTCAATTTGGTTGCATGTACATTGAAATTTCCTCCCCTAGTGGCGATATGAAGAATGCACATAACAAAGTAATGGGCATTATGCATGGTTGTGTGAAGGATTTACCGGCATATCAGTGGTTGACTGCACTATCTCAATTAGTTTCAAGAATCTGCCACCAGAATGAAGAAGTTGTTCGATTAGTGAAGCATATTGTAACAATTGTTCTGCAAACGTATCCACAGCAGGCCTTGTGGAAAATGGTTGTTGTATCTAAATCTACAGTTGTTGCTAGACATAAAGCTGTAGTAGAGATTATACAAGTAGCAGGAAGAGCCTCTTGACATGAAAAGTCAGGAAATGATCTATTTATTGAGTTTGCTACTTTGATTGATCATTTGATTAGATTGTGCTTTCATGGCGGTGATCCCAAAACAAGGACAATTAATATATCTAGAGACTTTAGTGCCTTGAAAAGGATGATGCCAGTAGGAGTTATACTGCCAGTCCAATAAGCTCTCAAAATCTCTTTACCCATAAATGGGATTTCAGATATCTATGATTCATTTTCTGCTAGAAACTATGCAACTATTTCAGGAATTGGAGAGGATGTGGAAATACTGGCATCACTCTAGAGGCCAAAGAAATTTTTTTTTCATGGTAGTGATGGAGCTGACCACCCTTTTCTCTGCAAACCAAAAAGTGATCTGCAGAAATATTCTCGTATGATGGAATTAACGACAATGATCAATCTTTTATTGTCTAAAGATCCAAAAAGTCATAGGCGAAAGCTTTATATTCGTACTTTTGCTGTTATTCCACTTACAGAAGATTGCAGAATGGTTGAATGGGTTCTTCATACACTAGTTCTAAGGCATATTTTACAAGACTTGTACATTGCATGTGGCAATTTTGACAAGCAAAAGGAAAATCAGACTATTAAACAAATATATGACAAAAATGGATGCAACAATCAAGAAGTAGAAATGTTCAAGAGCAAGATTCTTCCAATGTTTCCTCCTATTTTTCATAAGTGGTTTTTGAATACATTTTCTAAGCCAACATCTTGGTTTCGGGCAAGGGTTTCTTATGCTCATACAACTGTTGTTTGGTCCATGGTTGGTCATATTGTTGGTTTGGGGGATAGACACAGTGAAATTTTTTTATTTGACTCAACGACAGGTGATTGTGTACATGTCGATTTCAGTTGTCTTTTTGACAAAGGTTTGCAGTTACAGAAACCTGAAATTTTCCATTTTCGACTCACTCAGAATATGATTGATGGTCTTGGAATTACTGAATATGAGAATATATTTTTGAGAGTTTTTGAAATAACACTATCTGTTCATAGGACACATCGAGAGACTCTTATGAGTGTTCTGGAGACTTTTATTCATGATCCTCTTGTGGAATGGAAAAAATCTCAGAAATCTAGTGGGAAAGTTCATAATCCACATGCACAGTGGGCCATAGAAAATATTTTAGGCTAGGCTTCAAGGGGTGGTGGTTGGTGTTGGAGCAGCTCCTTCTTTACGTCTCTTTTTCGAAGGGCAGGTTCACCGTCTAATTGCAGAAGAAGTCTCTCATGATACCTTAGGAAAGATGTATATCTGGTGGATACCTTGGTTTTGAGTTTTACTTTTCTCCTCTTGAATGAATGTGCCTTGTTATCTTGTTGATATCGTATTTTAATCTTGCAAGGGTGGGCATTGGTTTTAAATCTATATTCATATTTCATTACCTGCATGTTACAATCTTTATCCCTTTAATATTAGAACACATTGCAAACAATCATACACATACCGCAAGGTTATTCACAACCATTTGACTCCAAATATCTTTTGAGAAAGTTTTGAACAATTATTATGGCCCCTGTCGCTGCATGTGTATGGCCATGAGAAGTTATCCTATATCGGAGGCAGAAGATTAGCAGGTTGACCAACCAAACTCCAATTTTAGTGCAGGAAGGTGCGAAATGGCAATCAAAAGGTGGATTTTTCAGGCCCAAAATCAGCAGCTAGAGGATTCTAGGCTTAGATTCGAAAACAGTTAAAGGAATCCCAGATTTCATGGAAAAACTCTAGCAAACTTCAACAGTTTGACATATTGCAGCAAACCTATTCTATTTCAGATGATTTAATTAAATTATTTAGTTGTAATTTAATTTATTTTTATTTTCCAGCACAAATATATTTTATTTTGATTCCTATGTAAAGGAATAAAAATAAATTTGTAATAGGGTATATATAGGAATATTTTTGAGAATGTGAGGGTTCAATTTTAGCAGAGAGACTGCTGCTTTGGACTGTGCAATTTTTTCCTAAATATTATTTTAATGGAGCAGTTTCTGCCCCTTTAAATTTGGGATCCATCACAGTGTTTCATGTTTAGCATGTGTTCCTTGTAACATCATTTTCATACTGTGTTTTTTCTACTAATATTTGTTACAACATTCTCTAAGGGATGTGTTAGGAATCCATCCACACATGATGCTCCTTTCACAATGACTATGTTGTTAAATGTAGTGGTTATCTTTACAGAATCTGTCCTTTGTTAGCTGCTATGTTTAGTAACCCTGTGCTTTCCTTTCTGCTAAAGCTTCCACTGGAGACTCATCCACTAATTGATGTCTGCAAGGCGACAGGCTTTCTCCTCTTTTCTTCTCTCATTTACATCATTTATCTGGCTGAGCATTGCACCTATTTTGCCCCAAGTTTGTAGGTAGAAACCATCCTCGACTCCATAGCCCAATTATTGTTTATCTCTTCTTGTTTTGACCCAAAAATTTCAAATCAAATCCCCATACGTCACAGGTAGCCTAAGATTCACTTATTGGAGCCACCCTTCATTGGCACAGAGAGAGCCCTCTTTGGTCTGGAAGGGCTAGATGACAGATCGAAATTTTGGTATGTGTGATAAATGCTAGTTGATTAGTGTAGTCATATGCATTAGGTTTATGTGCATTCCTTTCATTCTATTGATGTTATGGTTACATACATGATAGATGTTAGTTAACTAGTGTGATTATATGCACATGTGTTGGTTAGTTAGGCATGATATTAACTTGATCATCATGTTATATGTTGTTGATGATTAGGGTTACTGAATTAAGATTTTGATGTTATATGTATTATGCTAAAATTGGATTGGCCCATGAAAATTTTTAGGGTTATGACATTTAGGAATGAGGCGACCTAATTATGATAGTGTGTTGTATTGTGCTTAAATTGACTTTGCATGTGTGATTGTATGCATGAATGGAGTATGTTTATGAGTCTATGATGTGAAATTTTTAGCTAGTTACTAATATGGATATCATGATCTAATTTAGGTTGAGTTGATGTGTTGTGAAGTTATATTGTGCTAATCTAGATGGATTGTGAAGATAAGATAGCCTCCCCTAAGATACATCAAGGTATGAGTTTTCTTATGTCATATACTTGGTGCTTGAATGTTTGATTATGTCGTCTATTTGGTGTTTGAGTGATTTCGTGTCTATTACATCATATAGTTGATTTATTTAACATGGTAGGTTTGCAAGTTGTTTGAATTTTTTATTAATTACATTATGGTATTGCTTTAAGATGGTTGCACTAACACACATGTGGTGGGATGGATGATATGTACCTGAGTGTAAGTAGGTGATAGTTATAGCATTAGGTATTAAGACCAATGAATGTGAGTTGAATGATAGATTATGACATGGTTGTTATGTTGGAAATATTGTCATTGATGGAAAAGGAGAAGAATGGATCAGCACTAGAATTATCATTAAGGCAAAGGAGCAGAGAAGCAGTAGAAATAAGGCAAAGCAACAGATCAAGAAATGATGCAGTGAGAATGAAAAAAGGAGGCAAGGAGCAGCAATGTGCACCAAAGAGGCAAAGGAGTATGGAAAAGGAGTAGAATTAGAAGTATAACCTAAAGTAGAGAGAAGCAGCAAAGAGGCATGGAGAAGCTTTAGTGATATTACTTAAGGCAAAGGAGCAGCAAAAGAGAAAATCCAGTCAAGGAGAAAACGCAGCAAAGGTAGCAAGTTTGGGTCGAGTTGTGAACGTGCTAGGCAGATTCATGCTTATTTATGTTCAAAACAATGCATAGGTCAGGATCAATTTGGCAAACCAGAGTGAAGATATAGCATGGACCGTTGGATCTAGGCATAGATAAACAACGAAGATTAAATCACAAACCTAGCAGAATATCGCAATCAGCGAATTTTATCATTACATGTTAAGACTTATCATGGTAAGTGATTTAAGTTGCGATGCGAAGTAGATCAGCTAAGGAGCCGTGAGGACCGTTAGATCTGGGCTTTGATCAACGGTGGAGATTAAGTGACAATCCTATGGTATTTCACACATCGGTAAGTTTTGACGTTATTGCTAAAGACTTGCATGGTAAGTAATTTGGTTTGCGATGCGATGTGATCGCATATAGCAAAACACAGTGGAAGGAGTATCGAAAAACAACAGAAACACAGAAAATGCGAAATGTGAAGTGCGGGCGATGACATGGCAGATGACGTGGCCCCGACCCCGCAGATCGCAATTAATTTATGGTGATGATGAAATGATGTGGAAATGATGTGGCAAGGACATGGCAATGATGTGGCAGTGACATGGAAAGGTGACATGGAGATGACATGGACCTAGCATGCATACCACACATCGCAATCAGCGATTCTTATGTTTATATGTTAAGACTTCGCAAGTTATATTTTTTAAGGTGTGACATGCGATAAGGTTTTCACCATGTGTTGCGAAATCGTGAAGTTGCAAATAATATGAAATTCTTAAAATTTGTGAAGTGCGATAAAGAGGAGCGGATGCAAGGCTTTTCAAAGTTTAATTTCAATATAATCAACGTCCAAATTTTAATGTGTTTGCGCTATTTTTATGAAGAAATTGTTGGAAGCGGAGGTCGACTTGGGTTACACAGAAAAGGCCTGAACGCATGGAACATGGACTTGGGTAGAGATACCTGACAGTGCATGCAGATAATTTTGAATGTTGCGGTTAAATATAATAGGCAGAGTCGGGAAAAATAAGGGTATAGTAGCATTGTTTGAAACGTAATAACTGGGTCAAGTTGGGCTAAGACAGTAATGCTGCAGCACAGTTGGAAATATAACAGCAAGAAAAGAAGACAAAATGAAGAGAAAAGAAAGAAGCTGAAATGGATGAATTGAAATATTGTTGTAACTGTAAATTTAAATTCATTAATTATTTTATATTGTGTGTGATGAAAAGGCAAGTCTCCGTAGGCATAGAAAAAATCCAATTAGTGTTGTAATGATTATTTATAATGTAATAATCTGAACTGAAGGGTAAGGAATCGAATGGGTGGAAGGCAGAGAGACAAGCCTGTTCACTTCATATTTCCTGTAGAATGCAAAGAGTCATGAAGTTATATATATATATATATATATATATATATATATATATATATATATATATATATATATATATATATATATATATATATATATATATATATATATATATATAACAGGTAATATCTGTGTGTAGAAGGCGATAGAAAGTGAGAGATAGAGTGCAGTAGAATTGAAGAGAGATGGAGATTGTTAGAAAGTTGCAGAATGGATATGAGCGGAAGAATGTAAGAGAGTTGTAGAAGGTTAGAGAGTGGAAGAATGAGAGTGAGTAGATAGCGATGTTGTGCACATCCAGAGCTGATATGAAGCAGATATGAAGGCTGAAAAGGTAGCAATGAAGAAGGAGTAAAATAGAGCTGATATCCAGGTAAATTAGCATATGATTTTATTGTGGTATGAGGGAGTTGGAGCTTCCATATCAATTTGTAGCTTGATAGGTGTCCAGTTGGAGCTGGTTGAGGTAGGAGCCTCCTATGGGTTGTAGCCTGTAGAAAAGACTTGGGATTTGGTGCTTCTGTTTCATGTTGTAGATTGATAGATGTCCAGTTGGAGCTGGTTGAGGTAGGAGCCTCCTGTGGGTTGTAGCCTGCAGAAAATAGATGGGATTTGGAGCTTCCTTGCATGTTGTAGCTTGCATAATTTGAGGTAGTAGCCTTCTGTATGTTGGAGCCTATAGAAAATCAGTGCTAAGAGGGAGTTTGAGCTTGCCTTTGCATCACAACAATAATAAGAAGTGGTTTTCTCCCTTATGGGTTTCCACTTATATCTGTTGTCTATGTGCTTCACGATTATGTGCTGATGGGGATTTTAATCTACTTGATTACTTGTTGTCCACACATTAAGTTTTTTGATTCATTATGTATTAAGCTTCTTATGAATTGTAGGTGTAAATAAGTTTAAAGAAAAATTTTAAATGTCCATGAATGTACTAAATTTATTCACACCCCCCCCCCCAGTTTATCTAAGGGTTCATCAATTGGTATCAAAGCTGGTTCCTTTGGTGTAAGCCTAATAGCTTGAAGGAGATCTGGTTGAGTCATGGACTATTGAAGTGTACCCATGTTGAGTACAACAAACTTTCCTGAATGGAGAGATAAGGTTAAAACAGATTTAATGGCTTATGAACCTGATACATGGAAGCCTGTATGTGATGGTTACTACACATACTCTCCATCTTTGCAAGAACAATAGTGGAATGCCAAGGCAAAATCTGTGATATATAGCAATCTTCATAACAAGTATATTGATTCAATAATGGATTTAACTTCTGCAAAAGGAATCTGGAATAGATTGCATCTCATGCATGAAGGAGACACTAGTGGTTGCGTTATCAAGAAGGAGAAGATAAAAAAGAAGAAGAAGAAAAATTCCTTTCAAAAGGAAAAAGGTCAATCAAATGAGATACATGCTAGGGTGAATGGATGTGAGTGCCATGAAGATATTATAGTTGAAGAAAAATCCAAACTTGACATAGCCTTGACTGAAATAGAAAGATCAAAGAATGAAAATAAAGACCTTAAGACACTGGTGCAAATATGTGATGCGAGAGAATATGAAGATAAGAAAGATATTTTTGGCCTGAAGGCACAACTTGAAGAAGCAAGGAAAGTAGAAGACTTTCTTTTGTAGCAAATAAGAGAGAAACGTCGGGAATGTGGAAGATTGGAAGAAGAGGTGGTAAGCCCGAGGAAGAAATCAGAGAAGGCCCAAAATGAATTAACTATGAATATTCCACAAATGAAAAGTTCTAGACAGTTGGACTAGATCATAAATTCTCAAAGATCTCCTCTCATAAAGGTCATGATAGGCTATGAAGGAGAAACTGATAAATCCAAGGCAGAATATAACAAGAATATCATTTCTGTAAAGGCTATAAAGAATAATGAAGTAGCAAAAGGGGAACCCATAGAATTAGAAGCCAACAAGACCATGATGTGTAATGAAGCAAATAGAAACAAGCAGCAACCTCAAATGACAAAGAAATAAATTAAGAAAAAATCAACTACTAAAGGCGCATACGCTCCTAAGGATGAATTCAACAAATTCGGAAGATGTCAAAGGAGGTTCCTTCCTCCTATGAGAAGTATCACTTGTTTTGAATGCCACAAACTTGGACATACTGTAGCATATTGTAAGACAAAGAAAATCCATTCCAACCAACAAAATATGTAGCCAATAAGAAGAATTCCTCAAGCAAGCAGATGGGAGAAAAAAATGAAAAGACTACCTCAAGAAAACAAATGGAGAAGAAAATCTATCACCAGGTACACAAATCATTTCCATGGCTACTGTTATGCATGCAATGAATTTGGACATAAACTTGTTGAATCTAAATTATGTTAAAAAATGAACACAAACTGTTATACATCAGCTCAACCGTACCAGGTACACAAATCATTTCCATGGCTACTGTTATGCATGCAATGAATTTGGACATAAACTTGTTGAATCTAAATTATGTTAAAAAATGAACACAAACTGTTATACATCAGCTCAACCGTACCTAGGAAAAATAAGATGTTATTTATGCCACAAACTAAGACACAAAGAAAATGATTGTAAGCTGCCATATAAATTAAATAACTCTAGACAGATGATGGACAAATCAAATCAGATCAAACTATGAATAAAAAATAAATGCAGACATTATGAGGAATCCAAACAAAGTATGGAAGAAGAAGAAAAAGGGGGAGCCTGTTACTTTCATAACATTTTGAATCTATCATAGTCTCAGGGAGAGCTTCTCTAGGAAGCAACGCAGATATCCATTCAGTGATAGACAAGAAGCATCATCCCAGGGGGAGAGTAGTTCATAAAAATTCCCCAATAAAAACAGATAAAGTTCAATATGGGAAAGGACAATTCCTCTGGCAGATAACTATAGAGGAAGAAGGACACCTGAAGCATTCAATAGCCGAAAGATTGATGGAAGAAGAGAAAGCAACATGCAGCCATGGTGATAAAGGGAACATCATTCATGAACTTGAAAACAAAGAGGATGATTACACTATGTGTCCGACTATAAGTGTTAATAATGAAACAAAATGTTCATAAGAAGGATGAATAAGAGAAATGTTTATCATCATTATATCATTACATCATTCGTCAATTGGTATTTGGAGCAATTAGCCTGCCTATCAGTAGAACACCAAGTGTTATTAGTGGAGCAGTGGTATGGTACAGGTCCTCAAGATCAGAGTATTATGGCAAAATTAAATCAAGGTAGTATTCCCAGAATTATCATCATTATATTATATGGGGGTTAAGCTCTGGTTTATATGATTATTGCAAAGTATCTTCTAATTGAAAATGATGGAGAATGTCGAGATGCATTATTAAAGCATGGAAAGATCATTAAAGTGCCAAAGGATCATTATCTTGTTTGTATTTGAAGTTTTATATTGAGCATTGAAGCAATATCTATTCTTGGATATAATTGCATGCCTTCCTCAAGTCAGTACGGATATATCTCCAAGGCATCTTTCTTAAGATCATTCATAAAGTTGTGTGAAGTATGTTTGCTGATATTTCAATTAAACAAATTGAAGATGTTTTGCTAAAGATCATTATGATAGAATAGTTGAAGTATCTGAAGCATGATGGGCTAGCTGTGTTAATCTTACTGTTGAAGTTCAAAGAGTCTATTATTGATCCATCTGAAGCTTACTTCAGTAGAAAGGAATTGTTGATATTTCACCACTGCAGGGAGTCTGATCATTGACACAAATACCTCCATGTGTCAAAAATGAAATTGTTTAGTTGGTAGTGAAATTTTTCCAATGCGTTGAATGTATCTAGCCTCAAGGGTTTTTTTTTTAATATTCTTTGTACAGTGTTAAAGGTGTTGGGTATTTTTAAATTGAAAGATATTGTCTAATCTTACAATAATTTGTAAGCTCTATTTGGACTCATTGTTCACATCAACATCAAGGGCTTTTGGCTTGGAGTGATTATATCTTCAGAAGTCTAGCACATATCACCACTATCAAGTAGTAAGGGACAAAAATACAAAACATTCTATCGTGACATTCCTTACAACATTCCCATGAGTTTGGGATAACATCAATTTGCAGCATATTTATGTAATCTCTATGAATTTCAAAGTGTTACCTCAGCAATGCTCATATATCCTATGAAGTTTGCAATGCAGTCACAATGATGGTCTACTACACTCTTGAAATGTTGAAGAACACATAAATCAATGCTTATGTGTTACATAAAGCAGCACCCACTGTGTATGCAGAAGATCAGAAATCAGTAATACTATGGTAAATTAGGTGTATTCATTCAAATACAAAAGGATTCATAAAGTGTGTAATGAATAGATGGAGTGTGTATATTCACTTCATATCAAAAGAACAGAATGAAGAATGCTTATACACAAATCATAGAGAAGTAAAGAAAACATGGAAACTACACTGGAAATATGTAACCCTTTGTCATTGATGTCAAATGGGGAGGAAAAGCAAGTTGTAGAAGAAATGAACTTCTGAAAAGCAAGTAGAGGAATAAAGACACTTCTCAGAATGAAAGGGAGAGGAAGTGTTGGAGGAAGTGTTGCCATCAATGCCAAAGGGGGAGAATGTTGGAAATATTTTCATTGATGGCAAAGGAGCAGCAATGTGCAACGAAGAGGCAAAGGATTAGGGAAAAGGAGCAGCATTAGAAGTATAACCGAAAGCAGAGAGAAGCATCAAAGAAGCATGGAGAAGATTTAGTGTTATTACTTAAGGAAAAGGAGAAAAAAAGGAGCAAAGGTAGTCAAGGAGAAAATGCAACAAAGGCAACAAGTTTAGGTCGAGTTGTGAACCTGCTGGGCAGATTTGTGCTTATTTATGTTCAGAATAGTGCACAGGTCAGGATCAAGTCGGAAAACCAGAGTGAATATACAGCGTGGACCATTGGATCTGGGCATAGATCAACAACGAAGATTAAATCGCAAACCCATCATAATATCACAATAGGAAAATCTTATCGTTACATGTTAAGACTTCTCACGGTAAGTGATTTAAGTTGTGATGCGAAGTAGATTAGCTAAGGAGCCGTGAGGACCGTTAGATCTGGGCTTTGATCAACGGTTGGAGATTAAGTCAAAATCCCACGGTATTTCGCACATCGTCAAGTTTTGATATTATCGTTAAATAATTGCACAGTAAGTAATTTGGTTTGTGATGCGATGTGATCGCATATCATAAATCGCGGTGAAAGGAGTATCGCAAAACATCAGAAACATAGAAAATGTGAAATGCGAAGTGCAGGCAATGACGTGGCAAGACGACGTGGCAGTGATGTGGATATGACATGGAAGTGACATGAAAAGCTAACGTGGTAGATGACATTGCCCCAACCCCAAAAATCATAGTTAATTTATGGTGACGTGGCAATGATGTGGCAGTGACGTGGCAATGATGTGGCAGTGACATGGGAATGACGTGGTAGTGACGTGGCAAGGTGATGTGGCACGATGACGTGGAGATGACATGGATCTGGCCCGCATACCGCACATCGCAATAGGCGATTCTTATGCTTATATTTTAATTATTCGCAAGTAATATGTTTAAGGTGCGACATGCAATAAGTTTTCACCGTGGGTTGCAAAATCACGAAGTCGCAAATACTGTGAAATTCTTAAATTTTCGAAGTGCGATAAAGAGGAGCGGATGTGAGACTTTTCAAAATTTAATTTCAATATAATAAACGTCCAAATTTTAATTTTTTTGCATTGTTTTTATGAATAAATCGTTGGAAGCAGAGGTCGACTCGAGTTACACAAAAAAGGCCTAAGCATATGGAAAATGGACTCGGGTAGAGAGACCAGACAGTGCGTGCAGAGAATGTTGAACGTTGTGGTTAAATATAATAGGAAGAGTTGGGAAAAATAAGGGTATAGTAGAATTATTTGAAACTTAATAACTGGGTCAAGTCAGACTAAGATATTAATGCTGCAACACAATTGAAAATATAAAAGTAGGCAGAGAAGACAAAATGAACAGAAAAGTAAGAAGCTGAAAGTGATGAATTGAAATATTGTTGTAACTGTAAATGTAAATTCATTCATTATTTTATATTTCTTGTGATGCAAAACCGTAGGTATTAGAAAAAATCTAATGAGTTTTTTAATTATTATTTCTAATGTAATAGCCTGAACTAAACGGTAAGGAATCATGCAGATAGATTGGAAAGTATTGAAGGTAGGTAATATCCCAGTATACGAAAAGCTGATGGGCATCCTCAAAGTAGAAGAGTGTGTGTGGCGGGGTGAAGAGTTGGATATTTTTAGAAATTTTAGATGGATGAAATGACAGAAAAAGATGGCAAGAGAGCTGCAAAAAGTGTTGAAAATGCCATGAGTAGTAGACTTAGTGTGCCTTCACTAAGTGGGCCTTGAAATGTGCAACAAGTATTTTTAGACTATGTCTATTTTTAGACATATGGATCATGGTCTATGAGTTGCAGGATGCTATTTATGGATGATTGGTCAAGTTGGTAGAAATAGATGGACCTCTATTTTGGAACATACAGGTCGAAGTCTATTTTTAGACTGCCTGTCTAAAAATAGGTCAGTCAAATATTATTAGCCCTTAATAATATTTGGACTATAAACTTCAGTTTATCCTCTTGCAGCACTTCAGTTGGAGATATGGATGTGGCCCATGCATCTGACAGAAGGAATTACGCTATTCCTATGGGTTGGTGAGCTCATGCATGGTTGACTTCAGTTAGAACTCAAGTGGCGGAGTTTGGTGGAGTTGATGAGACAGTTGGTGGAGTTGTGTTCTGTTTAACTTAGTTGAACTAGTTGTGTTTAGTTGAACTGGCTAATACACTAGAGATGAGTGGAGTGAATTAAATATTATTTAATTCACTAATTATTAACTCATCATTCAACTCAAGAACACATCAGTTGACTACAATGCATGAACAGTTCAGTGAAGACCAGTGGAAGAGGTAGATGAAAGGGTGAGTTTGCTATTAGTTGCGATATTAGTTGTGCATGATATTAGCACAAGCATTGGAGGATATTGCCCATGTGGATTGCGCAGTTGAAGCCAAGGAGATTCGAACTTGGATCTCTCATTCAACCAACTTGGATTGCGCAGTAGAGGCAAGAAAATAGTGGATGAGTTTTGAACCTGTGACTTGTTCAAAACTGAGCTAGTTTGTGTGTAAGTTTTGGAGACAGTACTAAGTACTTGTGAGGAGTATTTTACTGAGATTGTTACATGTTATCTTCTATTATAATATACAAAATAGCTGGGGGTTTTCAGCTATAAGCTTTCCCCATTACATATTGTGTTTATGTGCTCATGCAACTGTTTCTATTTCCGCAAATTGATGATCAATTGCAGAAGAGGTTATGTGTTATGCATGAATTCGAATTAGTGTATGACCAGGATAATCTCAGTGGATAAATCTTCATTATTCAGCAAATTTCTACATGGTATCGGAGCGAATTGATCATCGTGATCTATTACAGTGATTACAATTTTATTTTGGTAGACAGAGTCTGTAACGGGCCAAGTAGCCTCTGGATCCATCATTTCTTTGAAAGGTGATATATCCAGTAAATGCCCTTACAGTCGATCTCTGTGCTAGAAATAATTTGTTCTCACAGATCCAGAAGCAGTTGAGTTTTGAGCTTGGAATTCGAATTTTGCAGCAGATATTTGTCTTGGTGCCGGAGTTGAAATGTCTTTCAACGGTTTGCGACTCGGATATGCTCTTGAAGGCAGTTTGAATTATGTTGCATGGAAAGATCGGATGGACGCGGTATTAGAAGATAATGGGCTGAAGGAGTTTGTAGATATGGATGTCCAAAAGCCTACTGATCCTGCTGAAGTTGAGGCTTGGCAAAAGAAGATGGCGAAATGTCGAAGGATTCTGTTAGAGGGCGTAAAGGATCACATTGTATCCAGCCTGCATGGAAAAGCTTCTCCATATTTGATGTGGAAAGCGTTGACAGATCTATTCCAGAGCAAGAGCGACCAAAGGAAGTTGGTGCTCAAGGATAAACTTAGAAACATTAAGATGGAGAAAAACGACAGTATCGCCAAGTACCTCACGAAGTTCACTCAATGCAGAGATGAGCTGGGAAGTGTGGGGGTGACTGTCGATGAAGAGGACTTGGTGGACCTGGCTCTCCTTGGTCTTCCGAAGAGTTGGCATTCCTCGGGACTACGTCGGTGGGAGAAGTTGTGGAGATCGGGACGCTTTGAGGCGGATCTCATGCGAAGGGAATAAGGAGGACTATCGAGGGGACGGATCTTCTTCGAAACATCGATGAAAGAAAATTCCTTGAGTGGCAAAAGAAAGAAGGGAAGAAAGAAAGATTCTCGATCTGAGACCGAAGGTAAGAAGCAGGTATACGAGGTGAAGTGTTTTCATTGTCACCAGCACGGACATTATGCCACAAATTGTCCGCAGAAGAAGAAAAATAAGAAGGTTGTTGGATCTGCAGCGGGAGAGGCATTGGCCTCCCAGTTTGAGCTGAATTTTTCGTTGATCGCATGCTTGGTCTCAAGTGTGATGGGATCAGTATTGTTCTTGGACAGTGGTGCGTCATTTCATATGACCGGAGATCGGGATTTGTTTTCATATCTGGAGGAAAAAGATCTTGGAGTGCACATCGAGATGGGCGATGATGGTAGATACAGTGCAACCGGTATCGGTACCATTTCCTTTGAGAGGGAGTCTGGTAAACCCTTCGTATTGAAGGAAGTATTGCATTTTCCAGGATTGATGAAGAATCTGATCTCTGTGGCGATGTTGGAAGACAAGGGGTATGATGTGGTCTTCAGCGAAGGAAAGGCTTTCCTGCGCAGTAGGACAACTGGAGAGACCCGGAAGATAGGGGTTTGAGTCAAGAACCTTTATCAGTTGCAAGTAGATGGCTGCACAGCAATGGCATGCAAGGCGGGAGAAGTGGTGAGCCGGGATGATGATGGCAAGTTGTGGCACAGGAGATTGGGCCACCTTCACCATGGAGCTTTGAAGATACTGCAGCAGATTTATACTGGGCTTCCTAAGGGCACTCTTGCGTAGTTAGATCAGTGCAAGGGGTGTACCTTGGGAAAATATGTGAAAGCCACCTTTCACAAGAAGGATAGTCGTGCCACGACGATCCTTGAGAGAGTTCACACAGACATGTGTGGTCCTTTCTCAGTAGCTTCGACAGAAAAGCACAAGTACTATGTGATCTTTGTTGATGATTTGTCTCGGAAGTGATGGATCTTCTTCATGCAAAAGAAGAGCGAGAAATATTCAAAGTTCTGTGAATTCAAGGCGCTGGTTGAGAAGGAATCGGGAAAGCATGTGAAGGCTCTTAGGAGTGACAATGGTGGTGAATTCATCTCTGCTAAATTCAGACTATGCTCACCAGTTAGAAGAGAGCTCATGTACCCCTTAACTACAACCTCCTTTGAGGTTTTAGTCGCTTGGAAATAGTCGTGGACTGCTGCACATGCAATCAGAACCAATTCCCGCGTGGAGGCAGGCATGCAATGCGTGTATGTGCGGAACCGTTGTCCCTCCTGGGCTGGCATCAGTGCACGTTTTCGGCAAGGGCGTCTTCTCATCGGGGTTTTTGTCTGTCTACGTGCATGTGACGAAGGATGCGAGAAGGAAGCTGGATCCAACTGCTGAGGTTGGAATATTTGTGGGGTACACTGATACACCTCACAACTATCGGGTGTATGTGCCAGACAGTCGCAAGACTGTTGTGCGACGGGATATAAAATTTAAGGAGGAGAAAGCCATGCAGTGTTCGCTTGAGAGGACACTTGTAGAAGAACTATTGTAGGGAGGAGCTTTGGATGTGGATCAGGCCTGAAGTTCATGGAGTGGAAGAAACCACTCATGCGGCGCCCGACAAGCCTCTGAAGGCGGCGACTAGCTCAAGATGCAGAGAGGCTTGTAGGACCACCTATAACACAGCGCAGACAGAGACAGTCACCGGACTAGTACACTGGATACATGGCTCTTGTGAGAAAATGTGTCGTGACAGATCCATCCTCTTTCGAGGAAGTTGTGGAGGAACCCGCATGGGTAGATGCCATGGTGGAAGAGTATGATTCTATTGTTAGAAACAATGCATGGGAGATTGTCTCGCGACCGGAGGGGAAATAAGTGGTGGGTTTGTGATGGATCTACAAAGTGAAGCATGCGGCTGACGGGAGTGTGGAGAAGTACAAGGCAAGATTTGTTGCCCGTGGCTTCTCACAGATCGAGGGGATCGATTATGAGGAGACCTTTGCACCTGTCGCAAGGTACTCTTCCATACGGACGATCCTAGCTCTCTCGGCGCAGATGGGATGGCACATCCATCAGATGGATGTGAAGACTGCGTTCCTCAACGGAGTCATTGAGGAGGAGGTGTACATAGAGCAGCCTGAAGGTTTCAAGATGCTGATTTCGTCCTTTATTTCCGGCGGAAGAGCCTTGTCACGGGCTGGGAAGCCAAGCACCTCAGCCATAGTGCACGGATAGACGATTCCTTCCTTGGGACTTGGGTCCCTTGAAGTGAGGTGGATCCTAGCTGCACGGGTGTGAGGTGGAGAGGGAAGTTATGATCATTATGCTGTATGTGATGATCTGATTTTGTGGTGATGGTATTGTCACTCCTTCTAGGATCTTGCTAGAAGTTTGGACAGAGGAATTGGGCCTCCTTCATTATTTCCTGGGATTGGAAATTTGGCAGCACAGTGGTGGATTGTTTGTTTCTCAGGGTAAGTATGCCCGGGAGATACTGGAGAAGTTCAACATGCATGGCTGCAAGCTTGTTGATACTCCTCTTCCTGGTGGATGGAGGAAGGAGGATGCTACTTCAGCGAGGTAGTGGATGCCACTGTTTATCGACAGTTGGTGGGGTCTCTTATGTATCTGGTCAATACACGACCCGACATATGCTATGCTGTTAACCAGCTTTCACAAGCTATGGTTAAGCCTACCAAGCTCTTAAGACGGCAAGCATGTATTGCGTTATCTTGAGGCACATATGTGGATGGTCTGTGGTACTGAATGAGGTTGGGTGAAGCAGCGACTTCCGTGCAGTTGGAGCGGGAGCCAACGCGGACCGAAAGGCACATGGAGGAGTCTTCGATGTGGTCCTACGGCGGTTTCTGTGAGTACGGCGGAAGCGAAGTCCGTGGCACTCGGTTCAACGAAATTATTTGGATGAGGAAGATTCTGGTCGGGTTGTTCGGGTCACATTTGGAGCCTACTGTGATTTATTGTGATAACCAGAGTTGCATTAAACTCTTGGCTAATCCAGTATTTCATGATAGATCCAAACACATCGACATCAAGTACCATCATATCAGAGATTTTTTGCAGCAGAGAATCATGTTACTTTCATATGTTCCCACGAAGGATCAGGATGCTGACATCTTGACGAAGGCGCTCACCAGGAGCAAATTCGAATTCCACAGAGGCAGGATAGGGGTTGCAGATAATATATATCTTGTTGAGAGGGAGTGTTGAAAATGCAACAAGATGATGGAGCTTAGTGAAATTAAGTCGCCTTCACTAAGTGGGCCCGCAGGCTATTTTTGGCGCAAAGTCTATTTTTAGACTATGTCTATTTTTAGACATATGGAGCATGGTCTAGGAGTTGCAGTATGCTATTCTTGGATGATTGGTCGATTTGGTAAAAATATATGGACCTATATTTTTAGACATACAGGTCGAAGTCTATTTTTAGACTGCCTGTCTAAAAATAGGTCAGTCAAATATTATTAGCCCTTAATAATATTTGGACTATAAACTTCAGTTTATCCTCTTGCAGCACTTCAGTTGGAGCTACAGATGTGGCCCATGCACCTGAAAGAAGAAATTACGCTATTCCTAGGGGTTTGGTGAGCTCATGCATGTTTGACTTCAGTTAGAACTCAAGTGGCAGAGTTTGGTGGAGTTGATGAGACAATTGGTAGACTTGTGTTCTGTTTAACTTAGTTGAACTAGTTGTGTTTAGTTTAACTGGATAATACACTAGAGATGAGTGGAGTGAATTAAATATTATTTAATTCACTAATTATTAACTCATCATTCAACTCAAGAACACATCAGTTGACTGCAGTGCATGAACAGTTCAGTGAAGACCAGTGGAAGAGGTAGATGAAAGGGTGAGTTTGCTATTAGTTGCGACATCAGTTGTGCATGAGATTTGCACAAGCATTGGAGGATATTTCCCATGAGGATTGCGCAGTTGAAGCCAAGGAGATTCGAACTTGGATCTCTCATTGAACCAACTTGGATTGCGCAGTAGAGGCAGGCAATTAGTGGATGAGTTTTGAACCTGTGACTTGTTCAAAACCGAGCTAGTTTGTGTGTAACTTTTGGAGACAGTACTGAGTACTTGTGAGGAGTATTGTACTGAGATTGTTACATGTTCTCTTCTATTATAATATACAAAATAGCTGGGGGTTTTCAGCTATAAGCTTTCCCCATTACATATTGTGTTTATGTGCACATGCGACTGTTTCTATTTCCGCAAATTGATGATCAATTGTAGAAGAGGTTATGTGTTATGCATGAATTCGAATTAGTGTATGAATAGGATAATCTCAGTGGATAAATCTTCATTATTCAGAAAATTTCTACAAAAAGTTAGAGAGTGGAAGAATGAGAGTGACATATAGAGATGTTGTGCACATTCAGAGCTGATATGAAGCAGATATGAAGGTTGAAAAGGCAACAGTGAAGAAAGAGTAAAACAGAGCTGATATACGAAAAGGGACCGTTGGAGTTTACTTTTACGCTGTCTTTTCAAACTCTCTAAACATGAAAAGACGTCGAGTTATTCCTTTGTTAGACTCGTTAAAACCCTGATGACATTGGATTCAGTCGAAATGACGATATTCGAGTTCCTCCTTCCTAGGGCTCGTAAAATGTACTAGGATGGACTCATATAGCAAGCATATGGTACCCTCTTCAAGCTTGTGTAAAAATAAAGAGGTACTCGCCAGAAATGGTGGGGAAAATGGAACTAGCATCATTGTCGTGTCGGCAATATGTCGCTCTTGAACATGGCACCTGTCTGCATTTGTGTCGGGTTGGGGACATCTCACTTCGTTTTTTCCACTTGCCTCCGTGGGTTTGGGTGATCCCTTTTGACCTCTCATCTACTCTTTTTCCTGTCATCATGACCCCTGATCTGTTGATGTCACTTGCTGCCAAACTCACTGTCGTGCCGCCATATGTTCAAGAGAAGTTGACCTCTGCAAATTTCAACCTTCCTCTGATTCTCATCTAATCTTGATTCACAAAGACATTTTGTTCCTCTGTCTCATGTTGATGATGTGGGAAACACTATGGCCCACCTTCGATCAAGGTCACTTCCTGTGGACTTCAGCTCATTATCCAGGAAGTTGATCTAGAGACTCCCTTCTGGTACCTTGGTGCCTGCATGCCTCAATGGCAGGTTCTTCGCATTAGGCATGATGTTTTCATCATTGTCCTCCGATCGAGTGATTCTACGGGTGTTAGACGCTAGTTCATTGATTCAAATGCCGTAGATTTTACCTGTAGTACCTTGAGGGCCATTGTCATTATTGGTGGTACCTCTCACGTCTGTTAACAGCTTTCATCATTGGCTGGTAATCAGACGATGTTCTTGCATGTTCGACTTCAGCTCACATATTCGCATGCTTGAACTTGTACTTTTTTCGGGTCGAGATGGAGTGCAAGACCCTAGATTTCACTTGTTTAGAGTCCAGACTGCGATTTCATGGATTATTATGATTGGTTACATGACTCACTGATTGGATGGCTGCGACCATGCCTGAGTCTATTTATTGATCCTCACTGGATGGTTGCGTCCATACCTTGGATCTGGATTATTGTATACTCTGTTATGGATGGCTACGCCCATACCACATATATATCATGTATCTGAGATATCAGTTGTATTTCTCTACGCAAGTTTTCCGACGACAGTGTTTTTAGTTGGACACGTTCTCGTAAAGCATTTCACCCCTCTCTCTCTTTCGAGCCTCATGCTTTAGGGGGCATCTGTTACACAGCAATTTTTCACCGTCCCTGCAATTCCCCATCCCGCACATTGGAGGGCTCATTCTATGACTTGTGAGCAGTGACTTAACTTGAAAACACTTTCATGGCATTCCCCTAGACATGTACTTTCATTGCCCTGAAGACATATCCTTGTGAAAAACCCTAAAAATAGCCTTTTCATCCTTGGCGCGACTAGCCTGTGTTATACCCGCGCCAATGGGCGAAATTCTTCAAAGAGAGCGCGCGAATTGGCGCTCTATCTCAGAGTCGCACTCGTGCCAGGCTTAATAAAGGGTGTTTTTTAAAGATAAATGGCGGAATATTGACTTTAACCAACTCCTGAACTGGTCTCTAAATTGAGTTGGGACGTTTGGCTCCGGATTTCCATGTAGAGCAAGTATTTTGCCACCTCTCATGGAAGCTTCCTTGAGGATAGGGCCAATCCCATGATTGTAGGGATCCAAACTCCCCTTCCACCATCTATATAAGCTTGCCATTTCCCTTTGCAAGCTAATCTCGAGAGCCTTCATAGCCTAAAGAATGCTGCAAGAGCTTTGATAGTCCTCATAGTGCCAAATCCATAGCAAGGAGATTGACGATCGAAGAGAGAGGCTTGTCCCTATTCCCGACAAGCTTTACCGAGACGTATTCCGCTGATGACCCGCTGAAGGATGATTTCAGCATCAGAGCCAGGTTGTATCATCCTTTGTTTCATTAATATAAGAGACAACGATTATAGTTTCACTCGTATTGTTCATGTTTTTTTATGAGTTGTGTCCTCTCTGACTGACACATAATTGCAAATATTTGGTTTTACGCTCGTATGTTCGTCATGTTTCTTGTACGTGCAGGTGTTTGATCGCGTCAAGTGGTGGAATTGTGACCTATCGGAGTAAGGGATCGAGAGCACTATCCTCTCCACAAAGAAAACAACGTTGGACTTCAGGTAGGCCTTCTATCGCACTTTGATTTTTGCAATTAGGAGCTTGCGTTGTAGCGTGTTTGATTGTTGCTAGACCCGATCTGGGCTAGTAGGGATCGCCTCTGTCCGCAAAGGGGATTTACCTCCATAAAAAATGCCCATGAAGCATTGATGAAACATGGTTCCAGACCCTTTATAGTTATTTCCCTTTGATAAACGAAATTCCAGAGGATCGTCACCCTCGGCTTTCATTTCCCTTTGTTATAATGTGAAAATTCTTTGAAACCTGCGAAATAAAAAAAATACTAAGAAATCTTGCGTTATTTGGTTTAACTGCTTCAGACGGTATGGGGAGAGAGCATGACCATTGGATGGCATCATCCAATGATGGAGATCAGTTTGTGGGAGGTTAAAAGGAAAGTAGAGGAAAGAATTAAGTTGAAATCGTTGATTGCGCAGAGATCGACCGTCGGGATTAGTCGTGACTACATAAAGTGAATGAGTCACTTGGTTTGAAAAATAGAAGAAAATCGAAGAAATGGGTTAAAAACCTTTGCTTCGGAGGAAAATATGGCGAAAAAGGAGTTTGGGGTTCAGGATGATCGTGGGTCATCGAATGAGATCAGCCCACGAGATCAATGACGGAGATTATATGTTAAAAACCTTCGGCGAGGGTGGAGGGTGATATGTAAAGGCCAGATTAGATCTGGGCCGTTGATATACAGAGATAAACTGCGGAAGGCGCACGCGAATTTACACAAAGGAAAGAGGGAAAGTGGTTTCGGGGGTGAAAATAGTGGTTTTCGCGCGGCAAAAGGGCAAGTAGGCAGTTTTTTCCTTTTGGAATGCGATATGCGTCCCCCCCGACACGTGGCACCAGAAAAACACCTATTTCGCGTGCCCTTTGGAAAAATGAACTTTGCACTGAAAGTCACGCGAAATGGAATGTGGGCCATCAAATCAAGGGTCTCAGATCTGACAGTGGGGAAGTGAACGCGACATGAGGTAGATGCGTGAGCGGAATGAGAATGGGCGGATTCATTCTAGGTCGTTGGATCGAATAGATCAATGGTCAGGATTGAATATGGGGGTTAAACGGAATAATATAATGGCGGAAGATGGGTTAATAAGGGTCGTTGATCTGTAGAGATCAATCATCGGGATTTGGCCTAAAACATTAGAACGCGGGGCGCATAGATTTAAACCAAAGTCGGGGAAGGCATTTTGGACCATCCGATCTGGACATGTGGACAGTCCAGATGCAATCAGAGGTATTCAATTAGCGGGGGTAAGAAATTGCACAGCGTCGATGTGATTGAGCGTTGACCGTCGATCTGTAGATCATATTGACGGTAGGAAATGAATCGGAGGGTTCTGAAGCGGAGGCAAGGCTAATGATCAGAGCAAATGTGGGCCGTTGGATCCAAAAAGGTGGAGAGGAGATCAACGACTCTCAATTGATCGAGGAATGACCAATCAGAGGGGAGAAACAAATGCACCCAACAACAAATGCGATGCGATAATGCGTGGGTCGTTGATCGGCTGTAGATCAACGGTCAATATCGTTTAAAAATTTGCACCGGCGAAAAACCCTTAAATATTTATGAAAACCTGCAACTTTATGATATACAAAGGTTTTTATGGTTTGGGGCGGGATTATATATATATATGAAATGGATAGGCGCCCATCTGCAGGGCCTTGTTCTATATGGAATGATAATAGGCCCGGGGCATTATATATGAAAAGGGCCAATCGGGATCGTAAGGTCGGGCCTCTCGGCTTTTCAATCTACCCATTCAAATTTTGCGATGTAATTAAGTGCTTTGGGAATTTTAACCTTTGGTCTCTAGCATAAGTTATATGAATAAAGCGGAGGGTGGAGTTTGTACAAAAGAACCTAATCGCATTGGAACCTTTGATGTGGGTCTTTCAATCTACCCATTTAAATTTAAAAACATGGTATGGGCGCGCTTTAGACCAAACTTAGGAAAAAAGGGATTTTTAACTTTACAAAGGAAAATATTAATCGGAGATGAAACTTTATAATGTTATAGCTCCCGATTGCGGGCACAAGGGTTATATGAGATAATAATATGATCAAAGGCTATAAAACAATGGGCTAATCGCATCAGAACTTTTATCATGGAAAAATAGACTTGTGCACTCAGATTTTGCGATGCGATAAGTGCTAAAAAGGCTTAGCGCCTAGTTCTAGCACCAGGGTGTATATGGGGAAGTGGTTTAAGACTTAGCCCAAGGGGGCTTAAGTCTGTAATACAAAAAAGATGTTTTTAATGAATTTTTTTCAAGTTTTCAATGGATTTGGGGGTTTCGGCAGAGTCCAAAAAGGAGTTTTAAACTCTGTAAAGGGGTTTTCATGAAGGGGAAATGGGGAAGACGAAAAATAGAGGAATTTTATGGGGTAAAAATGGAGGTTATTTTTGAAATGGAGGGAGGGGAACAATGGATTTTGCAGCAGTCTTTCTTCATGGGAGACAGTAGAATTTCTGAGTTGGAAATGGAAATAGCAGTGAGGTTTTGAACAGAGGGCATGATGTCTTCATGAGTCTTCAAAAGATAACACTTTTTAGCAATAAAACTTGTTGCTTGAAGACTCCAAAAATGTTTTAGCCACCATTTGATATGACAAATTTTATTGGTGGCTAACAGTGGCTCCACTTGGGGATGGTGCCTTCTTGAAGGCATCAAGAACTTTAGACCTACATTCCCTGGGAGGCTAATCAGTGCCTCATCCAATGGGCTGCCTTTATTTTCTTGAATGATCTTTTTTTGCTTTGAAAACATATTAGAAGCCAAAAAAACAATGGATCTTTCATCAAAAATCTTTCTACCTACCCAATCCTGTTGATCTAACATTTTTTCTTCTTTAGAGTGCACTTGGATTGGAAAACTCTTTCACAACATTTTATTCTTCTGAAAGCATAAAATCTAATCTATTTCTACTCCTTATTTCTCCATGAACTCAGATTAAACATTTGAGTTCATATGATTCTATACCTAATCTACCAATCTATTAGGATTAAACGATCTAACAAATTTTATTCTCTAAATTCTACAACATAAATTAAAAAGCATACAAGTCAAGATTGAATAGTCTAACTTGATGTTGATCTATGGCATAAAAAACAAGTTGCACATAGATATTATTTTGCAGAAAATTAAAAAAAAATGGAAGGCTTAATATCTGAAAGTTCAAAGCACTTCCTTCATTTTTTTACAGCTCTGTTTTGACTCTTATTTGAGCTATTCTTCTTCTATCAACTGGTTCAGATTTTGAGCTGATTAGAACCAGATATTCCTCTGTTTTGACTCAGAAGTTTAAACAGACTTGAGTCATTTATGTTTTGGAATCATAGGTTCAGATTTTGAGCATGTTTGAACCTTTAATTTCTAGCCTAATCTACCTACTGATAAGCCACGATTAAATAATTTGGAAAATCGAATTCACTATCCTTTCAGCAGTAAATTTAAAACTAATTAGTCAAGATTAGGTTGTTTGACTAAATAGAAGTGTGTTCTTCAGGAGTGGCATTTAAGCTTGCACACTTTCATATTTGTTTCTCTTTTTTTTGGTATGGGGCTGTACCTTTATTGTTTTTACAATCTGCCCTCTTTTCTTTCTTTCACTGTTTTTGTATTTTTGATATTTCTAACTTTGAATGCAATGGTGGATGAAAGATTTATAATGGAAAAAAGATAAAAAGGTTTTCAGAACATTACATGGATCAAGAGAAGTAATGTTTGAGAATCTGGCCATTGACTGGACCCCCAAACAATTATGCTCCATTCAACTCTTGTAAGAAAAAGGCATTATTACCAGCAGCTGAATGAATGGAGTAAGGGCCAAGCCATAAGTTATCAAATTTTCCATGCTTTCCCATATCTTCCCTTCTTGAGTCCCACTTTAAAACTTTGTCCTCGACATTAAAATTGCTGGCCTTTGTTCTTCTGTCAAAAATCTTTTTGATGCTGTCCTACTTCTGCAATGCTTTGTTATAAACCTCCTCTCTAGTTTGCTGAATGTGAATAGTCTAATTTATCCTTCTGTTCATGTCATTATCTTCAAACTTAACCTCTTGAATTAACTTCATAATTGGCACACCAAGGCTGGTAGGAAATATTGTATCAGTGCCATACACAAGCTGGTAGGGTGACATACCAATGGATTTTTTCAAAGTCAATCGGTCAGCCCAAAGTGCATGTACAAGCTTTGTGTGCCAAGACTTTTTGTTGTCCTCCAACAATTTCTTGATTATTTTCACTAAACTCTTGTTTGAGGATTCTACGAGTCCATTATCTTAAGGGTAATAGGCCGTGGAATGCCCCAATGTGATCTGATACTTGTGACAGAACTCAACCATCTTCTTCGATCCAAATGTTGTTGCATTATCAGTGATGATATTGGTAGGACAGCCAAATCTAGAGAGAATATTATTCTCCATGAATTTTATGATAACAGAATAATTGGCCTACCTACAAGGAATGGCTTCTATCTATTTAGTGAAGTAGTCTGTGGTAGTTATAATCCATCTATGCTGAGCTGAAGATGATGGATGGATTTCACCTATGAAGCCAAGTCCCCACTGTTGAAAAGGGGCTTCAACAGTGATTGGATGCAGAGGCAGAGGTAGCAGCTTCCTTTTGCCTTCAAAAAGTTGACATTTATGACAAGAAATTATCATCTTATGTACATCAAGAAAAAGAGTAGGCCAATAGTAACCAGCCCTCAGGATTTTGTTGGCTGTTGTCTTCCAGTATAAATGGCCTCCACACTCTCCTTCATGGAACTCGTGCTTAACCTTATCTGCATCAAACTCAGGCAAACATATAAGCAATATACCACTTGAATTTTTTCAATAAAGACATCTATCTATAATGCAATAGTTTACAGCTTTCAATTTAAAAAACCTTGCCTTTGTTTTTGTCAAACCAGGAGGTGTATTAAAATTAGGAAAAACATAAAGAATATCAGCATACCAAGAGGAATTCATAAAATGGTCTTCAACAATGGGTGTTGATATTTCCTCTTGATCATCTAAAGCATTAATCATATTAATATCAAGAACTTCAAAATTGGATTCAGCCATCAACCTAGCTAGACCTTGGCCTTTGATGAGTTTAGTGGGTTTTATCTCTAAATCATATTCAATAATAACAACAATCCACTTACCTCTCTTACCATCTGGGCCCTATGTTAGAATATCTTTGACAACTGAATTTGGGACAAAGGCAATGATGTGTGAGTGCAAGATGTATACTCTGAAGTCTTTCAAAGATTTAACCAAAGCAAAAGTTTGCTTCTCCATAATGTTATACTTCAGAGGGGCATCCCTCAAAGCCTTGCTAAAGAATGAAATAGGTTGTTCTTTTCCTTGTGGATTTTTCTGTAGAAGGACAGTAGCTATGGTATGTTCTGATGCAAATGAAAAAATATAAATTTTTTTGAAAAATCAGGACTTATTCGAACCGGTGTTTTGGTTAACTCTTGTTTCACCAGCTCAAAGGACTTCTTTGCTTCCACGGTCCATTTTACCCCCTGCTCCTTCTTACACATGTTTTTTATATTCCTAAGGAGCTCAGCCAAATTGGGGATGAACCTTCTCAAAAAGTTAATGTTTCCAATGAAAGATTGCAACTCCTTGATATTTCAAGGATGAGAGATTTGCAGTATGGCCTAAATCCTCTTTGGATCTATCTTAATACCCTCTTCTAAAATAATGTGCCCAAGAAGTTTACCTTCTTGGAGACCGAAAAGTGTTTTCTTAGGGTTCAAAGATATCCCAAACTTTCTACATCTCTCGAATACTATTCTTAAATGTGCTAAGTGCTCTTCATCTGTCTTTGAAAAAATAGTAACATCATCAAGGTATATAATGATGAAGTAGCCCAGTTCTTCGGAGAATGCTATGTCCATGGATTTCTGAAAAGTTGCTCCAACATTCATTAGACCAAAGGGCATTTTCACATACATGAAAGTTCCCCATGGTGTAGTAAAGGTTGTCTTTAATTGATCATCAGGGTGAACTAAGATCTGATTATACCTTGAGTAGCCATCAAGCAAATAAATTCTTCTAGACCCTACCACCCTCTGTAAAATATGATCCATCTTAGGTAAAGGGTAGTTGTCTTTCAATGAAGCTTTGTTTAAGTCTCTAAAGTCTATACAAAGCCTGATCTCTCCAGTTTTCTTCCTAACTGACACCAAATTAGACACCCACTCAGAATATCTAATAGGGACAATAATACAAGCTTCATACATTTTTTTTATTTCCTTCTCGATTTTACAGCATCTGTATAGGGTTTATTCTGCGCAGTTTCTGTTTGAATGGCTTTTGGTTTTCTTTGAGAGGTATTTTGTGTTGTATTATTTCAATGTCATAGGATTTAAGATCTTCGTAACTCCACGCGAAAACATTAGAAAATTCCTTAAACAACTCTATGTACTTGAGTTTAATGTGAGTTGGTAAGGTCTTAGACAGTTTAATCATCATAGGTTTAAGTTCACTTCCTATATTGCACTCTTCCACTTCAGTCTCTACAGGCTCGAGTTTTGGCTTCTTGGCCACATCGTTAAAATTGAACAACTCTTCTAAAGGGGCCAGACCCTTAGGCAAACTCTGATATTTGGACTGCAGGGTTTCTAACTCCTCTGTTTCTAACTCTGCAGTCAATTCTGTTTTGTTTTCAAGTTTTCTAGACAGTGGATTAATATTAACAAGTTTAGGAGATGGTCCTTCTTCACCAAGAAAATTTTCTTCACTGCAGTCTGTTTCATAATCTGAGTCCAACCTATTTAGCTTGAATTCATATCTGAATTGCATGAAGTCTTCTATTTGTTTGTCTTCGTCAAACACCTGCCAATATTTTTTGTTATCACGAACGACTGGTCTGAATTTAATCTGAGTTGTGCAGTCTTTGGTTTCATATGGCATTAAGCATGTTCTAGCTGCAAAGGCTAAACTATGGGCCGCGATGTTTCTTTTTCTTGGGACAAAAAATTACCTGGTACTCCTCAAAAGTTTTTAAAAGGTCCACGACATCATTTCGGTAGGCCCTAACTCTTGGGTGATTTGCGTTGTTTTCCCCGTTGACTCGCCTAATGATTAACTCGAAATCCCCATATGCTTTAATTCGCTTGGCTCCTAACTTTTTCAACAAACGCAAGCCTAAAAGCAGGGATTCATATTCCGCTATGTTATTAGAACACTAAAAGTTTAATATACAGGAAATTCTCTCTGTGTGGTTGTTCTTAGTGTTGCAAATCCAGACACCTGCACCAGCGTTGGTTCTAGTGCATGACCCGTAAAAGTTCATACTCCATAGAGGACTAGTTTCGGTTTCATCTGTTTGGTGTTTGTCCTCTTTAACTAAATTTCTTTCAGGTTGTTGTGGAATATCAACAATTAGTTGAATTCGTTTCAACTCGTCAGGTTTTTCGCTGTGTTGAGGGTTTCTATCTTGACTATCAAGGTTTAAAAGCAATGGATGCATGACTTGAAGCTCAAGACCTGTGTTTGGTTTGCTGAAGTTTTCAAATGCAACAAACTGTTCTGACACTTCTGTGGTGTTCACCTCTTCCTCTCTATCGGCCATTAATTCTGTTAGAGTGACTTTTTCACTAAACGATTCATCGTTAAACAAAATAAAATAATCAAGGCTCGTGTTTAAAGAGTATAGAGGAGAGTTTCGTGGTCTGTCTTGGCTTGTAACCGTGTATTGCATATGGGACTCCCTGTAAAGTCTTCTAGTCTGATTGAAAATAGGGATAGTCGCATAGGTCATGTCCATCTGCATAGTCCCTTGTAACTTAGCCCCCCACTTGATAATAACATTCCATACTTCGGGGGCACATCAACCACAACAATATCCTTGACTAAGCATTTGGCTGGAATCTGGGCTAAGTTAACGCAGAGGTCTTTAATTAATCCTAAACATTTTACTCTGCTTGAGTCAAAGGAGTAAAGGTCTTTATAAGGTCTGGTGATTTCTAGACCCAGGCTCTCCATCACAGCTTTAGGCATTAAATTATGAGAAGCCTTGGCATCATGCATAGCATTGTGCAAAATCTTGTCATGAACATTTAAACTTACATAAAAGGGAGGAACATGTCCCTCTTGATACTTACCTTCAATCTTTGGACCAAAAATAAGCTCTGGCTGGTCATCATTAAGATTGACTGTGTCATTGTTCTCTTCAATGTTTAAAGCCTTCAAAATTTGGGTCCTATATACATTCTAGGCAGCTAACTCAGTCAAGGGAATAGAGATTTTAATTTTGGAAATTTCCTGCTCTAGGCTGAAAGGTGTTTGATTCTTTGAAGAACTTGTCTTGGCCTTGTTAACTTCCACTCTATCAGCAACATCTGCTTGCTGATTTGTTCTATTTACATTTGAAAAAATGGTTTCAACAGGAGTACTAGCTGAAGTGTTAGTACTACTAAGGTCTACACTCTGTTTTGTAGTATTTTGAGTGCTTTTCTCTTTACCTTTATCAGAATTCACAGCCACTATTCTGTCCTTTTGTTTGACAACTTTGTTAGTATGAATCTTTTGTTGGAAAAATACCACTTTAGCTACGATAAAAAATAGACCTAACATCAATTATGGCTGCCAATATCTTCAAATCTGCAGTTAGTTGATCCAAATAAAGCTACACAAATCTAGATCTATGCATAAAAAGACATTAAACAGTAAAAATAAAATGTTGCTCCATGCATCCAATAGATAAGACAAGAACAATATGTTTGAAAGAATTTTTATATTAAAGGGGCACTTGAGAGGAAAACAAGAAAGGTGTTTCCAATTCTCCTCGATGGGATGGGTTCTTGAAAGTCCTCAGCATTTCAGATCTAAAATTTCTCTCTCTTGTTGGTGTAGAAAACCCAGAAAAACATAGAACTCAAAGGGAGCTCACAAAGTAAATAATGGAGAATGTGACAATGATAATGGCTCAAAGTCAGACCAAGAGTATAGATCTAGACTGATCTAATATGCAAATGAAAGGTGACAAATGGATGGGAAAACCCTTCTATTTATAACAAAATATTAGGGTAGTCTAGAACTTGGTGCATGAATAAAATATTATTAACCAAATTCTATAACCACCTTTTAGGAATATTTTATTATATTTGTTGGAGGGAAAAAGTCTTTGACTTGGGTCAAATCCCTTTATTTGTAAATAATAAATAAATAAATGATTTATTTATTATTTTAAGGAAGTGGTTGAATGATAATTAAATAAACAATGATTTATTTAATTATTTATAAATGATTTAGTCATATTTAACAAGGAATATTATTTGAATAAGATTTAAATAATTATTCCTAGAAAATAATAAGATAAATAAGGATTTATCTAATTAATTTCCTTGTTTTGGGTTAAATATGACCTAGAATAATAATTAAATTATTGTTTAATTAATTATTCCATGAGGAAAATCAAACAAATAAAGATTTTTTTAATATTTCCCTTTGGTGTTTCCTGTTTAGACCATAAAAAACTTAATAAAGGTGTTTTACCAAGTTATTTCACATAGTGAAAGAAATTTTACTTAGGGTAAAATTGGTCTTACATGGTGTACTTGGTTCCATCTAATGATAATATGTTAGATGACCAAAAAATGGTGTAACAAACTTTAGGCTTGGTTGTAGTGTTGTTTTGTGAAGATTTGTCAGAGGTTTTGCTGTTGGGAGTTTGTTGACCAGTTTTACTTCTAAGGTCATATTCTCTTTGAGACTCTATGATGACATTTTCCATGTCTTGATAATAACTTTCGTCATCATCTCTTTTGTCATCATAAGGTGTGTAAAGACCTTGTTTCTTATGATAATGAATCTCAAAGTCATCATTATCTACTCCAAACATGTTGATATCATCTTCCTTTGTTATTTCATCTATTTCCTCAACCTCACTCACATATTTTTGATGAAAGGGAGGAGTGATCTATTGATCATATTCCCTAGGTCTGTTTGGAGGTTGGTTCCTTCTAAAATTCTGATTCTGGTTTTGGTTTCTGTTTTGAGGAGCAGTTTGGTTTTGACTTGCTTGTGCTCTCTCAAGGATGCTCATTTTCTTCATCATCTCCTCCATCATTTTTCCATATTTGAGCTAGAAGTGGAAGGGGTAGATTCCTCTATGAAGGATACTCTCTTCTCATTTTTCATTCTTTCTCTCTTCTCCATTAAGTTCACTTCCACAGCAAGAGCTCCTTTTTTCATATCTTCAAGAGTTGCAGGATCTCTCTCTCTCAGCTGATAGGCCATCTCAGGGTCAAACCCTTCAGGAAACTTGTTTAGATCTGAGCCTTGTGGAGGTTTTAGATCTGGGGAAAGTGCATTATATACACTGTTAAATCTGGTACAATAAGCTTGCACACTTTCCCCAATGTTTCTATGGAGGTTTTTGTAATCAGAAAGGACTTGTAGAGGATTCTTCTTCACTTCCCATTTGTTTAAGAAAGTCTGATGGAAGGCTTGGAGATCATTGATACTAAGGGGGGTTAAGCCTTTAAACCATTTTCTTACTTCTACCCCCAAAATCTGAGCAAATAATCTAAGCTTGATAGAATCATCATCAATTTCATTTCTCTCAAAGTAGTCATTCATCTTATCCACATGTTGTGATGCAGTAGTAGCATTACTAGCATCATATAATGGAATTTTGGACTAATAGTCCTATCGAAGATTGACTAATGGTATAGGAAGGACTAAGGGAGCATACCATGTTGCCATGGTGTGTGGTGGAGGTGTATTTACAAGAGGTGGATTAACAAAAGGGAAAGTGGGATGAAGTGGAGTGGTTTGGACAGTGGATGTTTGGTGAACAGATGTGGATGGAACAACAGTAGATTGCTGAGCTGATCTTGGATCAGAGACACCTAAATTGAAAAGGAAATGTGAATCAGGTGGTGTTGTTTCTCTACTACCAGGATGTTCACTTGCTTCCGGGGATGAAAGTGAAGACTCAGATTCTAGCTGAATTATATCATCAAATGACCTAGTTCTAAATGGATTTACTAAGTCAACTTGTGATTGTTGTAGAGCTGAAAGACTTTCAGGAACTGAATTAGCTCTCAAGGGTGATCTGAAAACAGTTGATAATTTAATCCTAGGAGACTCCCTAAGGATACTTTCCGGGTTATCAACTATCTCTGGTGGGTCAGGGTCAGGATAGGCTCTAGTATGAATCTTTCTAGGAGCCACTATGTTGTGTTTTTCAGACCCTACTAAACAAGAAAATTTCAACCAGATATGACAGTCTTTAAGAGGTTAACTAATCTGTTTACACAAATTTTAATCCTACAGTACTCTAATTGAGTTCAAATGATATTACAATGATAAGGGTTCTTCCTAGTGGAGTCTTAAGGTCTGATAAGGATTTGTGGAGTCGCCAAGTGGAAGTTTTTAGCTCTTTTGGAGGTAAAAGGTTTTATGGTCCACCACCATGTTTATTAAATTCCAATATGAAATATTTTTGGTTTTTTGAGTTATTTTTCAGTTGTGTGGTTTCTAAGAGTGTCCTAAATCTATTTCAAAACTTAGCTACGATTATGAGACAAAGACAGTCTACTCTTATGGCTAATCCAGCTAATTTTTCAAGGTTAGATAAAGTCTTATGAGAATCCTAGGGTTCACCTAGTTTTTCACTTATTCAAACAAGTTTCATCATGATTACCGTTGGTTTGATAGTGCTTGAAAAGGCTTCTTTTACTCACAAGGTTTATGAAGCTTTTTAAGGGAACCTAAGATGAAAATTCGACTAAAGTCCCCAGTGGAGTCACCAGAAATGTTAGCTCCCTTTAATCAGCAAGATAGGCAAAGTCCGACAGCAGGGAGAAACATCATTTCAACCACTTTGGGATTCCAGGATCTAGCCCTCCTGAATCCGGAGAGGGATCTCTCCAATAAGTGCAAAGATGGATTTGTCTTTGAAGTTTTGGGTAATGATATTAGGCTAGTTATGAAGGCCAAGGGTTTTTTTTTGTTTTGGATGGTTGAGCATGATTATGGCTTGAGTGGAAAGTTCTAAATGGAAATAATTTCAAAGGTGAGAAGTTGCAAGCAAATAGAACAATATTTGGCCAAAAATATGGATAAATGCAGGTTTTAGTCCATTGGGCTATGGAGTCATAATAAGGTTTTTAATTGAAACAACAGGTTTAAGAGTGGTCTATGGGGAAAGTCATCTATGTCTAAGGATCTCTTTAAATTTTGATTTATGGAATGAGATGATATAAAAAGAAGGGAAATTAAACAAATGAAGAACCAAGAGCAGCCCAGGATCTGGTAAGTACTTTGAAACTAGCCAGTCTTTGACAAACACTTAAGAAAAACATAAAAGCAATCCAGGATCTAGTAAGTACTTCGAAACTAGCTAGCCTTTGATATACTTTCAATAGAAAAACATTTAAACACAGGGGAAACAAAAATGATAACAAAGAATGGCCTAAGATCTGGTAAGTACTTCAAAACTAGCCAGCTTTCAACACATTCCTAGGGAAACTTTCAGTCAGTATTTTGGGATAAAACTAGGACCATGGATCACCATATCTTCCTTAGTTAATCTCTACTTAACATTAAATGAAAATAACTTTCAAGAATAACAATTAGCTAAGACAGGAGGACGAGGGAACACTAGCATTCCTACTGCTTGAACTGAATTAAATCATTCCTAAATAACACAAATTGGAAGAAAATATTCAGATAAAGCTTATCAGTCAGAGAAGGGTACTGTTATACAGTAAATCCTAACTCTATGCTTGCCGTTCTTTATCAGAGAAGATGAACAAAGTGGAAACGGAAATAAAATAATGATTTACAATAAGAAATAACATCATCGTAGACATAGACCAGGATCCCATAAATCAGATTGTATTGATGCTTCAAACCAGTTACAGCTTTAAGTCCAGTGTTTCAAGTCAGCAATCATCTTCAATTCTTAGCCTAACTATTCTATCACAAGCAGAGCTTCAAGAGCCTTTGAACACTATTTACAATCAGAAGTTAAGAGCTCAAGTATATTTCAAAGTTCTGCAACCAACCTTTTCTCATCTTCTACAGGAGTATTTATAGAAGGAATGAGGAGGTGGGATCTGATAAAAGATCTCCTGGGTCAATTAATACATACTAATGACTTCTTGGCCTTTGAGGGGCTCAATGGAGAAGAGTACAGGAATTCTCACTGTATTAATTGATTTACATTTAAGATTAAGCTCGGTGGGAGCTTTTGTTGACTTTTAAGTCTCTGTGTCATGTTATAGTAACTCTGCTGATATTTTTTGCATTAAGTTCCTTGGCAGAATTAGCTATTCGACTGCGCTGAGGCAAATATCTGGTTTCATGATCATAATTCAGCCTTTGTTAAATGCTTGGGGCTACAGGTGGTAATGGGTAGCTGAGAGGAATCAATAGGCCTCTGATGTGGCGGTGGAGGCCTTTTTTCTATTAAACACTTATGATTTTCTTTTAACTGTGTTTAATTTGGAGGATTAGGCTTTTGATAATAGATCTTAGCCATAATCCCCACAAATTTGTCTTCAATATTCTATTCTGGTGTGTCTTGTCTTCGACACTGATACTATTTTATTTGATTAAATAACATTGTCTCTTGTTGATGTGCAGGCCGCACAGGGATTATATGGCATCAATGCCCATGAAGCATTGATGAAACATGGTTCTGGACCCTTTATAGTTCTTTCCATTTGATAAACAAAAGTCCAAAGGATCATCACCCTTGGCTTTCATTTCCCTTTGTTATAATGGGAAAATCCTTTGAAACCTGCAAAATGAAAAAAATATTAAGAAAGCCTGCGTTATTTGGTTTCACTGCTTCGGAGGGTATGGGGAGAGAGCGTGGCCATTGGATGGCATCATCCAACGGTGGAGATCAGTTTGTGGGAGGTTAAAAGGAAAGCGGAGGAAATAATTAAGTTGAAATCGTTGATCGCGCAGAGATCAACGGTCGGGATTGGTCGTGACTACATAAATTGAATGAGTCACTTGGTTTGAAAAATAGAAGAAAAGCAAAGAAATGGGTTAAAAACCATTGTTTCGAAGGAAAATATGGCGAAAAAGGAGTTTGGGGTTCGGGATGATCATGGGCCGTCCGATGAGATCAGCCCACGAGATCAACGGTAGAGATTATATGTTAAAAACCTTCGGCGAGGGTGGAGGGTGATATGTAAAGGCCAGATTAGATTTGGGCTGTTGATCTGCAGAGATCAATGGCAAAAGGCGCACGTGACTTTACACAAAGGAAAGAGGTAAATTGGTTTCAGGGGTGAAAACAGTGGTTTTCGCGTGGAAAAATGGCGGGTAGGCAGTTTTTGCTATTTAGAACGTGATATGCATCCCCGCCTGACACCACCTATTTCGCGTGGCCTTTGGAAAAATGAACTTCGCACTAAAATTCATGTGAAACAAAATGTGGGCCGTCAGATCAAGGGCCTCAGATTTGACGGTGGGGAACTGAACACGACATGAGGTAGATGCGTGGGCGGAACGAGGATGGGCCGATTCATTCTGGGCTGTTGGATCGAACAGATTAATGGTCAGGATGGAATCTAGGGGTTAAACGGAATAATACAATGGCAGAAGACGAGTTAATAAGGGTCGTTGATCTGCAGAGATCAACGGTCGGGATTTGGCCTAAAACATTAGAACGCGGGGCGCATAGATTTAAACCAAAGTCGAGGAAGGAATTTTGGACCATCCGATCTAGACACATGGACGGTTTAGATGCAAACGGAGGTATTCAATCGGCAGGGGGAAGAAATTTCACAGCGCCGATGCGACTGAGCGCTGACCGTCGATCTGCAGATCAGATCGATGGTGGGAAATGAATCAGAGGGTTCTGAAGTGGAGGCAAGGCTAATGATCGGAGCGAATGTGGGTTCTTGGAGCCGGAAAGGCGGAGAGGAGATCAATGGCTCTTGATTGATCGGGGAATGACCAATTGTAGGGGAGAAACAAATGAACCCAACAACAAATGCAATGCGATAATGCACGGGCCATTGATCGGTTGTAGATCAATGGTCGATATCGTTTAAAAACTTGCACCGGAGAAAAACCATTAAATATTTATGAAAACCCGAAAATTTATGATATACAAAGGTTTTTATGGTTTGGGGTGGGTTTATATATATATATGAAATGGATAGGTTCCCGTCTACAGGGCCTTGGTCTATATGGAATGATAATAGACCCAGGGCTTTATTTATGAAAAGGGCCAATCAGGTTCGGAAGGTCGGGCCTTTGGGCTTTTCAATCTACCCATTCAAATTTTGCGATGCGATTAAGCGCTTTGGGACTTTTAACCTTTGGTCCCAGGCATAAGTTATATGAATAAAGCGGAGGGTGGATTTTGTACAAAGGAACCTAATCACATCGGAACCTTTGATGCGGGTCTTTCAATCTACCCATTTAAATTTAAAAACATGGTATGGGCACACTTTAGACCAAACTTAGGAAAAAAGGGATTTTTAACTTTACAAAGGAAAATATTAATTAGAGATGAAAATTTATAATGTTATAGTGCCCGATTGCAGACACAGGGGTTATATGGGATAATAATATGATCGGAGGCTATAAAACAATGGGCTAATCACATTGGAACTTTTATCATGGAAAAACAGACTTGTGCGCTTGGATTTTGCGATGCGATAAGCGCTAAAAAGGCTTAGCGCTTGGTTCTAGCACCAGGGCGTATATGGGGAAGTGGTTTAAGACTTAGCCCAAGGGGGCTTAATTCTAATACAAAAAAGGTGTTTTTAATGAATTTTTTTCAAGTTTTCAATGGATTTGGGGGTTTCGACAAAGTCCAAAAAGGATTTTTAAACTGTGTAAAGGGGTTTCCATGAAGGGGAAATGGGGAAGACAAAAAATAGAGTAATTTTATGGGAATGAAATGGGGTAAAAATGGAAGTTAGTTTTGAAATGGAGGGAGGGGAACACTGGATTTTGCAGCAGTGTTTCTTCATGGGAGACAGCAGAATTTCTGAGTTAGAAATGGAAACAGCTGTGAGGTTTTGAACAGAGGGCATGATGTCTTCATGAGTCTTCAAGAGATAACACTTTTTAGAAATAAAACTTGTTTCTTGAAGACTCCAAAAATGTTTTAGCCACCATTTGATATGAAAAATTTTATTGGTGGCTAACACATTGCAAAAGCAAGACAGCATCAAAAAGCTTTTTGACAGAAGAACAAAGGCTACCAATTTCAATGTTGGGGACAAAGTTTTAAAGTGGGACTCAAAGACAGAAGACAAGGGAAAGCATGGGAAATTTGACAACTTATGGCTTGGTCCTTATCTCATTCATTCGATACTAGTAATAATGCTTATTTTTTGCAGGAGTTGAATGGAGCTGAGCTGTTTGGGGGTCCTGTCAATGGCAGGATGCTTAAACATTACTTCTCTTGAACCATGTCATGTTCTGAAAGCATTTTTATATTTTTTCTCATTATAAATATTTCACCCATCATTGCATTCAAAGTTAGAAAAATACAAAAATACAAAAACAATAGAAGAGAGAGAAAAGGGCAGATTGTAAAAATAATAATGGTACAGCCCCATACCAAAAAAGAGAAAAAAATATGAAAGTTTGCAAGCTTAAATGCCACTCCTGAAAAACACACTTCTAATTAGTCATACAGCCTAATCATGACTAATTAGTTTTAAATTTACTGTTGATAGGTTAGTGAATTCGATTTGCCAAACAGTTTAATCTTGGCTTATTAGTTAGGAATATTAGGATAGAAATTAAAGGTTCAAACATGCTCAAAATCTGAACCTTAGTTTTCCAAAGGAGAATGACTCATATTTGTCCAATTTCTGAGTCAAAATAGAGGTAAAACTGGTTCTAATTAGCTCAAAATATGAACCAGAGAACAAGCAAAGAACAACTCAAACAAAAGTAAAAACAGAGCTAAAGAAAAGAGAAGGTCATGCTTGAACTTTCAGATCTTAAGCCTTCCATTTTGATCTAAATTTCTGAAAAATAATATCTATGTGCAGCTTTTTTTTTATGCCATATATCAGCATCAAGTTAGACTGTTCAATCCTGACTTGTATTCTTTTAAATTTATGTTTTATAAATTAGTGAATAAAAATCTATTAGGCTGTTTAATCCTAATAGATTAGTAGATTAGGTAGAGAAGCATATGAACTCAACTGTTTAATCTGAGTTCATAGAGAAATAAGGAGTAGAATTAGATTAGTTTTATGCTTTAAAAAGAATAAAATGTTGTAAAAATATTTTTCCAATCCTAGTGCACTCTAAAGAAGAAAAAATGTTAGATCAGTAGGATTGGGTAGGTAGAAATCTTGTGTTGATGAAAATCCATTATTTTTCATGGCTGTTAATATTTTCAGAGCAAAGGAAGATCATCCAAATGAAGAAAAGGTAGCCCACTGGATAAGGAACTGATCAACCTCCAGAGAATGCAAGTCTGAAGTTCTTGATGCCTTCAAGAAGGCACCATCCCTAAGTGGAGCCACTGTTAGCCACCTATAAAATTTGTTATATCAAAAGGTGGCTAAATCATTTTTGGAGCCTTCAAGAAACAAGTTTTCTTGCAAAAAACTTTATCTCTTGAAGACTCATGAAGACATCATGCTCTTTATTTAATCTTCATTGTTGTTTCCCTTTTAAACTCAGAAATTCTATTGTTTTCATGAAGAAAAGACTGCTGTCAAAATCCATTTCTCCCCATTTTCCCCTTCCTTTCACTTCAAATTAACTTTCGTTTTTACCCCTTTATTCCCCATGGAATTCCTCTATTTTCCATTTTTTCCCATTTCCCCTTCATTGAATCCTCTTTACAAGGTTTAAAACTCATTTTAAAACTTTGCCGAAACCCCCAAATCCATCAAAAAACCCTGAAAAAATCATAAAAATACAATTTTTGTACTAAGGCTTAAGCCCCTTTGGGCTAAGTCCTAACCACTTCCCCACATGTGCCCTGGCGCTAGAACCAAGCGCTAAAACCTTTAGGCACTTATCGCATTGGAACAATCGATGCAACACAAGTCTTTTTGTTTTATAAGTCTCCCGATGCGATTGGCCCTTTTGTATATAAGCCCAAATCCCATTGCCGCTTCATATAACCTCAAAGCCTGCAATCGGCCCTTGAAATTTGTGAATAAACCCATCTCCGATGTAAATTTCCTTTGTAAAACATAAAAACCCCTTTTTCCTATGTTTTACATTAAACCTGCCAATACAATTTTATTAAGTGATAAAGACCGTTGATCTTAAAACCCGATCAACGATCCGCGCGATATCGCATCGGAGAAATTCTAATGGGTAGATTGAAAAGCCCGCACCGTGTTTCCGATGCTGATTGGCCCTTATACATATATAAGCCCCGGTCCCTTTGCATTTTCCACATATCCACAGGCCCCGCAGACGGGTGCCAAACCTCATACATATATATCCCGCCCCAAAGCCATTAAACCTTTGTTTTTTCATAAAATTTTGATGTTTTATATTATAATGTGGTTCCGCTCATTCATTGGTCGGAGCCCTTCTCCGCCGTTGATATTGGGCCAATCCGATGGCCAGCACTGTATCGCATCGGAGATTTTCACTGGCGCGTTAAATATTTTATTATGCCACCCCCGATTGGTCACCTTCCGATCCGTTCTCCGCCATCGATCTGATCTGCAGATCAACGGCTCACAATCAATCGCTTCGGTGCTCCCATGTTCATAGCCCCACCGATTACCAAAGCCCCGATTGCATTTGGGCCATCCACGTGTCAACATCCGACAGTCAAGATCTTCCCTCCCGACCTTGGTTAAAAAACATGCAGCCCCGCTTTATAATGTTTTCCAAGCAGATCTCAGCCGTTGATCTCTGCAGATCAACGGCTCATATTTAACCTTTCTTTGCCTTGTATATTTTTTCGTTTAACCCTAGTTTCAATCCTGACTATTGATCCTTTACATCTGACGGCCCATATTGACCCCGATAGGCCTAACCCTTGTGGGTCCTACCTCCCTCCAGGATTGATCTTAGCCGTCCATCTTTGATCCAATGGCTCAGAACAAAACCACCCCACCTACTATGACCCGCGCATCATATCAATATCGCGCTCACTCCCCACCGTCAGATCTGAGACCCCAGATCCAACGATTGATGCGTGTTTTTGCGTAATTTCAAGCGCGAAGGTTAATTTCCCATGAGATACACGATATGGGCGATATTCAGATTCCATGTGTCACCTCCTAATGCATATCATGTTCAAAAAGGTGAAACCACTTTTCTCCCATTTTGCCACGCGAAACCCGTGGTTTTCTCCTCCGAAACCATTTTTCCCCCTTTCCATAGCATTACATTGTGTGCGCTCCCTATCGTTGATCTCTACAGATCAACGACTCAGATCTAATCTCCCATCACACTATCGCCCTCTGCCTTCACCAGAGTATTTCAATGAACAATCTTCGCCGTTGATCTTTGGGTCCAAACTGATCCGACGGCCCAGATCCTTTCTGGAAACCCCAACTTCCTCTTAATATTTATCATGGCTGATTAAGGTTTTAAACCCGTTTCTTCGCATTTTTCACCTGTGTTATTATAAAGTGACTCATTCAATTTGTATATTCACGACTAATCTCGACCGTTGATCAGACACAGATCAACGGATCTGACTTAAAACTCCACCGCTTATTCATCAATCACTTCCCTTTTGATCTTCACACGCAATCTCCATCGTTGGATGTTGTCATCCAACGACCACGCTCCAAGCCAAAGCCTCCTAAGCATTTTTACCCAATATGTGGGATTTTATAACGTTTTTATGTATTTTGCAGGTTTTAAATGGTTTTTCCATTATATTGAAGAAAAACCAAAGGCCGGGGATGACGATCCCCACGCCTTTGTTCATAAAAGAGAAGCCATCTGTAGGGTTTGACCATCACGTTTCATCAGTGTATCATGAGCACCGATGCCATATGTGCCCTTTGTATACCTACACATCAAAAAGACACAGTGAGATTAAAATAATAAAAGAGCATCAGTGTTGAATACCTAACCATAGCAGAGCTGAAGATTAAAGATTTAATTCCATGGTTTAATGGATTACGGCTAAGATCGACTATCAAAATCCTAATCCACTAAATTAAACACAGTTAAAGGCAAATCAAAAATATCTATTAGATAGAGGATTCCCCCACCACATCAGAGGCTAATTGATTCCTTTCAGCTACCTAATGCCACCTGTAACTTCACCGCATTCAATAGAGGCCGAGTAATGACCAGAACAGAGGATATTTTCCTCAATACAGCTGAGCAGTTATTCCACGCCAAACAGAGTTATTGCAAAAGATGACACAGAGCCTTAAAAGTCAACAAAAGCTCCCACTAAGCTTAATTCTTAATGTAAAACATTTAATACAGAGGACATGTCTGTAAACTTCTCCATAGAGCCCCTCAAAGGCCGAGAAGTATTAAATCTGTATTAATTGAACCTTGAAGATCTTTTATCAAATCCCACCTTCTCATTTCTTCTATAAATACTTCTGTAGAAGATGAGACAAGGGTTGTAGAACTTTGAAACATACTTGTGCTCGAAATTTCTACCTGTAAATAGTGTTCAAAGGCTCTTGGAGCTCTGTTTGTGATATAATAGTTAGGCTGAGAAGTGAAGATGATTGTTGAACTGAAACATTGGACTTGAAGACTGTAACTGGTTTGACATCAATAACAAGCTGTTTCTTGGGATCCTGGTCTATATCACTAGTGAAGTGCTTCGTTCTGTGTAATTGTTTTCCTTTTGTGTATGCCATATTGTCCATTTATTATCTGATAAAGAACAGCAAACATAGATTTAGGACCTACTGTTTACAATACCCTTCTCTGACTGATAAGCTTTATCTCAATGTTTTCCTCTATTTTGTTTATTTAAGAATGATTCAATATAGTTTAAACAGTTAAGAATGCTGGCGTTCCCTCGTCCTACTATTTGCTTTAAACATTATTCTTGAATGTTATTTTCGTTATTTGCTTATTAAAGTTTGACTAGAAAAGTGATGGTGTGCCCTGTTTTCTAGCTTCTTTCTCCAAAGGTAGATTCTAAAAGTTTCCCTAAGTGTTTGCTGAAAGAAGACTAGGTTTAAAAATCTGATCTTAAGTTGCATTTTGTTTCTCTTATGTTTTTTCATACTTTCTGAAGGTAATCATGTGGATTACTGGATTGTTTTTCAATTGAGTTGCTTTAATATGAACTTGCCCAAGAAATTTATAGTGAGCACTGTTCTTGGTTGGTTTTAAACTGTTACTTCAGAGGCTTTTCTTGTTTGGACTAACTATAAATCCTTGTTGAAATTATTATCAGTTTCCACCCCTCCAACATTTTTATTGTTTCCATTCCATCATTTTATCTCAAATGATCTTGTGATATAGATGACTTTCCCCTTGGATCACTCTTGATTTTGCTTCTCAATTAAAGCCATATTATGACTCCATAGCCCAATGGACTAAAAACCAAGCATTATATCTATCTTTTTAGCCAAAAGCTTGTTCTGATTGCTTACAACTTCACACCTTTGAAACTCTTTCCATTTAGAACTTTCCCCTCAAATAATAATCATGCTCAACCATAAAAAACAAACAAAAACCCTCGGATTTCATAAATAGCCTAATATCATTACTTAAAAGCTTTAAAGATAAATCCATCTTTGCACTTATTGGAGAGATCCCTCTCCAGATTCAGGAGGGCTAGATCCTAAAATCCCAAACTGGTTGAAATAGTGTTCTCTCTGCAGTTTGACTTTGCCAATCTTGCAAATTACAAGGAACTAACATTCCCTGCTGTGCTTAACCCTTCCCATTTGGTTCATTACAGTGGTATTAGAGCATGATCTCTGGCCCAACCTGTGAGATCAAGCTATCAGTGAACAAAAGAGCAGAAGCAGAGGACAGATTGATGGAGCAGATGAGATTATTCTCATCATTTTTCAGATCTAAGAAGGGCCTCTCCAAGAGGTAAATCATAAGAAAAATAGAAGAAGCACTGAGACTCTTAGAGGGTTTCGAGAAGAAGAAAGTTGCAGAGAGAGCTGCATGAGATTTCAAGAAAAAGAAGGAAGCCCTAGCACTTCCTATCAGCAGAGTAGAAGACCGGAGAATCCTAGATCTCCTCATAGATTCACTATGCCCACTCTCTTTGAAGAAGCTGAGAGGTATAGAAATAAAGGGGAGGAAGATACCAGCACTGGTATACTTGAAGGAAGGAGGCCATCATTCTTACCAGCAGTTGGAGACATCATTGATCCGGATGGAGGAACTCTTGTGTTCTGTCAAGAGGTTCCTACATATAAGTTGATCCAAGGTATGCATAAGATTTCAGCTCATATTTTTTCAATATCAGTGCATAGCCAAGGGTTAGATCAAAGTGCTGATTTGAAGCAAAGGTATATCACAACATTGTCACTTAGTGGCTGTGACAAAGAGGCTTCATCATTCTTGGAGCATGTTGGAGGTATTTTTGCAGATTCAAAGCTTCATTGGTTTTGGAAGACCATACATGAGAGGAAGGTCTCACTAAGAGATCTCAACAAAGATGCATTTCAGTATTCCATGAGATGCAAAGTTCTTCAGTGGTTTAAAGGAGATGGTATTCTGCAAATGGAGAATGCCATGGTTATGTAGAACATCACTCAACTTCCATATTTGAGTGAGTGGATGAGGATGGTGAGCAAGGGGTCACATGATCACTTTCAGACATATATGGACCAGCAAGCTTGGTTACGCTGGTTTCCCTTGGGAGACTCATATCACTCTCCAAAGGCACCTATTTTCCTGATCTATGCCTTGAAGAGTAGTTATGAAATGTATAAGGAGGCATGGCAGTGCTGGTTGCTTTGGGGTAAGCATGATATCTACCCAAATATTCTCATTCTCTTATCTCATGCTTGGTACATCATTGGTAGATTATAAGAAGAGGAAGCATGGATGATGTGATTGTTAGAAGGAGAGTTGGACATCACATGTTAAATCTTATGTCCATGTATTCACCTATGCTTGAAGTATGTCTCATATGTTCACATGCATTTCTGTTGGAGGTATATTTCATGCATGAACTTTGCCTTGGGAGGAGGGATAACTCCCACATGATGTGGTATGAGGGAGCTTGCTTGTACTTTGTTGATGAGACATCTCACATGTTCATCATTGTGTTGTTTCTCCTTGATCCACATGTTGATGAGGCAAGAAGGCTACAAAATTCCTTGTTGCTATGGCTGCTTTTGGGCAAGTATGATTGCTACCCAATAGCTCATTATTTTCTGAACCATGCCTTGGTTTTCAATGTTATGTTGTAGCAAGAGAAGGCATGTACTATTCTGATTCATTGGAGAGAGTATGGCCACCACATGACATCTCCTATGTCTATGTGTTTTGTATGGAGCAAATATTGGCATGATGCTCTCACAAGGTGCATCAATGATGGTTATTTTATTGGGCTGATGTGACATCTCCTATGTCAATTAGTATGGATTGTTTCATGGTGCACATAAGAGTGAAAGAAGGAAGCAAGTTCTCTTGTTGCTTTGGTTGCTTTAAAATGAGCATGGTGACCACCCCATGACTCATAATTTTCTGATTCATGCCTTATGTATCAAAGGTAAATTGCAGCAAATAAAGGCATGCACATCATCTTTTGGGAAGCATGGCTTTTCCATCTTACATGGAGGAGATGGAGGATGGAAGCAAAGGGCCTTGCTATGGTGGTTGATTTCGGGAGGATATGGTTTGAAATCTTTTATTTACCCATATTACTCCTTACCTTCTTCTTTTTCCTAACACTGAAATGATGGAGTTTGGATCCAACAAGGCCAACAGGGCTAAGGATGAAAGCATAGCAATGCTTATTCAAGTTCACAAAACATGGGATGGAGGAGTGCTTTGCATGATGAAGCTTTTCCTTTACAGGAGGAGCTACCTTACTTTATATCTCTCATGTGCTTGTGAGGATGTTGGACATCATGTGATTGTCATCTTGTACTTCATGATAAGAAGAGGACATCTAACCTTGCAATTGGAAGTCACCTCATGCATTTGTAGAAGACAACTTTGGAACCAAACATACATAATCTATTGCAGCAAATGGAGGAAGGCTTCCTTATGCGGATTCCATTTGGAGGGAATAGATGGTTTTCATCTACAATAAGATTTGCTTGAGGGCAAACAACATTTTTCCGGGGGAGACTGTAATATTCCCAATTTTTGCAGCTAATGGGAATGTTGCATTTTATTTTAAATTTTTTTAATTCATGAATAAATGTGAAGAGGAGGTTTATTAAACTCCTAAATTGAGAATAAATACATGCCCAATGTGAAAGAGGATAAATATGGGCTATTATATTTGTTGGGAAAAATACTGAGAGGGGGGGGTGAATCAGTATTTAGGGCAAACTGAAACTTTTTACTTTTTCATGCTTTAAAACCCATACGCTACTTTTCTGAAGCCAACTAGCGTATATACGCAGATATCCTTAATAAAACTCGCGTATACACAGAGATCTAATTATGCCATTAGTTCTTCACTTATATCATTCCATCATTGATTCATTAGATGTTCTATAAACAATAAACATGTGCAGTAAGAACAGAATAAACCATCACACAAAGCATCACACATGAACACCAGGATTTTTTAGGTGGAAACCCAAGTCGGGAGAAAACCACCGCTGCAGTTGCTCAGCCTTCAATATTTTATTATAGAGAAAACATCTTACAACATATGTGCTGGTGCAGACTCCTACCAGCACGCAGGCACCCACCTGCGCTCGTTTACCAGCCTCTCCTGGAAGGGAGCTCCAACCCCCTGACTCGTTTACCAGCCTCTCCTGGAAGGGAGCTACGACCCCCTGATCTCATTTACCAGCCTCACCTGGAAGGGAGCTACAACCCCCTGACTGAAGGCTACAACCCTCAGCACTTCTATGGACCACGTTTCATCAATTTTCACACTGGATCCAAAGCTTCCTTTAGGACACCACTTGCAGGCCACGTTTCATCATATTTTCAGACTGGACCCATTCCATACTTTTAAGCTCAAACATACATCACTAACAGATACATACCAATTCAGACAACACAGATCAGATAGCATTAATACAGCAGAACAGATCAGATGCTTCATACCCCATGCTTCAGCAAACCCTAGTTTGCATACGCGCTTTCACTTCACTGATGTCGTGTATATACGCGCTTCCGTTCACACAAACCAGCGTATACCTCTGTACATATTTCACTGCGCATATGCGCTTTCTCTTCGGCGAAGACGCGTATATACACGCTTCCTCTGTGGAGAAGTAGCGTATAGATCTTCAATCATTATAGACCTGCATACTTCTTCAGATAAAACATTCAGTTCAGATTCAACCCTTTACTTCAGACAGATGTTCGTCTCATCACAAATCTAATCACTCCATAAACAGATCTAGCAAATACAAGTGCATTTCAGATCTAGATCCCCTTCTTCATCATTTCTTCATAGGTGCATCATAGATTCAGATCTATCATCAAACCTTTACCCTTTTCAAACAGATATACTTCATAGAGAAGTATTCATTCAAGCTCAGACATCTTGCTCCCACACTCATAATTTGCACAATGAATTTCTTCTCTTTATATAGGCTTACCCCTTTTCCAATACCATGAGCCCCTTTTTCAATACCATGAGCCAAAACAATACCATGAGCCAAAAACTATATTACTTCCGATGGTATTCCTGGACGGGGTCTTTTAGACGAATCATTACCCAATACAATGGGTCAATACCATGGTGGTTACCCCTGGTTTTGCACTTTTTGAGCGCTTTTGTCCATACGTGACTTGGCACGTACTTTACCGCGTGCATACGCGACTTCTCCTAGGAAAATACGCGTATGCCTTGAGACATACTCTTTTTATCATAGATCTAGCACATATTAAATTCCTTTCTTCATTCCCTTCTGTACTCACTGTAGATACATCATATTTACTTCATCAAGAACATATTCTATCAAGCACAACTTCATCAAGTAAGTTGCCATCTTCTTCATCAAGTGAGTTGCCATTCAAGGACAACACTCAGCATCATATTGCTAACAAACATCATTTCATATCAGATTTACATCTTTTACCAAGTCCATCAAGTCACAAATAACTTCATCAGGTGTATTTCCATCAAGGACAACACATGTCAACAGTCTCATGTCTTCATCTTCCTTCAGTGGGTTGCCATCAAGGACAACACTCTGCATCATATTGCCAACAATCTCCCCCTTTGGACTTGATGGCAACCACGATGGTGTTTGGTTACCACAACAGATAGGTACATTAATAATACAATGACACCATGTCACTCTCTCCATTTTTGACACCATTCAAACACCATGTCACTCTCCCCCTTTGACATCAAGGGCAAAGGGCGGATCAAAAACCAACATATTCTCCCCCTTTTCTCCATATGTGAAAGAAGCGTTCTGCAGATCTGATATATACTGAAGTGACCAAGCTCCCCCTGAGTTCATGCTGAATCTTCAAACATATTTTCCAAAGAAGTACATGACTCTATGACATTCCTATCACCAATGACTCATACTTACAACAAATATCCAACCAAGTGGATTTACATATGAGACTCAAGTACCCAACCAAGTGAGTTTACACATTTCAACTCAACTACCCAACCACGTGGGTTTACAAAATTGACAAGTCCTTACATGACTGAATATTACAATTTTTACATCATGGGTCTCAACAAGACTTTTTCAACAAATTACAAAAATGACCATTTAAGACCAACACCAGAAAGACCTCAAGAGAGATCATATATCAGAACCACCATAATGCCAACAATGCATTATTCTCAGCAAAGCTAATGCTCCCCCTGAATCTGTGCATCCAAGCATCCTTTCAATATGACTAAGGCTCCCCCTTAGTTTGAGCATCTTGAACACTTTCACCAACAAATCATCAAAACATCTTCATCAAATCACTAGAAATAGAATTATGAGAATTGGAACATCACCTGAGATACCAGACAGTATCAGAGATACCAAATAGCACTGCAGTTGTGCTGAGGAGAGCTGACTCCAAACTGAAAAATGTCAGCAATCAGACATACGCGGTTTTATGTGCATGAACTCGCGTATATACGTGACTGTGTTTCAGTAAACCCGCGTATCCAATACTATCTTCTATATTTTGACCAGATCTGATCCTTTGTGAGAAAAAGCCAGTGTTCAGCTTCTTTCTGAGATATTTGAATATTTTCCAGAACAACATCTTCAAATATGTGTCAAGCAATCATCCATGTGGTCCAATATCATCAAGATCTTCAAGATTTAACATGAAGTAACATATGAAGGAAAAATATCTCAACCATAGTAACAAGCTCTGCATGATCTCTTCTTATTTCTGAATCAAACGACATCCAACTCATCCATGTGTGAGCACAAAAGATACTTATCAGCAACCAGGGCTCAAAGTCTCATCACAATAAACCATGTACCAAGTCATCATCATTTGAGCATGAGTATCACAAAAACCAAAGAATAAGTAGTCATATTGCCAACAATGCAATCATTAGTATTCAACCTGCTGCTCCCCCTGATCCTCTGCTCCATATCTTCAGCTATCATCCCAATTCTCTTATCATTACTGCATACGCGACTGTGTCTGCTGGAACTCGCGTGTATATGCAACTTTTGTTAATATAACCTGCGTATGGAAAGTGAAGCATAGAAAATTTTCATCTTCCTTCATTTCCTCCTGAGTTTGTACCTCCTGTACCTGTCCTTTCCACATCAGATGCGCTGTCAGAAGTAAACATAGCCAGAACAATCAAATCAACCATGAGAGTCATCATACATTGCTCCCCTTGTGACGATACATTACTAAAACTCATAATGTATCCCACATCATTCCTGCAGTCAATCAGAGAAGTAAGCTTCAGAAGCAGATGACTGCAGTAGGGTCAGAATTCCCTATGTTTCTGATCGGTCCTCCATCTTGAATTGAGTGTTTTCTTCAAGAAAATCATTGTCTTCTAGAGCATCCACAAAAATATCCTTTTCTTCTCTAGATTGCTTCTTATTCCATCCCTCCATATTTTTCCAGATTTGTTTAAACTTTCTATTTGTGTGCTGGAAGTTATCCAATTTCTCATATCTGTTCAACCTGCATTCCTTTTCTACATGTCCATACTTGTTACAAGAATAACATCTCATGTGTCCAGAGAAATAAGCATAAGAATCATAATGAGTATTTCTAATCTTCCTCCTTTTACAATCAGCTGCTTTATGTCCATACTTGTTACATGAAAAACAATATCCCTTGAAGAAACGAGAGTACCTTTCTATGTAGGAACTGTTTGTTTGAGGCTGAAATGATCTGCTCCTGCAATTTGCTGCAACATGCCCATAATTATGACATTTAAGGCATTCAACATTATTGACTGATCTCCTTTGAGATTTCATCATTGTTGGTTGACCGTTTGTCTCTTTCAACACTTCAAGTTTTGCATTGACACCCTCTGAATTTTTTGCACTTCCTTGTGAGCTAGATTCTCCTTTAACAGTTTCATGGAAACCAAGACCATGTTTGATAGCAGGAGACCTTTGATTACTCAGAATGTTGTCCAAAGTATTAGTACTATCATGAAACCTCAAAAGTTTAATCTTTTCTTCTAATTTACCTTTGAGAATGTTTACCTCAACCTCCAAGGCTTGACATTGCTTTGTCATGCTTTCTTCTTTTCCTTTTCTTCCATCTTTCATCGTTGATCCGTCACTGTGATTTGTGAATTTCTTCTTTCAACCAACTTTCGTTTTCTTCACATGTTAGTTGCAGCTCTACATTCTTTTTATTTGATTTTTCCACATCTTCTTTGAGAGAGATAATTTCTGCTTCAAGGCCTTCCTTTTCACGTGGTTGTAGAGGTTCCTCATTCTTCTTACTTGATGCTTCAAGATCTGCTTGCAGAGAGATGATTGCGGCTTCAAGTCCTTCATTCTTCTTGCTTGATTTTTTGAGATCTTCAGTTAGATTGTTGATTTCTGCTTCTAGTTCTTTAATTCGATCGGATGCATAAGTATGAAACCTTTGATACTTGTCCTCCTGTCCATTCAACATTTCTATTTGTTTTTCCATTTGATAGATCATCTCTTTGTTGATAGTTTCTTGCTTCTTAGATGAACTTTGTAGTTCTTCATCTTTAACCTTGAGAGCTTCTTCTAGATCCACAACTTTACTTGCACTATCTTCACCAATCATTGTACCAATGAGACATCCATGACCCCAATCACTATCTGACTCATCTTCTTCAATTTCTGCTAACCATGTTTTCTGAGAGATCTTCTTGTTTCGAGTAGGCTTCTTCTTTTCCTTCTTTGCCATGAGCACTTTCAGATCATGGTCAGAATCTTCTTCATCTTCACTGGACACTTCATCATCATCTTTATTTGCATAAAGACTCTTCCTCTTTTCAAATTGTTTCCCTTTACCATGTTTTTTTCTATAAGGACATTTAAAGAACATAGTGATCAACTTTTCCACACTCAAAACATTTGAAGGGAAGCTTACCTTTGAATTTTCCAAAGACGAAGTTGAGCTGAGAGTAAATTTGCTTCTTCTTCATCTGGATATATAAAATGATTCTTCGGGACAACTTCCTTTTCTTTCCTCTGGCGTATACCTTAAAAGTTCTCTGATTTGGGAAGGACCTCCTTGTCTCATTTCAAAAGCAGTCAGAGTACCATGTAATTGAACAATAGTAAGAGTTTGCAGATCTTGCCTTTCTTCAATGGCTGAAACTTTAGAATCAAATTTTGAAGTCAAGGATCTTAAGACCTTTTCCACCAGAGTAGTATCAGTTATGTTTTCACCCAAATTTCTCATTCTATTTACAATATCATCCAGACGAAGAAAGAAACTGGCAACACTTTCATCACTATGCATCTTCAAAGTTTCATATTCAATTCTAAGAGTTTGGAGTTTTGCACTTTTTACCTTTGTATCTCCTTCATAGCTCAGAATGATTTTGTCCCATATTTCTTTTGCTAAATGTAGCTGCATCACTTTAGCAAATTCTGATTCATACATGCTTCCTAACAAGACATTCACTGCTTTGGCATTGATTTCATACTTCTTCCTTTCTGCTGCATCAGTAGGAATACTTGCCGGGTATTGATAACCTTCTTCCACGATTGCCCATACATCTGCACCAAGACTTTGCAGATATGATTTTGTACGTACCTTCCAGAATATCAGATTGCTTCCATTGAATAGAGGTGGCTTTATAGACATTAATCCTTCTTGACTTCCCATTGCGACGGATCTCCTTCAAGCGATCAAGCTTCTGCAGAAGGACCTGCTCTGATACCAATTGTTGGGAAAAATACTGAGAGGGGGGGGTGAATCAGTATTTAGGGAAAACTAAAACTTTTTACTTTTTCATGCTCTAAAACCCATACGCTACTTTGCTGAAGCCAACTAGCGTATACACGCGGATATCCTTCATAAAACTCGCGTATACACAGAGATCTAATTACGCCATTAGTTCTTCACTTATATCATTCCATCATTCATTCATTAGATGTTCTATAAACAGTAAACATGTGCAGTAAGAACAGAATAAACCATCACACAAAGCATCACACATGAATAGCAGGATTTTTTAGGTGGAAACCCAAGTCGGCAGAAAACCACCGCTGCAGTTGCTCAGCCTTCAATATTTTATTATAGAGAAAACATCTTACAACATATGTGCTGGTGCAGACTCCTACCAGCACGCAGGCACCCACCTGCGCTCGTTTACCAGCCTCTCCTGGAAGGGAGCTCCAACCCCCTGACTCGTTTACCAGCCTCTCCTGGAAGGGAGCTACGACCCCCCGATCTCGTTTACCAGCCTCACCTGGAAGGGAGCTACGACCCCCCGACTGAAGGCTACAACCCTCAGCACCACCTTGGACCACGTTTCATCAATTTTCACACTGGATCCAACAACTTCAATAGAACAACACTTGCAGGCCACATTTCATCATATTTTTCCTAATCGGGACCCATCCTCCATACTTTTAAGCTCAAACATATCACTACCGTATCCATACCTCAATTCGTAAACACGTATCCAATAGTGCATTACAAGAGAATGACGTATGTTTTTCTATACTTCCCATGCTTCAGCAAACCCTAGTTTGCATACGCACTTTCACTTCACCGACACGCGTATATACGCACTTCCATTCACACAAACTCAAATAGATACCTCCGTACATATTTCTACCCATACGCGCTTTCTCTTCGGCGAAGACGCGTATATAGCGCTCGGAGAAGTAGCGTATAGATCTTCAATCATTATAGACTCGCAGATACTTCTTCGCATCGACATTCACGATTCAACCCTTTACTTCCGTACGTATGTTCGCCTCATCACAGATCTAAGCCTTCCATAATCAGATCTAGCAAATACAAGTGCATTTCAGATCTAGATCCCCTTCTTCATCATTGGTGCATCATACATTCAGATTTATCTTCAAGTGTAACCCTTTCCATTCAGATCTACTTCAGAGAGAAGTATTCATTCAAGCTCAGACATCTTGCACCCACACTCATGATTTGCACAATGAATTTCTTCTCCTTATATAGGTTTATCCTTTTCCAATACCATGAGCCCCTTTTTCAATACCATGAGCCCAAAACCACATTACTTCCGATGGTATTCCTGGACGGGGTCTTTTAGACGAATCATTACCCAATACAATGGGTCAATACCATGGTGGTTACCCCTGGTTTTGCACTTTTTGAGCGCTTTTGCCCATACACGACCTGGCACGTACTTTACCGCGTGCATACGCGACTTCTCCTAGGAAAATATGTGTATGCCTTGAGACATACTCTTTTTATCATAGATCTAGCACATATTAAATTCCTTTCTTCATTCCCTTCTGTACTCACTGTAGATACATCAGATTTACTTCATCAAGAACATATTCTATCAAGCACAACTTCATCAAGTAAGTTGCCATCTTCTTCATCAAGTGAGTTGCCATTCAAGGACAACACTCAGCATCATATTGCTAACAAACATCATTTCATATCAGATTTACATCTTTTACCAAGTCCATCAAGTCACAAATAACTTCATCAGGTGTATTGCCATCAAGGACAACACATGTCAACAGTCTCATGTCTTCATCTTCCTTCAGTGGGTTGCCATCAAGGACAACACTCTGCATCATATTGCCAACAATATTAAACACCCTTAAGTGTGAAAGGGCAAAATCATTTGAATGGGTCAATCTTGGCCCCACCTACAGCGCAGATTGGAGGGAAGCTTATCCATCAAGCACAACGTACTTCTAGAAGAGGATCTCTTGTGTGAAAGAGGATAAGTTGAAGAAGGTGGTTTAGGGTTATGGCAAGCCCTCATGTTATAAAAAGAAGGAGAGGCAACAATCAAAGGTTGTTGATGTTATTCAGAATTTGAGAGGTTGCTGCAGCAACTCGATTTCTCTTGGTTGTTTAGCTAGAGAAAGGGGATTTCCTGTTTAGGAATCCTCTCTCCATCCATGGAGTAGCTCTTTGGAGGAGATTGTGATGCATCTCTCCACTATTCGGCATTATGGCCAAGCTCCATCTCTATAGCAGCGCTGGTCCTGTTGAGGGTTTTGCAGCTGCTATGAGTTGCAGCAAGTGGGGGAAACTAGATCTGCAAAGATCTAGCAATTTGTGGAGTCTCCTCTCGGGGAGGGTGTCATGTGACCACCCGGAAGAGGATCTCCATCATATTTTGAGTTCATATCTACAATTTTTATCTATTGTAATATTTCATTCAAGCTACAACGTTGTCTCCTTAGGGAACTGCGTTATTTTCATGTACTAGTTTCACTACTGTTTATATTTCTCATTATACTTGATCCCTGGTGATTGAGGCTTGCCTCTCATCCTGTGGATTTGTAAAGTAGCTTGCTGATATTTTCTTATTCAGATATGATATGTAATGTAATGAAATCCATCTTCATAAATCTCTGAATTTTTCTGCAGTTCAGTGTATTAAAAGCTAGATCTACACTTTATTATGCATTATGCGGTTAAAACCCCAAGGGGATCTGATAAAGAAGGTTGTGTAGTTTCCAGATCTGGTATGGATCTGATGTTTCAGCCATAGATAAGTTTTGATCTGAGTTTTAACCTACAGCAGCTAAAGCTCCTCAAATAAAACGTTGTTCAATCATTTTTGCAACTTTTACATGTATTACTGCTTAATTTCTGAAGAATTCTTTCTCTTGCTTCATGTAAATTCAATGCTTATACAAAGGAAATTCATTATGGATCTGATTTCTTGCTGCCATACTTTAATATGAGTTTAATGGCTTATTTCCAGTGAATCACAGCAGAAACTGCAAAATTCCTGAAGGAGGGTTTCTCTATTAACTCAGCCCTCTCCTTTAGCTGATTTTTAGCTAGTGTTGATTGTGGGAGAGCTGTTTAAGCCCTCTAAACCAATTTTTTTTTTGCTAAAACTCTGCATGGAGGTCTCACATAGCCTAAAATAAAGGAAACCAACCCTTTTCTACGTTATTTTTACAGTGGTTTTCTTATACAGCATTTCCCTTGAGCCTATTACAGATTTTCCTGAGAGTGGAATTTCCCACTTCTTACTTGTTTGGTTTTTGCTTCTCTTTTGGATCCATTCTTTAGATCTGTAGATCTAAGGTTCCCAAGGGTAGAAAAATCTAAGAGGATTGTGTCATTCCCATAATTTTTGTGTTTCACCAATCTTCTATAGACAGAGTCTGGAACGGACCAGGAAGCCTCTGGTTTTCACCCTATCTTTAGAGGTGATATAACCAGTAAATGCTCTACCAGTCTATCTGTGGTTTAGATCTATTGGTGTGATCCCATCTTGTTGTGAACCCATAGTGGAATATCTCAAGATATTCCCTACTGTGCTTAACCCTTCCCCTTTGGTTCATTACACTTAATGGGTTTTGAATTCTTTTTAGGGGTCATTTTAGAACCCAATATTGATATATATTCTTCAATATGCCCTTGGAATAAATTCAAACTAATTTTTATTTCAAATGAGACTTATGTAATTCGAAAAAAATACACCCCTTTTTCTTTCTTTTGAGGAGCTCGATATTGAAACTAAATTATCTTTGTGATTTCAGATCTTAAATATTTGAAATTTAGCCTTGAAGTAGCCCTCTGAATCTTCTTTCTAATGCCATAGGTATGACCTGATTTGGATTCTTCAAGGCAAATTTATGCCCAATCTCCCACGATGACCTAATTATGGACTAGTTCAATAAAGAGAACTTGTATGACTTGCCACGTGTCATTGTTTCCTCCTTCGGCTCTAAAATTGATATACCGAAAACTACAGTCTGTGTACTTGCGGCCACTTTTTACAGAATCCAAATTCGGCGCTCAGAGAGAGATTTATGATGTTTTTTCCATAGTCACCTCTTTGAGATGAAATTCGGGAGCCTAAAACAATCCTAACTTCCACAGATCCTATCTCCCCAAATATTGCAAACCAAGGTCTGAAATTTGTACAGGAGGTTCCTCAAGATGTTGGCTTCACTCTATGAAAATTTCCACTTCTGAACCCTCGTAGAAAAAACGTTATTGCTAAAATTATGCGATGACCTGTTTAGGTCAAATTCAAGAGCCTGCAAAAATCCCTAACTTCCACAGATCATATCTCCGATAATGTTGTGAACCAAGCTCTGAAATTTTGTGACGATTTTCAGGATTTCGGCTTCATGCTCTAAAAATTTCATCTTCTTAACCTTCATAGAAAAAACGTTATTTCAAAAAGTCTATGATGACCTGTTTGGAGCAATGAAACCCTAGAATCCAAAGCTTTGATACCAAATATTGTGAAACCAGCTCCAAAAATAGAAGAAAAGAGAGATCAACGCCTAATAAATGAACCACTTCAAGGGGGAAACCTCCAATAAATTACATAAATGAATAATTCTTGGATGATACAAATGACCAAAATATCCTTCTATATATAGGAGTCCATGGTCCCACAATAGAATCCTAGTTGACCGAACAATAACAATGTAAGGGCACAATAATAACAATATTGGGGTTACAGGGGTACAACATTAACAATAAGGGGGCTACATTAATAACAATAAGGGACTAAACTAGTAATATAGGGACCCAACAGTTTTTACGTTTGCTAGTTAATCAAGGAACTATTGTACTTATTTTTGCCAGCTAATAAAGAGGAGTTGCAGCTACTTTATGGGATACTTGTGGTATTGATGTCTATCATTGTCTTTTCTTTAGTTTCATATGTTTAGAATTTATTGTATTCATTTTCACTTCATCTCTATGGTATGGTATTTTTCAAGTTAGATAATCAAAATACATGCTTGCACATGCTCTGTTTTGGGGAATTGATCATATTTTGTCCATTTTAATCTGTCTAAGAAGAATACATCTCCCATGCTCTTCCTAGCTTTCTTTCAGCTTCAACACCATTCCATCAAAATCCTTTTCAAGTGATAAGCCTTGTCCCTACCTTGCCCCATTAATCCCTGCAACCCTATCTGATTCTCCCTAACCTAGCTCCATTGATCTAATTTATTCGTCCAGTGATACCCAACCAAAATCAAATCAAAACAACCCCCTACACTCATTATCTGGCCTAAAAAAAATAATTGCTCCAGCCCTCCTAGCTGTGACCTTTTTGGAGAGAGCCTTCTCCGACTTGATACAGCTATCTATCAAGTCAAAATATTGGTCTGTGGTTACCTTTTTTGGGATTCCTTTTTAAACCTTGGGAATCTAGGGGAGTGATAACAGGCCCCGTTGGGGTAATTGGTACATCAATTTCCCGGGGTCATAAATTTGGCATACTATATCCATTTGACGCACATGATACATTGTTAGAAAGATATATCTTAGGACTACAACAACTAACAACAAATATCAAGTCTAGAACATACTCATATTCGCCGAAGGATTGATGCCCAAAAAACATTGTTTAGGGCCTCAAAACGGCTCCGAAAGTTCAGGACCCAAAAAACTGCCAAAAATAGTAAATTGTGCTAATTAAGGAAACTAAAAAAATGAAAGAAACAATGGTGGGGGTCCACGTGGAATAGTTGGGTGGCCACTAATATCCACCTAGATCATTCCTCCCCCCTTAGGAGGCAATTTTCCCCATTGCATTGAGTTCCTCCATGAGATGAGGAAACTTCTGTTGAACTTGGTCCCTGGTGAAGGAGTTGGCCTACTTTGACAACTCGATATGGTTGGATCCTTTGCTGGTGGGTGTTCTTGATCTGTGTGTCCATAATCCGATCATTTGTGGCTTGTTCCATGCAGTATGGGTTTAACTCTGTTGGTGTGAGTTGCTTTTCCATGTCGGATGTGTCCAGTAGAGGTGGAAAGTAGGGTTGAAGGCGGTCGACATTGAACATTGGGTGTAGACCAAGGAATGGTGGAATACTACGCTCGAAGGAATTTTCCCCTACAACCTTGGTGATAGTGTATGGCCCATATCGGAGTGGGCGAAGCTTGCGGTTGGGTCCAATGAGGAGCTCCTTCTGCAAATGTAGCCACACTTTTTTGCCCACCTCTAAGTTGTGTTGCACCCAATGTTGATCATGCCACTACTTGTACTTAGAATTGGCTCTGTCCAATATGTCATGAACCTGTTGAAAGATGTGCTAAATGCGCTCAATGAAGTTGTTCGCCTTGGCAGCTTCAGATTGGACATGAGCCAAATCAGCTTGAGTAGCTGAAAATGGCATGGCTACGTCAATGGGACATAGTGGTTGGAATCCCAAGCCCACCTGAAAGGGGTTGTGGTTGGTTGAGCTGTGGAGGGCCTAGTTATAGCTATTTTGTACATAGGGGAGGCTCTCATCCCATGTGTGTGGATTCTTTGAGTTGTACATGTGCAGAATGTGTACGATCATCCTGTTGATGACCTCTGTGTGGCTATCAGTTTGGGGATGGAAATATGTGGACTTGGTGAGATTGGTGTCCAGCATTGACCAGAGACTGGACCAAAATGTACTGAGGAACCTGTTGTCCCAATATGAGATGATAGACTTTGGGATCCCAAAGTTTACCCACACTCATTCAAAGAAGAGTTTAGCAGTGTCTTCTATTGTGATATTCTTCTTGCATGCCACCATAATGGCCATCTTCGAGAATCTGTCGACGACCATGAAAACATAGTCATTTCCATGCTTAGTAGAAGGAAGTCCTGATATGTAATCCATGGTGATGGATTCCCAAGGTTGACTAGGGGTAGGAAATGGAGTATAGAGGCCTTGCTTCTTGATGATATGTTTGAAAATGGCGTAGGTAGTGCAGGATCCGATGTACTTCCTGACATCGTGTCGAAGGTTTGGCCAATAGAAATACTTCTGCAATACTACCATTGTTTTATCGACCCCAAAATTCCCAGCAACTCGACTGTAGTGCGCTTCCCAAATCATCTTGGCACACTTGCTTGAAGGAACACAAAGGTGTCCTAGTTGACATAATAGTGCATCCTGGAGGTGAAAATTTGGAACTCGGTTACCCTCCAAGAGCAACTTGTATGTGTGGCTGAATTTTGGACTGCTCTTGTAGAGAGGTTTCCAATCAGAAGTCTGATGCCCACAAGAGTTGAGCACGGTGGTTATCGGACGACCATGAGGCAGTCTACAACATTATTGGTGTTTCCCTTCTTGTACTTGATGTTCAAATGAAATTGTTGCAGATATGTGGACCAATTATAATGGTGACGTTCTGCAACTTCCCTTGTGTCTGTATAAATTGCAGGGGTCGGTGGTATGTGTGGATGATCATTTCCTTCCCCAAAATGTAATGCTTCCATTGTCGGCAAGCCTGCACAATGGAATACATCTCTTTGTCATAAGTGGGATACTTTCGTACTGTGTCAGAAAGTGTCTCACTGTGATATGCCACTGGATGCCCCTGTTGAGTAAGAATGGCCCCAATAGCATAGTCAGAGGCATCTTTCTTGATCTCAAATGGTTGTTGCAAGTTTGGTAATGTGAGCACTAGGGCACAATAGAGGCGATGTTTCAATTCTGCGAATACCTTATGTTGAGATTCTGACCAAAATAATTTTTCTTTTTCTCCTCTCTTGGTGACTTGACTCAAAGGCCAAGTGATATGACAGAATCCCAACACGAACCTGCGGTGGAAATTAGCAATACCGAGAAAGCTGCGAAGCTTTGTTAGAGTGGTTGGGGTTGGCCAATCCCGAATGACTTGGATCTTGGTTGGATCCACATGCACCCCCTGATCATCAATCATTTATCCTAGATAGTGAACCTGGGTCATGCCAAAAGTGCAATTCTCCAAATTGGCACACAACTTGTGTTTCCACAATGTTTGGAGTACTTGTCAGATGTGGTGGAGGTTCTCTTCCCAAGTTTGGCTGAAGATTAGGATGTCATCCAAGTACACTACTACAAATGAGTTGGTGAATGGCCGCAAGATGTTTTCCATCAGCCTTATGAAGGTTGTGGGAGCATTCGTCAACCCGAAAGGCATGACCAGCCATTCGAAAAGGCCCTCCCTGGCTTTGAAGGAAGTCTTCCAGACATCGGATGGTTCAATTGTTATTTGGTGATACCCGGACTTCAAGTCGATCTTTCTGTAATATTTTTCCCCTTTGAGTTGGTCCAAAAGGTCATCAATCCATGGGATCGGTTACCTATTATAGACAGTGATCTTGTTCAGCACCCGATAGTCAATACAGAGTCTCCAAGTCCCATCCTTCTTTTGCACCAACACAATCAGACTCCCACAGGGTGATGAACTTGGCCGGATGTGAAATTTCTACAGAAGCTCCTCAATCTACCTCTTGATTTCATCGTTCTCCATAATTGAGCATCGATAGATCGGCCCATTGGGCAGCAACGCACCTGGGGTCAAATCAATGGGGTGCTTGAACTGACAGCGTAGAGGCACCCTTGCAGTTGAGATGAATATGTCCCAGTACTCATCCACGACCTTGTCCATTTGTTGTTGTTGTGCAGATGAGCCTTGTCTGGAAGTCATGGTCAGAGTCTTCTTCTTTCCCCAAGGGAGGATCATCAGGAAAAAAAATTTCCTGGTTTTGGAAACGAGCTTACTGCATTGTTTTTCAGTAACCAAAGAGATAGCGGTAGGAGGTGGTACCTTTGGTATCCTGTACAACTTATTTCCCAAAGTAACAATAACAACGCAAGGTCGGGACTCGTACACAACATGTCGCTTCCATAATTATGGTTGGCATAATAATACATCAAAAACATCAAGAGGAGAAATTTCACATAATATCTCATCAGTGAAGGGCTTGATGTTGTAGGGAAGGTGACATTGCTAGCTGACACAAAGATCCCGTCCTTGGTGGAGCCACCTGATGGTGTATAGTTTTTGGTGTGCTATGGTCGGCAAGCCTAACAGATTCACGACCTCTACTGAAATGAGGTTCTTTTGGCTCCCAGTGTCGACAATGAACTATAGCGAGGACCCCCTTACCCACATCTAGGAGTGGAAGAGATGCTCCTCCTCCTCTGGATCTTCTGGTTCTTCCTTTTGGATCTTCGTGGTGGAAACGGTGGCGTTGGGCTCCACATCGATAATCTTCTTCCCTCTGTCATTCCCCTTCTCGGGTTCTGATTCAGTGTCAGAGCATGCATATGATTCATAATCCTTCATCTCGGCCACCAGTGACTGCTTGGCCCAACACTCACTTGTGTTGTGAGTGGAGCTCTTATGGAACTCACACCACTTTCCCGTGTCCTTCTTCGACTTCACGGTGTTATTATTTTCTTGCGAATTTGGCAGGCTATCTTGGGCTGCCATGCCTTGGATTTGTCCTTTGTTCTATGGTTTGGGGGCACCTTTCGCTTGCTTTTGATTCGTAGATAAAAATTTCATATATCGAGGTTTTTGCAGATGGATATCTTAAAAAAAAATTCAAAAACAATAACATGGAAAATGTCTTGCCTTCTTAGGGGGTTGGGTTGTTGGGAAAATTTTCCTCTGATAGTGTAAAATAATTTTTCTCTGATGAGTTGGTACATTATTCTTATGAGGAAAATTTACTTAATAATCCAGCTCATAGATTCACCATATAAAACTTGGCACATTATGATTAAGCAATTTATCTAAAAATAATCAGCTGTAGAACTTCTAAACATAACCAACTATAGAACTTCTAAGGTAATTCCCACCAACTATTATGTTGGGAAAAATTCAGATTGCTTAACATAACAGATGACTGATTCAAAAAGTTATTGAAATTTAGATGGGAATCTATCCATGCCACTTCAAAACGGGATTTGAACCGACATTCAAAAAGCAACAAAATTGGGTTCTTGCATACTTACTTGTTCCAGAGGGATTCTCCAGTTGGCACGGGAATTGGGCTCTTTGGCAGGATTTGATAGAACAGAATCCAGTGGTGGTCTTGATGGAACTGCTCCATTCTGTGCCTGATTCCTGCCATGGCTTTCCATTAAGAATCCATTGGAAAGTAGTGTTGCATCTTCTTCAGTGGATTATTTTCTCTGCATTTTAATCAAGAAATAAGAAATATTGGAACTGACGAAAGGATATAAAGAAAATCTCCACCTCGGGGCAATCCGAATTGATTATAATTTTGTGATAATCGAATTCAGCTACCTCTTCATCTATGGTTTATGGATTGTTGTTCAGGTAAAATGGGGGTCGTCTTGCCTCTAAATTTGACGAGGAAGAAGCTCCAAGGAAATCCTGGAAATTTTGACAATAAGAGGGCTCCGGGAATTTGTTGCGCTCTTCCTGTTCTTTGTGTTTGTATCTTTTCTTCCCGCGCAGTGTGCTCTCTTATTTGTGTTTGCATCTTTTCTTCCCACACAATGTGCTCTCTTCTTTGTGTTTGCATATTTTCTTCCCACGCAGTGTGGTCTTTCATGTGGGTTGGAATTGAGTGGGTTAGGTTGTTGGGTTTGTAGGGAAGAGAGAATGTACAGAGTGCGTCTTTTGGGAAGTTTAGTGTAAAGGTTGTGTTCCATTGGTTTTAAATATTTAGTTTATATTTATATATATAATTTAATTTTTTATTGTAAGGAAAATTATATATAAAAGAGATAAGTATTTCTAAATAATTATAGCTGTGATGAATTAATAAGTTAAAATAATGGTAGTTTGAATTGTGATCTAATGTGGGTGTGTATAGGACATTTTAAGAGAAAGTAATATTTATGTATAACTTTCTTGGTGTCTCTTGGTGTCATAAAGATGAAAAATTCTTTCAACCCATAATATTTTAGGAGTTGTCCAATGCTTTATTAGCCTCTTCCAAGGGAGGGCTCTAGTAATCAATTTGTTTGTTGACAACTAATAGTTTAGTATTGACCACTGTAACTTGTAATGTTCAACTTTGAAAAATAAATATTTATTTTTCAATATTATTAGGAAAATTTTCAAACATTTGATTGGATGGATACTCATGTGTTACTTTTAGATATTTTTGTAGTGATTTTTCATTCTTAAGCTTTGAAGGAAGTAAATAACATATTTACCATCAGTTACTTCCCATCATTTAAGCAAGTCTTTGCATAAAAAATGGATAGGAATAAGATGTAAATAAACATATTTACTAAGACTTATCAACACTTGTGTAGGAGTAAAATTGTAAATGTGTAGACTTACTAGTGGTTTCTACCAAACAAAATTTATGCAAGTCCATGTGTCTGAGGAGCATGCAGAGTATATGGAAACATTGGACCGAATACACTATTTATAGTGCCAAGTCTGGAAGAGACTGGTAGTGATTTGGCGAGGCCAAAATCAACTCACTCATGAGAAAGTAAAAAAGATGGAGACTTGGTTGGTGCACTTTGAAGGGCATGTTCAATGTGAATTTTTTCCTCTACCGCCTCCAGGAACAACCTCAGACAACCCCACATCCATCTCGTCAGACAACTAGTATGCTATCTGGCGTTCTATATGTTTTAACTATGTTTTGGTGCCTCTGGCCCAACCGTTTATGGACTATGTCCCTAGTCTCTCTTTTGTATTTTTGTCATCTGGTGCAAATTTTGGTCAACATACCTGGTTGGGGTGAGACCACCTATTTTGTAAGTGGCTATATGTACTTCTTTTTTCCTACATGAATAGAACATTGACTTACAAAAAAACAAAGGTTCATACAACATTAAAAAATTAATTAAGATCCATACCTAAATTAATAAAGGTTAATACTTATTTACTAAATAGGTCTATAAATATATATTTTAGGTTTATATATTTAGTATTTATCTAATGAAAATATGACGATTTAATACTACATTTAAATGAACTTACACTTTTAACATAAATCAATGAAGTTTAAAAATTAAACTAATTTATGGCCAAATTTGATTAGACATAAATATAAATATTAATTTGGCTATCTAAATATTACCTTTACTAAAATTATAATGAAGGCATTAGTGTAAATTAGATAGATGATACATGCAATTATGTTAATTGTAGATGAATCCATCTGCAGTGTTAAACTTTAGAGACAAAAGGGTATTCGGAATTTTAACACTGTAAATTCAGAGACCCCTTTGTCTCTAAATTTTAACACTGCAAATGGATTCAGAGACCACTGTAGTGAAATGTAACACTTCAGTATCAAAATTGTTATTTTCTATTTATGAGGTGACACAACTAAAAATTAATAACATAAATGACTTATTCATATACTTGTTGTACTTGTTATTTGGTCATATTTTTATTCGTGGACTATAATAGTCATTTAAATTAATCATTATTAATTTTGTCACCTAGTCATATATTTTAATCCTAGACTAAATTCGTCATTTAAGTTAGTCACTTTTAGTTTAGTCACTTATTATCTAGTAATATATGTTATCCCTAAACTAAATTAGTCATTTAAGTTAGTCGATTTTAGTTTAGTCACTTATTATCTAGTCGTATATTTTATTCCTAGACTAAATTAGTCATTTTTAGTTTGGTCACTTAAAATTGCTCAAATTTAGTAGTAATTCACTTGAAATCATTGCGGTTACTAACTTTTTAAGTCACCTAGTCATTAATTTCATCATTTTTTACTAGTGAAAATAATTTCAGGAGAATTAACATGGAAAATGTCTTGCCTTTCCCAGGTTTCCAAAACTTTTGCAGCCAATTATGTTGACATGCCAAAATTATACACACAATTATTGTAATATGCCAAATGTTTCCATCTTGTTATGTTAAGAGAAATGGAAAATCAGATATGTAAGCTATTCCTAGCAACAAAGTAGAAGAGCAAGACACTCCTGAAGTGGATTTTATGTTTGGAGCTGGTGAAACTTAGGGCTCAAACCTAATTCCATGCTTATTAGATGTTCATGTTCTAACTTTGTCTTGGAAAGCTGCTCATAAATTTTTATCAATGTCATCCATGCTCTTATAATTTTTCTCATAGCAGTCGTGGTGCTCCGAGGCATTAAAGAATGGATCGTTCTACATTGATGTGGCTATCTCTAACTAGTGACGAAACTAGTAATAATGGTAGAATTAGGTCAAGGCATTAAGTGAATGAGGAAAAATAAAAAAGGAGAACCAAATATCTAAATGCACTAGCACTTCTTGATCACCCGTCAAGATAAAATTGATGCATTGGCACTGCTTGACCACCTTTCCAAACAAAACTGTGGCTATCTGCATGTACTGTCACCGCTTGACTGTCTTCATCTACTAGCATCGCTTACCGTCTGCATATACTGGCCTTTCTTGACTTATACTACCTCATTGTTGTTGTTGTTGTAGGCTATGGATATCTTGGTTGTGATGGCCTATCTCTTTTTATTGCTCGTTGTTGCTTGTTGTGAAGGTCATGAATGCGTCCTAATTATTTTTCCACAAGCCGAAGCCTTCTGCTATCTTGACCTCTGCTTACCTAGAGGATATATTCTCATAGAGTATGTATTCTCGGATAAGGAAGTGCTAAGCTTCTCCCATACTGCTGCATCCAACATGGACTCAGTGAAATTGAATTCTTCAGTCACTGTAGCAGCTTACTTTGAAGCTTTTTATTCATGTCGAGCACAGAACATCTGAAGAAAAATTTTCTTTTAGGTATGTACTATCATTTAAATGTTTGTTTTACCCATGTATAAGCCCTTATTAGAACATTACTATAGTCTGAAAAATGGTTCACACCTCCAAAAATGGAAATATTAATTGCGGCTAAGTGAAAATGGCCAACAAATGGAATCCAAATCACATTAATTATCACAGTTTTTAAAATATGAATATATTTGAGTATACATATTTTCTATTTCTGGAAATTTCAACAATGCCATGATAAAAAATATTAAATTGTAAGTTTAAAAAATATTACTTAGAAGTTACAGAATATATATTTGATTTTAAATGGAGGACATATGGTTGAATTGGCACAATTTAATACTATGGGCATGAACACGATTGTGCCAATTTAATACTCTGGGCATGAACACAATTATTAGGGCATGAATGCAATTCGAAAATATTGAAATGGATGATCAAGAAAAACTAAACCAACACACACATGTTCTGTTTAATCAAAAGTAAGATTAATTCATATGAGATTTCATTTATCATTATTCAATGATTGATATCCTTACCTCATGCTTCCTGCTATTTGGCTGGTGCATGCATTCTTTCGGTGCAACGATCGACAACCTTCACGATGGGGTGGGGTGTGCTTGGCCTGTCGGCAGTAAGCTTGTTGTTATATCATTAATAAGAATGAATTTCTAGTGTCATGACCTGTTTCACAAACAACATGCCTTACTGAAGATCCTGTCTTGGGGTCCTGTTGCCTAACCCGAGTCTAGTCTGAAAGGATCCTACCTACTTCACCAAAGCCTATTATAACGTGAGCCCACCTGAAGGAGGTCCTTCTAACAACGGGAAATATTAAGTATGGTGTATGGATCTCCCTCTTCGGTGACGAGGCCTATTTTCAGTAAGGGTTGATTTCAGCGATAAGATTTTTCCTTAATAGATGAGATGGGTGAGATTGTTACTTTCCTTCCTGGAGTATGGGATGGGTGGAGAGGAAGATAAAGGTCACTTTCCCACTAGCCCCATTCCAGCTTCGGGTTAACACTCAGTCTACAACTATCTATTTTGTTTGGACCTTCCAAATCTCCCTTGCCTTATGATTCTCGCAACCTCCTTCTCTCTAGAGTACTGGAAATCAAATTTTTTTTTTTCTCCCCATGCTAGTAACTACGTAGGGGCACATAGATAGCAATTCCAAAAGCCACAAAACCAACACTATGTACTGGAAATCAATTTTTTTTATTCTCCCCATGCTAGTAACTGTGTAGGGGTGCATAGATAACAATGCCAAAAGCCAAACGACCAACACTATGTACTTGATAATTTCCCATCCTTCACATGCACAGTATAAAAACTCTATATACCCGTTAAACCCTCCAAAATTCCACTGGAAACGATGAGATTTGATATATTCACATTGGTTATCATGATTCAAGTGTTGTTTTTCTACTCTGCAAGGAGCATTGTCTTCATCCTCCATAGCTGACACCACAAGGTCGTCGTGTTTTACTTCTGAACAAGTTGCAGCAAGGATACGACTGAATTATAGGGGAATTTTTTCCAGATGATGGCCTGCTTTTGAGGCATTTTCATTTCGAATTCTTGAGAGTATATGAATGAACTAAATTTTAAGCCCTTACCTATTCATTAACACAAATAATTGTCAGAAAACATGGGTTCATTCAAAGGTTGTACCAATAAGCGAGGTGGATGATCCAAGTGTGGTAACGAATGGAGCACTCAACGGACACATGAAATTCATGCAAGCTCCAACTAAAGTCTTTTCCTTCCATCGTTTCGTATAATAATAGACACACATTACTTGCAAGGTTCCACGTTATATGCCTATCTCATATCCCTATCTGAAAAAAGAATTGGCAATTCACTAAAAGTTATCCAATACACCAAAAAATGTATAAGGTCAAAAATATATATACATATTTATAATTGCAATACTTCGGCCACTAAACGAAACATCCATAAAAATGTGGAAGCTGTTGGTGTCCCGTGTTTTGATAGTTTGGCAAATCAAAAGACAAGGCAACATCAAAACCAATCTTTAGAGTTCCAGCATCTAGTCCTCCTGTTCTCAGAGAAGGATCTCTCAAATATTTTTTTGCAAAGGTTTATCTTGTGTGCTTTGATTATGGATTTTAGACTAGTTATTAAGTGCAGATGTTTGTTTGGTTGGATTGAGTTGATACAGTAGAACATGAAAGGTCTAGGAAAGATAGACAGAAAGAAGAAATATCTGGTTGGTTGGGCAATGGAGTCGAAATAAGGTCATGACAAACTCTTGAAGGGATATGGGATATCAAAGGGCAAATCTAACTTGGCCACAGGATCCTTTTGTTTTTGGAATGAAGTGAACACTAATGATTTGGAAAGAGAAGTTTAATTCTCAACTAAGGGAAACTTGAAAGACATAACTCAACAATAAAGAAATATTTGATAGACAGGGCTAACCATAAATTCTACAAACATTCTTTAAGCAAATAATGGCTTTAAGAAAACTTTTAAAATGAAATCTAAGATTCGGGGAACTCCCTATTTCCTCAAATATTTTATTTTAAAGGATTTAGAAAACATAAAAGATTCACTGATAGTTTCATTCATAGAAGAGGGAACACCTAAATAACATTTATGCTTACAGCTATAAAGACCTTCAAAACAATTGTTCATGCAATGGCAAAGGGTAAGATCAAAACCGAACTCTTTGATTAACTTAAAACAATGGTATTTCAAAGGGAGACTTCAATAACATCTTTCATGTGATAGCAGACAAGCAGGGAGAACCATAAATCAAGCTGAAACCAACCATTCGAGCTATTATAGAAATAAACAAGCATGAAGACTAAAGAGAAAGCTTAAAGCCCCTAAAATACTTCAGCAGAAGAAAACCTAAAACAGTGAAGGACGAACAGATCTAAGGTGCTTCCAGGAGTCATTTCTTAGTCTAAAAATTTCAACCTACTGTAATAAGAAATTATGGAACATAATGAAAACAGGAGAAAAAATAAAACAGTTCAGAATACTTCACCAACAGCCAAGCTCATGGATCCAATGATAGAGCCTTCTCAGGAACAACATATGACAACATCATCAAGACATCCAAGACTTCAATTTGTTTTTCAACTTCAATAGACTTGTATATTTATTTTAGAGAGTTTCAATATTACAACTTGTAATCAAACAACAACCAACAACCAACGCCTCACTCATCTTCTACTGAAGTATTTATAGAAGGATGAGGAGGCGAGATCTGATAAAAGATCTCAAATATAATTAATACAGAGTTAAATGACTTCTTGGCTTTTTGAGGGGCTCGATGAAGAAGTTTACAGGTGTTTCTCTGTATTAACTGTTTTACAATAAATATAAAATCTTGATGGGAGCTTTGTTGACTTTGAGGCTCTGCATAATGTGGAGTAATTATGCAGATATTTGTCGCATTAGTTTCCTGTGGCAGAATTAACTTCTTGGCAGTGCTGGAGGCAGATATTTCTTTAAGCAATAACTTCGGCCTCTGTTTGAAATATTTGAGGCAACAGGTGGCTCTGTGGTAGCTGAGGAATCAATTCGCCCCAAAATGCAGCAGTGGAGGTCCTTTCTGCCTGATAGATCTTTTTTATTTTCTATTAATTCTGTTCTAATTTGGGGGATTAGGCTTTTGATATTCAATCTTAGCCGTAATCCCACAAATCTGTCTTCTATTTTCAATCTCCTGTGGGCTGTCTTCAAAAACCGATACTCTTTAACTGTGTTTTGAATAGAACAGTGTCTTGTCGATGTGCAGGACTGCACAGGGCTATTTTACGTGTTATCAACGCTTATGAAACATTTAACAAATTATTGAATTCAAACCTGTGAATGGTTCCTTTAGTAGCTCGAAGGCACAAGAAACGTCTTTCCCAGTCCCCGGCTTCCCTTCATTATTCAGTGGAAAACCATTAAAATACCTGAAAAATACGAAAACAATTAAGAAATCCTGCGTTTTGGGTTTAAACTGCTTAGAAGGCGAGGAAGGAGTGCCATTGTTGGATCTGGACACGTGGACGGTCCAGATTTAATCGGGGAATCGCAATCAGTGAGAGGAGAAAAGGGGTGCGATTGAAAATATCCGATGCGATTGTGCGATCGGGAGGGTCAAAGCGATTGAGCGAAGACCGTCGATCTAAAACGAGATCAACGATGGAGGATGGATCGGGGGAGTCGCGATCGAGGGGCAAACAAAATGTATGCGATTAAACCTTGCAATGCGATTGAGCACAGGCCATCGATCTACAGATTAGATCGACGGTGGAGAAAAAATCGGGGGAGAGGCCAATCGACGGAACAAAAAGTTGGATGCGATTTAAACCTTCGATGCGATTGCGCGATTGGGAGGGCAAGAGCGATTAAGCGATGGCCATTGATCTATAAGTCAGATCGACGGTGGGAAGTATAATCGGGGATCGGCAATCGGGTGAAGTAAACAAATTTTGCGATCGAAAGCTGCGATGCGATTTTGCATGGACCGTTGGATCGAAGGACTAGATCAACAGTCGGGATTTGTTTCAACCTACGCACCGGTGGAAAACCTTTAAACATAGGAAAATCTGACCTTTTAACAGAAAATGAAGGTTTTATAATATGGGCGAGATGTATATATGTGACAGTTAGGCGCTCGTTTGCGGGGCCTTTGGTCTGTATGAACTGTAATATGTCCGGGGCCTGTTAAAACAAGGGCCAATCGCAATCAGGCCATCGGGCCTGGTCTTTTTAATTTACCTATTTGTTTTCTCCGATTGCGATTGCGCAATCGGTCTTTTTGATCAACCCATTAGATTATTTCAACACGTGACTTAAAGCTTTTTAAGTTAAAACTTTGGATAGGTGGGTTTTCATGAAGGGGAGAAAAAGGAGAACATAAAAATAGAGGAAATTTATGAAGAAAGGGGAAACAAAATGAAGGTCAGTTTATGAGTGGAAGAAGGGAGAAATGAAGATTTTTGCAACAGTTTCTCTTTTGTAATTAGCAGAATTTCTGAGTATAAAAATGGAAATAGTAATGAAGATTTTGGACAGAGGCATGAGGCCTTCAAGAGTCTTCAAGAGCCAACAGTTTTTTAATAGGAAAAAATTGTTCCTTGAAGGCTCAGAACATATTTAGCCACCTTTGGTATGATCAAATTTTCAGGTGGCTAAACAGAAGCCTTCCCATAAAATTTCTGCAATGGATGGGTTCTCCTATTCCCCGCCATTAAATGAGTAGTAATGATTTCTGTCATGGATGGGCATTATTAAAAGACAGGTAAACCATCTAAATTAAAAATAAAATCTTATTAGGATAACAATGATGTGGTAGCTTTAAATCATCTTTAAAGGTTGTAACATCCACTCTTCAGGTCTCCAAATAAACCAACAATCTTGGATTTTCTTCTACAAGACAAAAGTACAACGTGTGGCAATGGTATTACCCGGTAGAAAGACAAAAGCACAAGGTGAAGCTACCTCATAAAGTAGTAGCGTATAATTATAAAACACAAGTAAAACCCTACCATCCAATAATTATTTTAAAATATCACAATATCCATCTCTCATAAGGATGAGGGGTGATCCTCCTGTCATTAGGATTAAAAGGTGTAGCTCCTTGATAAAGAAAAAATATTATAGACAAATGGGCGAAATCCATAGGAATTCGAACAATTAAAATCGCTTGCATGTCAAGTTCTACAACGAATACTTAATCTAAGTAAGAATTTATCAACCTCAAAAATGAGTTGAAAAATCAATTTAACGTCATTATTATAGTAAATTTTAGACAAAAATAAGCCTCTCAAAAAATAAAACCAAATATATTGAATTTCTACAAAAATCTAAGCATCCTCAAACAAACTAATTATAGGTATTTCTAAGAGTAAAAACTTGAAAAAAATGTAATGGATTGTTGAACAAGTCGATTAAGCCATACCTTTAAACAAACAAAGTTGAGATTACACGAAGAACTGATAGTGATTTACAAAATAAATTTGAAGAAACTGAATAAATATTCATTTCGAAAAAAATGTTAAAATATAGAGCAAAACAATTCTATATGTTAATCAATTGGAAAATTGCTTATCACTTCGGTTAGGGATTGGCTCGGCATGAACCGGGTTGTTTCAACCCATTTCGAAGGGAGAGAGAGCATAATTATTCGCTCGAGGGCCTCAAACAAAGTTCCTCCTCAAACAACAACGGCCATGAATTTCTGAAGGGGGTTGTTGGATTCATGATGACAAGAGAAAAGGTCATCAATTTCCATAGGGGGTTGCTTGATGGGGAATTGAATCGAGAATATCTCAATGAATTTGGAAGCGCTCACTCAACAACCTATCAGTCATTGATTATGAAGGGATAGAACCAGTGGCCCCATCAATGGCACCTAATTTTGGGAGAGGAAAGCGGAAAGATATCGAGGGTTAGAAATGAACTAAAGACAAAACTTCATGTTTTTGATAGAATAAGATCTCTCTTTGACGAGGAAGAAAAGAGACTGGATTTTCTCATTTCAATACGAGGTTGACACAGAAGCTTTTCCCTTAGATGGCAGTGTAATGAAATCCATTCAATCTCATTTTTAGCATTAGGTTCTCTCACCCCTTCCAATAAATGTAATGACTAAAAATGGGATCACATAGTTAGTTGTCCACTGAGTAGCTTCTTGCTCCATGAAACTATTCAGGAAACAATTGTGCAGCAGTGCAAGCAGATGTGCCAACAATTGCATGTCTGACGACATAGTTTTTGGTGAAACAAATTCACACCATCCACGACTCCTTAGGAGACAATTTGGCGATGCACACAAAGCCAAATGAAAAAGCATGGTACAATAGGTAACATACTTTTGATGAACCTTGGACACTGTAGTACCTAACTCAACTCTTAAAAATTAAAATATTAAAGTTGACTTAAGTATTTGAGTAAAAAAATCAAAATATTAAAGCTGGGAAGATTGTTGACATAGCTTATCTACTATGGCAAGATAATTGGAATATAAAGACCCACTTAGAATCTGCAAATTTCACAAGAAGTTGACAAAATTGCTCCAAAACCTTTAAAACCCCAAGCATTGCCATTTTTTTGGGTGTGATTGTGTTAATTTTGATTAACATGTTCTTTGAATAATATAATTACTTCAATGTTCCATATAAGCCCATTTATTAATCCACACATGAATTTTCATCTTACTGACAGTAACTGAAGAAAGAACATAAATGTTAATTGTAGAAGACAAACCAGGACAAAATAACACAAAGATATGGCACAAGCCAGAGGAAAACCCCAATACTGGGAAAACCATTTATCACTTCTTCTTATTATCAATATCCAATGTTCAACAGAGAGAGAGTACAATAATATGAGTCAAAATAAACTTGCTAAATTAGTGTTTAAAATAGTCCTAAATCTTACTGCCTGGTTAGGGTTCCTAACAGTCACTGAGTAACCTTCTTTCAATGAATTGTACCCTTTGTTGTCCTTTACAAGACGTCTAACAATGCTGCAGGACTTGTTGTTCCTTTTCAAGTCATCCAAAAACATTCCTATGCTAACAGTAATAAGAATATGCTCACAAAAGAGGTTAAAGTCTCTGTTTACATTGTGGCCCTCTCTTCTTGAATGCAGCTAGGGTAAAGGAATAATATTAGGTCATGCGTCCCTTCCACATGTTCTTTCATACTAGTTGACGTAGCAAAATTTCCTGTGCCCTAAACCATAATACAAATCTGGAACAAATAAACCCCAAAACTCACCTTTAAACCAGTGTCCTGATCTATGGATCCACAAAAATAATGTGACCTTCTCTTGAAGAGATTCACACCCAAAAACCATGACGAAACATCACCCAGAACTTCCCTCAAACCTGCAGCTAGCTGCCTGCTCCTACTCGAACCTATGGGAGATCAATACAACACATCCTCCTTGCTTCTCCAAGTTGTGGTTGCCTCAGAAAGAATTACCCAAGAGTTGAATGCACTCTTTTAGGATGATCTCTAATGAATATGAGGGATCCCTATATATATAACAATTTTTCCTTATGGAGGTGAACCCGGTCTTAACACTTGGAGGCAAAATTTGAATTTCAAATTTTCAATTTTCCCGCCTTAATAAGGTTATGCCTTGTGGAATTTATTTTAAATAAATAAATATTTTTCCTTATCCAAATTTGGTGATTTTAGGTCGATTTTTGTCCTCTCGAAAATAGGGATTCAATGGAATGACCATCTCCATCAACTGTGCAGATTTGAGTAGAATTTGGCCCTAGTTGCCAATTTTAACACTCCCTTTGGATAATTCCACCTGCTAATCCATCTGTTGTCATAGATCATCATGCCATCCTACCATTATGAACCATCTTTGTCATCATGAACCGTCTATGTCTTCTTTTCTCTGCTGAAAACTGATGTGAACAATAAATAATAATTGATCGAGAGTGAGTCACAAGGCCTTGCCACTCTTCACTGACAAAAGTCATTCCGGAGCTAGAACCTCAATTGACCCCAGATCAAGTAGATAAACACCAAGCATCCTAGCATAGATATTATGAAATTACATGATGCGTCCATCAGTAGTGCTATGGTCTCTATCCTCATTTCCCAACTCATTGGCCATATGAGAGGTACTTCCCATGAGTCCCAGACTTCATGGGTAAGATGATGCAGAAACACTAGTAGGGAAAGATTATATCACATCCTGCTCATAATCACATGTAAGGAAAGGAGAAACCACATTCTACAAACACACATCACAATCACATGTAGGGAAAGGATAAACCACCTCCTACATGCATGCAAAACACTGAGAGTAGGTAAAGGAATAACCACGTCCTACATGCATGCAAACCAACAATAGTAGGAAGGATCCTACATGTGGGGAAAGGCTGGACCACATCCCACCGATATGTCAACCATCAATCATAGGGAATTAGAATCCTACATGTGAGGAAAAGGATGAACCATGTCCCACTGACATGTCCACAATGAGATTCCTGAATGCATCTCTCACTGGGATACCCACAGGAGAAGGTGAACCACTCACCCTACATACGTGTCCTCAAATGTAGGGGAAGGTGAACCACTTATCCTACACACATGTCAGATGTCACAGGGAAAGGTGAACCAATCACCCTATACACCGTGCACTTATAGGGGAAGGTGAACCACTCACCTTAGAGTCATTTATAGCTCAAAGAAGTACCCCAGGCCCCAAGGAGCTCCTAGAGCTCAATTTTAAATAGATACCCTCATAGTAGGGTCTTTCTAGGACACCCAACCTCTCTCTATGAAGGAAGCTAAATCTGTCCTTACCATGGGGTTTTGAGGGGATGTTGGTAACCTATACATCCATCCTACAATGTTGGAGCTATATTTCTCCCCACTATGCCATATCAAATGAAGTGACACCTGATGTTAAGCGGCAGATTCCAACACATGCTCACATGACTCAAATATCTTCATAATAGGCCATGCTATCTGCTTCATTCATTCAGCCTCACCGGTTCTCCCAAACTTTATTCCTTCATTCATCCATAAAATAAAGGTGGATCCCAAGAGATATAGGATCTAGAAGTGCTCTTTCCATTTATCATTCTGCCAATCCAACAATTTTGGTAGAGTAATACAGGTCACAGTTAACATGGATATCTTATTGAGCATGAGAGCCTTCACAAGTTGTATGTCTTCGGATTAGCAACTTGTCCATTTTATTAGAATTTTAACCTTTAGGAAGAATTGAATCATGGCTAAGATAACTCCCTCTCACATCGAGACGATATTTATCTGTGGACAAACATCATCAATAGCTGGAAACCAACCATAACTCCCTTTGAAGATCGGAGAATTAACTTCGCCCAAAACATAACCATTGGGCTATCTGCAACCTCCTATTAATCAAGGTCATTCAACCATAGTCATCCAGATTTTGCAGATCAACGTCTTATGAAATGGTATTTATATTGTAAAAATCATTAGGTAAGAAGATTTGACAATCCATTCTTCCAGGGATTCCATAGCTCCCTCAAAAGACTTACTTCAATTGAACATTCAGCCTTTGTCAATATTCTCCTCATCTTTAAGATGAGACATTATCATGCTGCAACTATATCAACAAACTTTCAATTACCAAACTTCAACAATGCACAAGTAAAGTCTCTCACATGTTCTGCTCGTTCAACTGACAGACCTCAACAACAGTATATCAATAGAACCTTATTACTGATTTCATAAGTATTACTGATTGAATGAAGATACCAAGGGACTTGCACCATCCTCATCCAAGCAAACCTTCTCTTCCATTACATAATTCAAGGTAGTCTTATCTCTGAAGTGCAAATCCTAGCAATATTTGTAATGATCATGTTGTGTCACTGTACTGGCACACAACATATAACAGTAACACACTATAATTTGTATTATAACATAAAATTATTTTAGGGAACAATATTTCTATCAATCGGTTAGAATCCCTCACTATTGTATGAATACTTCAAGTGTGCAATAAAGAACAGAACCAATCTACCTTTACCATAGTTCTCAAACTTGGACCAGAAAATTTTCCCATTTCAACAGATGCTAATAATGGTGATGCTTCTTAGGATGAATACACTATTGTACTTCAATTTTATTGATATCCCTCACTGTATGTGTTGGGGTTCCCATGTTTTGGCCAGGTTGACAGAGACCAAAAGATGAGACAACATAGAACCACTTCAGACCTTAGGATCTAGCCCTCCTAGGTCCAGAGAGGGATCTCTCTATGATTATCAAAGGATATATGTCTTTGAAGTTCTCAATTATGATTTTAGGCTAGTTATAGGCTCAAGGTTATTTGTTTGATTGTTTGAGTTTGGTTGTTGAGAATCAGGAAGGAAGGTTTCACCATAAGACAAGGATGGGTAAAGAAGGAAGCTAGACAAAGATAGATAACTCAGGGAACATCAAGGCCATTGGGAAATGGAGTCAAGAAAGGATTTACTTATGTTCAATGTCCAAGCTTCAATCGGGCTAGTCATCTAGAGCATTTGGATCTCAAAGACTGATTGGTGGGATGGAACACTAAGGGATGAGAATGAAGGATGGAAAACCGTCTGATTCCGTCTATAGATCAGGCCAGAGGTCATTTAACTCCAGGCCTGCTTGGACAAAACCATAGGCAACACAAGGGGTCTTGAAAAGGTTTGTATTGTAAGGGCAGGTTATGAAGAGGCAGCGACAGGCTTTACACCTCCCAATGTTCCTAACCTCTTCAATTAAATCTTAACAAAGACATCCGAACACTGATTCTATTAACTTGCACATCAGAGAGCAGGCAATAATCATCCACTACACAGGTTTAGTTAATTAAAAACAAAATTCAGACACACAATGAGCAGAAAACATTAAAGACTGAGAGAGCTGGGATATAAGGTACCTAACAAGGGTAAATCTTATATCAGGCATTCAGATGTCAGTCAGAAGAACATGAAATGAAATGGAAATAAACACAGAGATAAGAAGAACATCACCAACTGCTGTAGATCAGGATCCAATGAAAACTGCTTATCATGTTAAACACAACACCAATCAGGTACATCACTGCCGAAAGCTTTTACATTCAGCCTGAATACATCCTATTTCTCAGCCTATCATACCACTACTACGCCGGAAACTTGGCTCGGGAAAAAAATGCTCGCAGTTCACTGATAATGCATCAAAAACCATTACAATGATATCCCTCTGTGCTTTATAGCAGAAGAGACACAGAGGACCGACTGAGGAGGTAGGTGAAAACTAAATGCAATATTAATCACAAAAAAGAAATGAGGGCCGAAACCCAATCTGTTTCAGATCTCCGCATTTATCTCGGCTATGGCTTTGGTGTTCGGCTTACAGTATTGTGTGGTGCAAAAAATAAAATATAACAAAAACAAAACAAAAAACAGTGCCATCTGCCCTATTCGTGCAACGAAGTTTCTGACCATGTAGGACTGTTGCTAGGACGTGAGACCTTCCCGAAACTCGGCATGGAATGAAAACTGCATGGGCAGTCTGTCCTTTGATGAAGAAAAACATTCCTGCTGATATGACAACCCTGATATTCTAATTTTCTCATGTTGTACCTTTGCGTGAGGGGCGGGTCTTTGAACTGGTTCCTCTGCTTTAAAAAATTCTTGAGCAGGCGCAAGAAATATTCTATTTATTGCCTCGAGCCCTACGATGTTCTGGTGCTGGCTTCGTTCATGCATTTTGAGCTTTAATGGCGCTGGAGAGGGCCTGCAGATTTTAGGACTGTCCCAGCTGGAGAGAGCTAATCTGCTGATGCGCCGAACCTACTACTTATTAACTCCTTGTCCCTGTCAGTGGAAATCTTGCTGCTGCCTCCATACCATGTATTAATGGTGAAGTTTCTTTTCTGTGCCATGCGGATCCTGCATCAGAATCCAAACATAATGCAATGGGGGGAAAGAGATGGTAGCGCGGCGGCGGAGAAATGGTGGCTTTCACTATAATGGTAACAAAATGAAATGAAACGATGAGAACCCATGAGCAATAGGGTTGGTGATAATACGCAGCGCTGGCCGTCAGATCTAAGCGGATCAACGGTGGAGATTGGGCGATGGAACAATATATGAAACGAACAGAAAACAAACAAAACGTATGAAAAATGACGGAGACAAATGCAAGAGTGGGACCCAACGGAGGCAGAGGGCGATTAGATCTTGATCGTTAGATCTGGGAAGGATGAACGGCCCAGATGTAATCGGGCAATCACAATCGAAGGGGAACAGGGGTGACACATTCAAAAAGTTTCGATTGCGATTGGGCAGAGAGAGCGCTGACCGCTGGATCGAGGTGGGGGATGGACGGTCAGGATGCAATCGGAGGGACGCAATCGCAAGGGCACAAAAATGAGACACTCACAAACTTTCGATTGCGATTGGCAGGGAATTAGCGATGGCCGTTAGATTCAAGGCATCAACGGCTCGCATCGAGCTGGGACTTAACGATATAATCAAATCGCATCGGGGGGGTTTTCCGCGGGGATGTGAATACTGTGTGAGATGGGACTCGCCCGTCCTCTCGATTTCACTGGCCCCTGGCGCTAAGCGCTTGGTCTTGGGGAAGGGTCACGTGGGGAAGTGGTTGAAGGGGCTTAATGGGAAAAGGGGCTAGGGCCTGTTATAAAGGTCGGAAATATGGGTTTTTGGCCCGTTTTAATGTAATTTGAGGGCCGGGAAGGGTAACGATAGATGGGGAAAGGGGGGAAAAGGGAAAATAAAGAGTAGGGGAAAAAATTAAAGGGGATTTTAGGGGGATTTGAGGAGTAAAAGGGGACATAGAAGGGGAGCCAAGGGGGAATAAAAGAAGCTAAAGAGGGTAACAGAAAGGGAATTTGGGCAAAGGGAAAGAGAGGGAAATGATGTATGTTGCATGGGTAAAGGAAGGAATGACAGACCCTTTTTAGCAGTTTACTAGTAGAGGGGGATTTGTATTAGGCACAGCAATTGAGAGACTTCAAGGAGGATGGATTTTCAGGGGAAAGGCATTCCTTGAAGACTCAACAATGAATTAGCCCCCTATTTGCTTGTCAAAAATTTCATAGGGGGGCTAACAGTGGCTCCACATGGGGATGGCTTCTTCTTGAAGGAGTCAAGAATTCAGAAATTTATCTCTTGGTGTAGGCCAGATGCCTGCTGCTATAAGCCCTCTTTCTTCTTTCTTTAGATTAGCTGCCACACTATATTAGTTACACAAATCAGCAGAATCATTTTCCCAACCAATCTACCTACCCAAACTAAAACTCTAACAATTTTCCCTTGGGCGCATTTGAACTAGCAGACCCTTTACATTTTATTTTGCAAAACAAAAACAAACCTACTCTAATTCTACCCTTATTGCTCCATGGGGCCAGATTAGGCTATTGGCCTCATCTATTTCTCTACCTAAACTACTACCTGTTGGGATTAAACTGTCCAACAGGTTTCTTCACCTACATTCTAAGACAGGAAATTTAAACACAGCCAAGCCAGGATTAGACTGTCTGACTTGCTGGGCAGAGACTTGAAGAAAACAAAACTGTGCAGGCATGGAATTTTGCAACTGTGAAACATCCTTCTTTCTTTCCTGTGACTCAGGTTTTGAGCATATTTGAGTCACCTCTTTCCTTTGCTCCAGCTCTGATTTTGGGCATATTAGAGCTGGATCTTCTTTCACTGCTGATCCAGATTTTGAGCTTGTTTGGATCAGCTATTCAGCTTCCTTTTGGCTCAGATTTTGAGTTTATTAGAGCCAATCTTTTCTATTTCAGAGGTTCACGTTTTGAGCATGTCTGAACCTCTCTTTTCATTCTGTTTTTGGGACATTTTCTTCTCTTTTTTGCTGAAAATGAAAATTTGCAACGGTATATACAATGGAAATGAAACTGGAAATGGAGAATTAGCAGAAAAAGTGTTTAAGCATCCTGCCATTGACAGGACCCCCAAACAGCTCTGTACCATCAAGTTCTTGCAAGAAAAACGCATTAGGACCCACAGTGGCTTGAATGATGAAGGGACCTTGCCACAAGCTGTCGAATTTGCCATGTTTGCCCTTATCCTCTCTTCTTGAATCCCACTTCAGGACCTTGTCCCCAACCTTGAAATTTGCTGCTTTGGTTCTTTTGTCAAATTGTCTCTTCATGTTTTCCTGCACTCTGACAGCTCTGTCATAAACTTGCTCCCTTGTTTGCTGGAGATGGATTGTTTCATTAATCCTCCTTATCATGTTGTCTTCCTCTTATTGGACTTCTTGAATAAGCTTTACCACTGGTATCCAAAGGCTAGTAGGAAAAACTGCTTCTGTCCCATAAACCAGCTGGAAGGGTGATATGCCAATAGATTTCTTTGTAGTGAGCCTGTCTGCCCACAAGGCATGTATCAACTTTTTATGCCAAGACCTTTTGTTCTCTTCCAGCAACTTCTTAATGATTGTAACCAGGCTTTTATTGGATGATTCAGCTAAACCATTACCCTGGGGGTAATAAGCAGTTGAATGTCCAAGCGCAATTCCTTACCTGTGACAGAAATCAATCATTCTTTTGGATCCGAAAGCAGCAGCATTGTCAGTGATTATTTTCCTTGGGCAGCCAAACCGAGATAAGATGAAGTCTTCTAGGAACCTAATGATGACAGAATCAGTGGCATTCCTAGTGGGTATGGCTTCAATCCACTTAGTGAAGTAATCAGTAGCAGTCAAGATCCACTTGTGTTGCCCAGAATAATAGGGGTGGATTTCTCCAATGAAGTCTAAGCCCCATTGCATGAAGGGACCTTCTATGGTGATAGGTTGCAGAGGGAGGGGAAGGAGATTTCTTTTGCCTTCAAAAATTTGGCATTTGTGGCAGGTGAGGATCATTTTATGGACATCACTGAAGAGTGTGGGCCAATAGTAACCAGCCCTGAGTATCTTATTTGCAGTGGCCTTCCAACTCAGGTGGCCTCCACACTCCCCAGCATGGAATTCTTGCTTAACTTTTTTGGCTTCAGTTTCAGACAAGCATTTCAATAAAAGGCCATTTGGATTTTTCCAATATAGACTCTCATTCATAATGCAGTAATTTCTAGCTTTGAGTTTTATGAATCTGGCCTTTGTTTTGGACAGCTCCCGGGGGGCATTGAGGTGTGTGAGCACGTAAAGGATATCAGTGTACCAATGAGAGTTCTGAAATTGCTCCTCAACAGTTTGATGGGGCAATCCTTCCTGCTCGTCCAGGGCATTCATCATGTTAATATCAAGGGCCTGTAGGTTAGATTCAGCCATCAATTGGACCAGGCCTTGACCTTTGATCAGCTTGGTGGGTTTGATCTCAATGTCATATTCTAAAATTGTAGCAATCCATTTGCCCCTTTTCCCATCTGGGTCTTGGGACAGGATATCTTTGACCACTATATTTGGCACATAGGCAATGGTGTGAGAGTGCAGAATGTACGCCATAAAGTCTTTTAAGGCCTTAATCAGGGCATAGGCCTGCTTTTCCATGATGTTGTACTTTAAGGGTGCATCTCTTAAGGCTTTGCTGAAGAAGGCTATAGGCTGTTCCTTACCTTCTGAATTTTTTTGCAGCAAAACTGCAGCTATTGTGTGCGGAGAAGCAAAGGAAAAGATCAGAAAATATTTTGAAAAGTCAGGGCTGATAAGGACAGGGGCCTGAGTGAGTGCAAGCTTTACTGACTCAAAAGATTTCTTGCTTTCGACAGTCCACTTAATTCCAGCATCTTTCTTCAACATTTCAGTCATTTTCCTAAGATGCTCAGCAAGGTTGGGGATAAATCTTCTAAGGAAATTGATCTTCCCAATGAAGGACTGTAGCTCCTTGATGTTTCTTGGATGTGTGATTTGAAGTATTCCCTCAACTCTCTGGGGGTCTATCCTAATCCCCTTCTCAGATATAATGTGGCCTAGAAGCTTACCCTCTTGCAGCCCAAAAACAATCTTCTTAGGGTTCAGGGACAGACCATACCTTCTACATTTTTCAAAAACTTTCCTCGGATGTTTTAAGTGTTCTTCTTCTGTTTTAGAAAAGACAGTTAAGTCATCCAAGTAGATAACTATAAAGTGTCCAATCTCATCTGAGAAAGCAATATCCATTGCTCTCTGGAAGGTAGCTCCAGCATTCATCAATCCAAAAGGCATTTTCACATACATGAACGTGCCCCATGGAGTGGTGAAGGCTGTTTTGAGTTGATCTTCTGGGAGTACCAGAACTTGGTTGTATCCTGAAAAACCATCAAGCAGGGAGATTCTTTTAGAGCCCACTACCTTCTGTAGGATATGCTCCATTCTAGGAAAAGGGTAGTTGTCTTTCAAGGAGGCACTGTTGAGGTTTCTGAAGTCTATGCACAGTCTAATCTCCCCCGTTTTCTTCCTTACAGCCACTAAGTTCGACACCCAATCAGAAAACCTTACAGGGACTATAATGCCTGCATCATACATCTTCTTAATTTCCTTTTCTACTGCAGGCAATTGTTTTGGATTAATTCTTCGAAGTTTTTGTCTAAAAGGCTTATGATTTTCCTTTAGTGGTATCTTATGTTGTATAATGTTGGTGTCATAGGCCTTTAAGTCTTCATAGCTCCATGCAAACACATCAATGAATTCCTTAAACAAGTCAATGTATCTTTTCTTCATGTCTGCAGGTATAGACTTAGCCAGTTTTATCATTTTAGGTTTGTCTTCAGTGCCTATGTTACATTCTTCTACATCTGATTCTGCATGTTCTATTGTGGGCTTCTTTGCAACATCATCAAAATCAAAGAGATCCTCTAAGGGTGCTAAGCCTCTTGGTATGTTCTTGTCTTTGGCCTGCAGCACCTCCATTTCTTCTCTATCTACGTTTTCACGTTTTATGGGTGAATCTCCAGTTTCTTCAGAAAAAGAGTTTATTCCTATACTACAAGGCGTTTCTAGTTCATCTGGGGAATCCTCACTCGGGCAGCTGTCATCATATTTTGAGTCTGAATCGGAAAATTCAAACTCATTTCTGCCCATCAGGAAATCTTCAATCTGTTTGTCTCCTTCAAAGACCTGCCAGTATTTTTCATTGTCTGGCACTGCAGGCCTGAATTTAGTCTGAATGATGATCTGTTGGTCAACTGGAGCTTTAGGATAGGAGCTAGCTAGGCAGGCTAGTCCATTTGCAATAGTGTTTTGACCCCTAGGAATGGATACTAAATCATATTCAATGAATGTTTTCAGCAAATCTAGAGTATCATTCCTATATGCCCTAAGCCTGGGGTGTTTTGCCGAATACTCACCATTCGTTTGTTTGATTACTAACTCAGAGTCTCCTCTCACGACTATTCTACGGGCTCCTAATTTTTTCAACAGATTTAAACCCAAGATTAGAGCCTCATATTCTGCAATGTTATTCATGCATTTGAAATGCAGATTGACAGCGTGGCTCTCCGCGTGATCATTTTCGGTGTTACGCAGCCACACTCCCGCTCCAGCGCTTTGCCTGGTACAGGACCCATCAAAGTTCATTTCCCACAGGGGTTCTTTGTTTACTTCCACTTCACTTTCTCCTCTACAGCTGGGTTCACCATTAGGTTGAGTTGGGAGGTCTGTACTAGGTTGTAATCTATCTTGTCGTTCATAGAGGCCACGGATGTCAGGGAGGTGGTTGGCTGGCTGTTCTTGTTCTGTTTCTATTTCACTTGGAGTGAGAGGTCCACCGCAGATCCTACAAGCTTCATTTCTGATTTCCTCTTTGTTTTCAGTGTGTTTCCCATGGTTTTCCTGATCATATTCTTCCAGAGTGGCCATTATGTGGAGGTCTATAGGCTCGGTGTTCTCATTTTTATGCCTATTCCGGGACTCTGGCTCTTCTAAGGATTCATCATTACAAAAAATGAAGGAGTCAAGGTCGGTATGCACAGAATATAATGGTGAATTTTTATGTTTCTCGGGGCTACTGACTAGGAATTTCATTTGGGACTCTCTATACAGCCTTCTTGATTGGCCAAATATAGGGATAGTGGCATATGAGCCATCCATCTGCATGGTGCCTTGCAGCTTGGCTCCCCATGATCTAGATAATAACATGCCATACTTGGGTGGCACGTCTGCCACCACTACATCCATGACCATACATTTCGCAGGAATTTGAGTTAAGCTCACACATAAGTCTTTGATCAGGCCAAGACATTTTACCCTACTCGAGTCAAATGAGTATAAGTCTTTGTAGGGTCGGGTGATTTCGAGGCCTAACCTCTCCATGACTACCTTAGGCATTAGATTATGTGATGCACCGGAGTCATGCATGGCATTATGGAGGATCTTGTCATGAATGTTAAGACTGATATAAAAAGGTGGAACTACCCCTTCCTGAAATTTCCCCTCAATCTTGGGACCGAATAAGAGGGCAGGCTGATCATCACTCAAATTTACAGTGTCATTATTTATACTCAGATTTAATGCTTTCAAAATCTGGCCTTTATATACATCCTAAGAGGCCAGCTCAGATAATGGTACAGGGATTTTGATTTTTGCAATCTCACTTTCTAAATTGAAAGTGGAATGGCCTTTGGGAATGTTCAACTCTGTTTTATCTGCCACTTCTTTAGTGGCTGAACCAGTTTGTGTTTTCTCATTATGTACATGTGTAGACATTGTTTTATCGAGAGCACTAATTGAGGTGCTAGTGTTACTGGTTGGTTGACTTTGTTTTTCATTGTTTTGGTTGTCCTTTTCTTTGTTACTCTCAGAACTCTTGGCCGTTGAGTTGTTGTTCACAGCAGTTACTTTAGAAGATTTTTCAGGCCTCTTTTTGATGGTTACCTCAGGATTTTTAGGTTTGGAAGTGTCTTGGTTCTTTTTACTCCTGAGCTCATATTGTTCTCTGACCTGTAACATGGCATTTTCGAATCCCAACCTATAATCCTCAGATTCAAACCATTCCTCCTCCCCATAAGAGGTTGAGGGTTGGTCCTCTTCCGAATCACAGTTTAGGATCGAATCTTCTGTTTTGAACATGTTTATCACATTCCCTTCAGACTCTTCTATGATTCCCTCATCCTCATCAAGAAAGTTTTGGAAAGGGGGAATGACTTGCTGATCTGACTCTTTCTGCTTGTTGGGAGTGTTGTTGTTTCTTCTAAAGTTTTGGTTTTGGTTTTGATTTTGGTTCCTGTTCTGAGTGATAGCCATCTTTTCGACCACTTGGCATAGCTTATCCAGATTCTTAGACAATCTGTCAATATTAGGATCTGAAGTGGAGGCTATAGTGTCATCTTTGTATGTTACTCTCTTCTCAGCTCTCAGTTTTGCTCTTTTCTCAATCAGATTTGCTTCTATGTTTACTGCCCCTTTCTGCATGTCTTCCAAAGTGATGTACTCTTTATCTCTAAGCTCATAGGCCATGTCAGCATCAAATCCATCAGGATATTTTGCTAGGGCCATACCTTGTGGAGGTTTCATGTGTGGAGGGAGAGCATTATAAATGCTGTTGAATCTAGTGGTGTAATCGTGGACACTCTCTCCTGCGTTCCTCTTAAGGGACATGTATTCTGCTAGGAGCTGACGAGGGTTCGCCCTAGTTTCCCATTTATTAATGAAAATCTGGTATAAAGCAGGGAGATCATTGATACTGCCAGCAGGTAGGTTTTTAAAGCACTTTTTAACCTCTCCCCCCAGGCTCTACGCAAAAATTCTCATTTTGATTGTTTCATCATCAATTTCCATATAGTCAAAAGAGTCCTCCATTTTATCTACATGTTGTTGTGCTGTTGTAGGCTCTTTAGCAGGGAAGTGTGGGATTTTTGATTGATAATCATCTGGTAAGGGCAGTAAAGGCTGAGGTAAAAATAGAGGTGCATACCAGGCTGCCATGATGATGTTCTGGTGGGGTATAGGGTTGGCTTGAGCAGCTGGTAGTTGGATGACAGGGATGGTAGGACCAGCAAAAGTCTGTTGAGCAGATCTAGGGTGAGAAAACCCCAAGTTTTGGAGAAAGTGGAGATCAGGTGGCGTGGAAGGAGGGGTTTCGCTGTCCCTAGTGTCTGGCCGGTCAGAAACACTGAATGACCTAGTTCTAGGTAATCTGTTTTGGAGGTCTAGGTCGAAGAAAGGGTCTAATAGAGCTGCAAGATCTTCTAGTGCAGAATTGGCTCTATGAATGTTGCCGGAAATAGTTGATCTCCTACTCACAGGTGTTCTTTTAGGGATTTTCTCAGGATTATCAACTGTTTCAGGTGGGTTTGGATCAGGGAAAGCTCTTGTATGAATGGTTCTGAAAGCCAGAATGATGTTTACAAGCCGAGCAGCTTAGCCCTACTTGTTATTTCTACTGTGGTTAATGTTGTCTTGGGGACTGGTCTCCCAGTGGAGTCGGATGTGAAACCAAGATAATCAGCAGGCCTACTGATCACCAGTGGAGTCTTTAATGTTTAGGAATAATGGAGTCACCAGGTGGAGGGTTTAGGATGATTCTAGGGTACACCGTCCACCTCAGTGCTCAGGCACTATCACCTTTCATGAATCTCCTCTAAAGCAACAAGCTCCAACCAGAGATTGACCGGGAGGGCATTTACCAGATATGTCACCTCTGAAGAGAGGATGAGATCTGGAGGCTACCTGGCCCTATCCAGGCTCTGTCTAAGAGTATGGTGGATATTCAATAATGGAGGTTGATTCAAGAAAGGTGTGACTTGCTGTCAACCTAACCAGAGTTCTAAGCTTCTAAGGATGTTCGAAATGAAAAGCACTCAAAATCCCCAGCGGAGTCGCCATTATGTTGGTGTGCCCATGTTTTGGCCAGGTTGACAGAGACCAAAAGATGAGACAACATAGAACCACTTTCAAACCTTAGGATCTAGCCCTCCTAGGTCCAGAGAGGGATCTCTCTATGATTATCAAAGGATATATGTCTTTGAAGTTCTCAATTATGATTTTAGGCTAGTTATGGGCTCAAGGTTGTTGGTTTGATTGTTTGAGTTTGGTTGTTGAGAATCAGGAAGGAAGGTTTCATCATAAGACAAGGATGGGTAAAGAAGGAAGCTAGGCAAAGGTAGATAACTCAGGGAACATCAAGGCCATTGGGAAATGGAGTCAAGAAAGGATTTACTTATGTTCAATGTGTAAGCTTCAATTGGGCTAGTCATCTAGAGCATTTGGATCTCAAAGACTGATTGGTGGGATGGAACACTAAGGGATGAGAATGAAGGATGGAAAACCGTCTGATTCCGTCTATAGATCAGGCCAGAGGTCATTTAACTCTAGGCCTGCTTGGACAAAACCATAGGCAACACCAGGGGTCTTGAAAAGGTTTGTATTGGAAGGGCAGGTTATGAAGAGGCAGTGAAAGGCTTTACACCTCCCAATGTTCCTAACCTCTTCAATTAAATCTTAACAAAGACATCCGAACACCGATTCTATTAACTTGCACATCAGAGAGCAGGAAATAATCATCCACTACACTGGTTTAGTTAATTAAAAACAATATTCAGACACACAATGAGCAGAAAACATTAAAGACTGAGAGAGCTGGGATATAAGGTACCTAACAAGGGTAAATCTTATATCAGGCATTCAGATGTCAGTCAGAAGAACATGAAATGAAATGGAAATAAACACAGAGATAAGAAGAACATCACCAACTGCTGTAGATTAGGATCCAATGAAAACTGCTTATCATGTTAAACACAACACCAATCAGGTACATCACTGCCCAAAGCTCTTACATTTAGCCTGAATACATCCTATTTCTCAGCCTATCATACCACTACTACGCCGGAAACTTGGCTCAGGACAAAAATGCTCGCAGTTCACTGATAATGCATCAACAACCATTACAATGATATCCCTCTGTGCTTTATAGCAGAAGAGACACAGAGGACCGACTGAGGAGGTAGGTGAACACTAAATGCAATATTAATCACAGAAAAGAAATGAGGGCCGAAACCCAATCTGTTTCAGATCTCCGCATTTATCTCGGCTATGGCTTTGGTGTTCGGCTTACAGTATTGTGTGGTGCAAAAAATAAAATATAACAAAAACAAAACAAAAAACAGTGCCATCTGCCCTGTTCGTGCAACAAAGTTTCTGACCATGTAGGATTGTTGCTAGGACGTGAGACCTTCCCGAAACTCGGCATGGAATGAAAACTGCATGGGCAGTCTGTCCTTTGATGAAGAAAAACATTCCTGCTGATATGACAACCCTGATATTCTGATTTTCTCATGTTGTACCTTTGCATGAGGGGCGGGTCTTTGAACTGGTTCCTCTGCTTTATAAAATTCTTGAGCAGGCACAAGAAATATTCTATTTATTGCCTCGAGCCCTACGATGTTCTGGTGCTGGCTTCGTTCATGCATTTTGAGCTTTAATGGCGCTGGAGAGGGCCTGCAGACTTTAGGACTGTCCCAGCTGGAGAGAGCTAATCTGCTGATGCGCCGAACCTGCTACTTATTAACTCCTTGTCCCTGTCAGTGGAAATCTTGCTGCTGCCTCCATACCGTGTATTAATGGTGAAGTTTCTTTTCTGTGCCGTCCGGATCCTGCATCAGAATCCAAACATAATGCAATGGGGGGAAAGAGATGGTAGCGCGGCGGCGGAGAAATGGTGGCTTTCACTATAATGGTAACAAAATGAAATGAAACGATGAGAACCCATGAGCAATAGGGTTGGTGATAATACGCAGCGCTGGCCGTCAGATCTAAGCGGATCAACGGTGGAGATTGGGCGACGGAACAATATATGAAACGAACAGAAAACAAACAAGACGTATGAACGGCCCCAACGGAGGCAGAGGGCGATTAGATCTTGATCGTTTGATCGGGGAAGGATGAACGGCCCAGATGTAATCGGGCAATCACAATCGGAGGGGAACAGGGGTGACACATTCAAAAAGTTTCGATTGCGATTGGGCGGAGAGAGCGCTGACCGCTGGATCGAGGCGGGGGATGGACGGTCAGGATGCAATCGGAGGGACGCAATCGCAAGGGCACAAAAATGAGACACTCACAAACTTTCGATTGCGATTGGCAGGGAATTAGCGATGGCCGTTAGATCTAAGCGGATCAATGGTTCAGATCGGATCGGGGACTTAACGATATAATCAAATCGCATCGGGGGTTTTATGATGTAACAAAGGAGATGGGACCTCGCCCGTCCTCCGATTTCGATTGGCCCCCAAGGCTTAAGCGCTTCGTCTTGGGTGACGGGCATATGTGGGGAAGTGGTTGAAGGGGCTTAACGGGAAAGGGGCTAGGGCCTATTATAAAGGCCGGAAATATGGGTTTTTGGCCCGTTTTAATGTAATTTGAGGGCCGGGAAGGGTAACGATAGATGGGGAAAGGGGGGAAAAGGGAAAATAAAGAGTAGGGGAAAAAATTAAAGGGGATTTTAGGGGGATTTGAGGAGTAAAAGGGGGAAATAGAAGGGGGGCCAAGGGGGGATAAAAGAAGCTAAAGAGGGTAACAGAAAGGGAATTTGGGCAAAGGGAAAGAGAGGGAAATGATGTATGTTGCATGGGTAAAGGAAGGAATGACAGACCCTTTTTTAGCAGTTTACTAGCAGAGGGGGATTTGTATTAGGCACAGCAATTGAGAGACTTCAAGGAGGATGGAATTTCAGGGGAAAGGCATTCCTTGAAGACTCAACAATGAATTAGCCCCCTATTTTCTTGTCAAAAATTTCATAGGGGGGCTAACAGTATGGAGGTGCCAAGTAATTCACATCGAAACTGCCTTAGAGTGATTTTCTTTGACTTTTCTTTCCGTAAGAGGTGTACTTAAAATTTTGACACACTTGATATAGATGACCTTGAAGAGAAGCCTTAAATACCTCAAACCAACCTTGAACTATATATATTGACTGTAAAGTTAGTACCTTTGAAATGCTTCAGATCAACATACAGTCAACATTAAAATTTTGAACCTTGGGAAATATCAATCAAATCTGAATTTGACACAAATTATTGCCTTAGAAGCTCACTTTAAATGTTTCTTCAGTAAATATACTATCATACCTTAAATGCACATCCTTGACAGAATTGAAAATCTATCGTATAAGCTTCTGAGGAAGGGTTTGCATCTTAGTGAGTTTCATATCTGATCACTGAATTTTCAGCCTTAAATTTGTGAAATTTTGTTCACTGGATACATCATATTTGTCTCAAATAATATTGAAGACTCTTCCTTAATGAAATGCATGCTTCATATCTAATGCACAGATCATTTATTGAAGGAGGGACGGATGGCCTTTAAAATCACCATAACATTAACCCTCAGACAATAATTCTTCAAGATTCAGCCTGAAGTGCTCCACAGAAATTTTTGAATGAGCATACAATATGTCTACAAATTTGTAGACTCAGTGTATTAGCCTAGGAAATTCCTACCTCAGGTTCAAGCTCATAACTAAATTATTCTAGACGAGATATACCAACCCAATTATATATCACAGTGATACTCAAGTGATATGAATTTCTTTAGAATTTAACCTTTCAAGAATTGCCACAGAGTTATGCATAACATAGATGAAGAGAAAGTAGGTCACAAGAATCTTCCAAGATTGATTTAAATAAAAAAACATAAACGCCCTTCGAACATGCACTATGCATGTAAGCTCCAAAAAGTTTCATGACATGATCTCTGAATTAAGTTGAGATTTCTAAAGATATAAACTGTGACTTTAATTTGATAACTTTGGAAGAATGTCATGACCTTGTGCACATATTGGAGCTTGTTATGTTGAGTATCGGCAAGGTTGTGACTGTTGCAAGCTCCCGCGGATTTTCTTCAGGACTCCACGCAGATATTCAAGACTGTACAATGGCCAAAACAGGAATAAATAGTTTTTTTTTTTCTTCCAATATTTTGGGAAAAGACCGCAAGCATATAATGGGAAAGTTTGTTACTATGAGAACTAATTCGGGTGATGTTTTTCAACAGATAAAAAACGTCCAATGATGAAGTTTCAATATTGTTGAGATGTGAGTAGAGTAAAAACATATGGCATGAATCTTATACCTTCAGGAGCAAGAGGTCTGAGAGATAGGTGTCGAGAAACCTTAACATTGTTCCATAATTCTTCTAAGTTTCATATTTTCCAAATGAAGTGGCCCTAAAAAAGTCATGTAATCTCGACCTTGAAAGATCATTATAGATGAATAACTTAGCAACTTCTAAAGATCCATCCTTCCTTCTGTTGTAAATCAATTAGGTAGTCTGCACCCATAGTCTGAACACGGAGATTGACTCCTGAGTCCTTATCCAAAGGACCCCAAAGGGAAATGGGGTAATGGATATTGTTACAATCTAGAGATGGCTATGTTCAGGAATCCTTCAAATCAGTTTTTTAATGCCAACCCTAGATAGGCCTACATTTCTTGTGTCTTCATTAAAAAGAAAAAAATTTCATTGCATGGCCCAAATAGGAATCAAAGAGTAGATGGAATTGGTTCAGGAGTTGTGGCAGAAGCCAAATCCACTTGATCATTTTTTGATACAGGAGGTACAATTGTTTCCTCATCTAGTCCAACTAGAAGAGACACATTTTGGTAGCACAAATGTAATACTATTAGACCACCTTCTATGCATGTTGACGATTATGTTGTAAGAGGGAGAAACAATGATGGTATGTGTAGTAGGTCCATTGTTGATAATGTTCAGTGTGGATGGTTTACTGGTGGTAGGCCATCATCTATTCATGTGGATGAATTTGTGGCTAGACAACAGGAATGCCAACATTTGATAGCTTCAATTGGTGGAGATCTGCAAAATTCTAAACAAACACTGTCACCTGAGGCTGAGAGTAGTGTTGATAAAAATACAAATTTGGAGGATTGAAGTATCACCTTGAATATGACTTACAAGAAATGAATATTGAGTTGGAATTTTTTTCTGAATTAGAAGACTTGTTGCATTTCCCACAATTCGATGACTTTCTGCAATCTGCACCAGTGAACTTACCTTAAGAGAATTCACCTGAATCTCTTGTTGATGATACAGATACAGTGGTTGCAATGACATTTATGGAGGAGAAAGAGATAGAGCACATATGCACACACACACACTGAAAGTGGACAAAATAAATGTTGAAAAAGTTGGTGATATTCCATGTGATCTCTGTTTGTCTCAAGCACATTGAAAATAGAGTTAGTGGGGTCTAGGAATACATTGATTCTTGAGGAATTTTAGTTGTTGTTGTATAAAATTAAACATGGGAGACAGGTAGGCTTTAGCCTGTCTTTAGAGTTGCCTTAAATTTGATATGTCAAAGTGACCTTGTTTCTTGGTAATGAAATTCTTTGGCTGCATTTTGTTGTATCTGCAAACTAAGAAAACTTGATCAATCCTCATATTTAGTGCAGGATCTATTTACAAATTATTTAAGAGATCAAAAGAGAAAACAGTGCCATTGTGATGAAATTATGAAAGGATTGGTATAAATTCAAACATAATTTAATTCATTTGTGTCATGTAGGGAAATTGACAGTAGAAATAGTAATAAACTAATATCAACTAATGCACATTGAAATGTCCAAGAAGAGTTTATGAAGGTAAGTTGAGTTGATTAATGCCCATAAATCACCAAAGGATAGATCAATAGGACCAGTAAATATAACCTGTCAACATTGGACTATGGGGGTGCCATGATGATAAACAGAGAAAATAACATAAGAAATGGTGAATAGGGAAGGTAAACCATAGAAACAGAGGAAACACTATTCAACATCAATTGTCAAGAATTGAGATAGAGGTAGAGATAAGTGAGGGAATACAAGCATCCCTGTCATCAATTATCATTATGGAGCAGCTGATTTAGACCCTCATAATGTTTTTTGAGGAGTGCCTAAGGGTGAGAGGGCCTATTTGGATGAGCCTAGAAGGTTGAGATGGCATATCAAAACTCTCCTAACATTTTAAGCAGAAGAGAAGAATATAGTGATGGATGTTTCATTACAAAATCTAGGTTGAGGAGTAGTTACTGGTGGCAGCAAGGAGCAGGAATGATCTGCGACCTTGTCGATGTGATACATCTATTGGTTGAGTAGGAATATTTACATTGTCTCGTAAATGTGATGTTTCCCACTTACATTGTCTCGGACATATTGACTTACAGCAGAGATCCAATCAACACTTTGCAATCTTCTGCTTCTTGTACATCTAGATGGAGAAGATATTTGACTGATCTTACTTCCTCTTAGGGAGATCATAGCCTATACTTTTCTTTCCAGGGTGCATAGTGTCCATCAATCACTCAAGCATGCCATAAAATAGGATTTTCCTCTACTAAACCATATCCAGTGCTATGTGAAATACTTCTGCAATGGTAGTCAGCACAAATGAATCACTGAAGAAATTCTTCAATACTAGCGGCTTCATAATAAGCCATGCTTTCTCAGAGTAACTGACTTCAGTCAATGATTCATCCATGGTGGATCCCAGAAGATATAGCACCTATATGTGCTCTTCCATACTGACAGCCCTGCAACTTACTGTGATAAAATATGGATAATTTTAATTTAATGAGAAGATGACCACTAGAATCTTGGCATGTAATGAAAGACAAAATAAATAGATGTATAATTTTTTTAGAGTGTAACCATATGATATTAATTCATGGATTTTATAACTCCCTCTTAAGGTGATCATCTGAAATTCAATCATGATCTTCCCATGTGAGAGAAGAGACTTAGCATGAGGCTTTGTCGTCGGGAGAGTTGCTCCTCTTATCAAAGGAACTGCAATTTATTTTCCAGGGAGATCATTGTAGCTACTTCTCAATAGACAACCTTCTGAAAGATAAAATTTTCTGAAGTGACCATTGAATTCTGAAGAAAACTTCGATTGTGAACAAGACTGTCAAGTTACAGGAGTTAAAACATATCACCATAGCTGTTGATGCCATACATATGATACATGGTGACTAATAGAAGGCCTTCATATTTCATGAAGACTATTCTTCCTTAAGAGTTTCAATTTTATTATAACAATATTTAATAAGTGTCAACTATGCTTCTTGTTGCAATATTGATGACAGGAAGACCACCAGATCAAACATAGGTCACTGTTTACAAGGCTACTTACTTTATCTCTGATCTTCTTGTTTGAAAGATACTAGATCATATAAGGTATGCAGGTGTACTATCTCACCATCCATAAATATCATGGGAATATTTTTCAGAGAAATTATTAATTTCCATCAAGTACTCTTGACATGAATACAATTGATGGCCTTAACTATCACTGGTGCAGAAAAGATGATTCCTTTTGAAAAAGGACAGTGAGAAATTTCACTGACTTTGATAAATCATCTTCTCAATCTGTGCACTTCCGACCTCTTGCTATAATAAGTGAGGTTCCATATGGAAAGATACAAGGAGGTAGATAATAAGTGAGCTGTAAGGATAGGTAACCAAAGCATATATTATATCCATTACTTAATGATTTCAGAGCATCTTATTCCCTATATCCAAATAATGAGCTTGATCACCAGAATTACAAGATTGTACATGATCAAACATATATCTATATATAGCCTTCTAATGTACTTTTTGAAAAAGCCTCATGTCTCTTACGAATATTCCTTACTTTCTGAGGACAATATTGAAACATCTTAAAGGCTGATATGACTTACCAGAGATTGATTTTCTAAAGTGACCATTGAATTCATATGATATTTTAATTGAGACATCAAAAAACATCCTGGAACTGAACATCAATGATTTAGGTTGTCTGATATTGTAAATACAATGTTGAATCCATAGAGCCAAGATCAATCATGCAGCAATGATGTCAAATAAATAGAGTATCATACGAATCCTGGCTTATTTTTGTATCTATAGTCGCTGTTGAGCAGATATTTGGATTTGTACTTATATATACAATAGAACCAATATTATAATCTAATGATATCTTAACACATCAAGCCAATAGTATAGTGCATCTGATAAACTTGATGTTGAAGTAGCAATTTCCCATGCTGCTAGTTGATAAACATATGGTAATAATTACTTACCATTCCCTGATTGATGTCAACCCCAGAAGAGAAAAATATGAATTTTGTATTCTTGTACTTGAAATAGGTAGCAGACCTACTTGATTCACACTCCCTTAGATATAACCTTCTTTAGATAATGAGTCGAGAGCAGGGACTGCAGTCAATGCTGAAAAGATATATGGGCCACTGAGAAAGGAAAGGAAGAATTAACCAGAGGATACTTGCATTTCTAAACTTCATTGGAATTACAATGGCTAGCTTTGAAATCTTGAGCTTGGATCAATGTATGATCTTTCCAAAACTTGTGCATGCATTTACATCTCCTTTGATTGATGATGCAGAGCTAAAAGAACCTAATGAAGCAGCAACAATCCACTGACTCAGAAGATAAATTATAAGGACGATATCTTCTAATGTATTTTCATGCAATAGTTGAGCAAGGCATGTATACGGACTTGAAACAATGCGACCTAATCCAAATCCTCAGATAAAAGAAGCCATCTAAATCATGAAATGTGGAACTAATTCATTATACCTTGGGCTGAGACTGAATCTTGGATTAGGGCTTATCTAGGTGAAAGGGTTTCTCCCTCTTTCTCATTTGAATATTTTCAGATCCATTTCTTGTGCAGCATACCACAGACCATAGGGTCTTAGCTAACAAGGTTTTCCACTCTAGCTTGGGCTTGTCCTCTCCTTGCTCTAATACCATGTTAAAATTACATGATCTTTACATAGGACAGTTACTTGAGAATTCCTTAGAAGCCCATTTATTTAAACCATATTATTTTCGTTAGCAATCATAAGAATCATAACTGAAAGTAAATGAATAAATATCATAAACAATAGATCCAAAAGACAAGCCAAGGCAAGAGAACACGATGATATGGCTCAAGCCAAGGAAAAACCCCAAGACGGGGAAAACCCTTTATCAATCCTTCTTATTATAATCATCAAAATTTTCAGCATAGAGAGAGAGACAATAATAATCCAAAGTCAAGATTTACATGCTAATTAGAAGATCTATAATCACAGTCCTTAGATAAATAGATGACCTGATCACAATACAATTCTGAATCATTCAAACTCCTCCTTCATAAACTGGTGTCATATAGTTGAGGAAGCTTGGGCTGGATAGGGTTACATGAATTTCATCAAGGAGCTTCTATAAGTTGACCAACCTGAAAAATCATCCACCTAAATGCTGGAGATTACTATTGCTGATGGTTGTTCCTGGTTAGGGTATGAGACTTCACTTCTACAGTCCTCAAACACTTCCAAAACATCCTTCGACTGATGTGGTCTTTCTCCAAGACAATCTATCCTCCCTTTGTCACAAGTATTCTCCTTAAACATGCCTCCACTTCTACCAGCCTTCACCAAATTAAGGTTGCAGCCCACCTGGGAAGATACATGCCTTCATGGCCCACTATACAGTAGAGTAAGGTCTGCGGCCTGCTAGAGAAAGGCTCCTGTAGGTGCAATCCACCTAGGGGAGGGATTTCCCACCATAAATAATACTTCCATAGACTTCAGCTCTTCCTCATGCCTGCAGTCAACATCAGAGATAATTCATCCCTGCAATAGAAGGTAAATAAGCTGAGAACGTTCTGCAAATAGGCCCAGACTTACCCTCAACTATTCCACATTTAGCCTTTGAAACTCGGACCATCAAGCAACCCAATCAACATGCCAATCTGACCCTTCCTCCTTTGTTGAGATCATCTCCTGGCTGCGGCTATTTCAAAGAGAGAAATCATGTGAAGCGATGTCTCAAATGCGGATGAGGAAATGCGCTTATATTCAATTTGACATGATGATTTTGGAGGCAAATTTAAAATTCAATTTTTCACTTTTTCCCGCCTAAACAAGAATATAACTTATAGCATTTTCTTTTCAATAAACAAATATTTCCTTGATCAAATTTGACAATCTTTAGATTGATTTTAGTCCTCTTGAAAAGAGGAATTCAATGGGATTATTAAATTCATCAACTTAATAGATCTAAGTGGAATTTAGCCCTAGTTTTCAATTTTACCAAATATACACATGTACACTGTAGTAAAACCCTCAATCACATAAATTAGGTATTGTCTATGTTAAAATAAAAACATCTTTATGCAAAAACTACCAAATGAATTTGTGGCGAAAAGAAAATGACTTAGTATATCGACTATATAATATCAAAAGGAAATGTAAAGGTAGCCCCAAACCCAAAAACATCTATAATTGTGAGGATTCCAAGAGTTAATGGGATATTACTAAAATATTATAAAAATGTATGCTCATATTAAAACGCCCTTATCTGAGATACCTAGGAAGGATGTTAAATTCTAAATATGTTCTATGCTAGATGCAAATACACTTTCAACTTCTAGGGCTCAATGAAAGCAAGATGCAGATAGAACATACCAATAGATCGATGGAAGACAAGCCAAAAACAGAGATAAATAATGGTGGTGTTACGACAGTCAACAGGATGCTTCAACCAACAAAGTCTCCATAAGTTCGGCCAACCCAATGTGTCACACAACCCCAAAACGTCTCATCAAGAATACTCCACCAAGACCCTACAACAATAAGCCCTAAACGCATAACCAAGAATGTTGCTCCATCACCCTCCAAGAGAGAAGAAAATGCCTCCAAAAAATGTGTGTGTAAAATTAATTCCAGGTCTCTCCAATATATAGGCATTTGTGGGGGTGTGTGACACATATCTTATGCATGTGGGATAAAACAAGCCGACCTTGCACATGTGGAATAAATTCAAAAGACATGTTCTGCTCATCCAATCAAGATGATCTTTAGATGAATCTTGCACCTCTTTGAAAGAGGAATCCAAAAAAATATTGGCATCATAATTTGAGCATCACAACATGGATTTTGGACCTAGTTGCCCAAAATTAACACTCCCTCCCAACTAGGGAGAACTCCATCCACCAGTGCCATCCAAACATTGTGCGTCATCCCACCGTAACTTGCTTTGTCGGCTTATTTATTTCAAAACAAAAGGTGAGTCACAAAGAAAACACTCCCAGCTAACCCAAAGTCATCTTAGAGGTCCTAAACCTCTTTAGGACTCAAAGGAGTCACCTACCAACCCGAAGTTGGTTTAACTAACTCGAATTCAGTTGGAGGTCCAAAACCTCACTAGATTTGATCCCATATCAAGTGGTTGGAAACGTGCCATCCTAGACATAGAGAGTACGACAATATTTGATGCATCCATCAGTATTTCTATGGTCTCTATTCACATTTCCCACCTCATTGGCCAAATGAAAGGTACTTCCCATGAGTCTGAAACTCCATGGGTAGGATGCATATGGGGCACAGATCATAGAGAGGTAAACCAACTCAATATCATCACGGTGGGGTGGAAGCATGCCAACAAGGTTTGGCAAGCCTAGCCCCGTGGCTTCTTATAGCTCCAAGAAGCTATCCCTCAAGCCCCATTGGAGCTCCCAAATCTCATCGTCCAACAGGACCCTCCAAATAGGGTCATTCCACGATTCCAAGATTTTCACAAAAGGTTAGGTACATGACCTTCCCCAAGGGCTTTGTGAGAATATCCACGACCTGCTCATCAGTTCCTATATGATCGAGCCTTACGACGCCTCACTTTACCATATCCCAGATAAAATGGTACCAGACATCAACATGCTTGGATCGATCGTGGAACACGGGATTCTCTGACAAAATCCCCCTCTGGTTATCACAAGGGATAATGGTGGCATATAGCACATGCTCAAAAAAATCACTGGAGATATTTCACAACCAAGTGGCTTCACAACAAGCCATACATGCTACAATGTATTCGACCTCAGTGGTGTTCAAAGCTACCGACTTCTGCTTCCTGCTCGAAGCAGACACAAGTGTGAAGCAGCATCCAGATGTGCTCTTGCGATCCACCACACTGCCATCCCAATCGGCTTTAGTATATCCACGGAGTCTCAAAATCCCGAGACTGTATCTCATCCCATGGTATATCGTGCCCCAGAGATATCTCAAGAGTTTCTAGGCACCAACTCAGTGAATGTTATGAGGATCAACCATGTGTTGACTCAAAGTGTTCACTGCACAACATATGTCCGTACGGATTTTCCCTAAGAAAATCAGGGCCCCTACGAGTTGACGATACTCAATAGGATTTGCTATCATAGGCCCAACAACACTTTCACTCAAATTATTAAAGTTGATCTCCATCAATGTCGGCGCAGACTTACAGTCCACCATTCCAAATCTTTCCAGCAGCTTCACAATACATTTTCCATGAGAGAGGAAAATCTCGCTAGGTCTCTACCAGACCTCCAGGCCTATGAAGTAATGTATCAGTCCTAGGTCCTTCATATCGAACTCAGAAGCGAGCTCCCTCTTGCACTGATGAATGAGAGGATCAGCACCAGTCGAGAAGAGATCGTCCACATAGAGAACCAGAATGAGAGGCTTCTCTATCAACCTTAAAGTAAGGTTCGGATCAGCATTTCTTCCAGTGAAGACCAACTTCATTAAGTAGCTATCTATCCTCGCATACCAAGCCCTAGGGGCTTGCTTCAACCCATAGAGGGCTTTCTTCAACCTGCATACATGAGAGTCTCTATCTTGGAATTCGAACCCCAGAGGATGCTCCACATACATCTCTACCTTTATCAAACCATGCAGAAAGGTGTTATTCTCATCCATCTGATGAAGACTCCATCCTTGCGTAGCAGCAAGGGTAATAATAGATCATAGGTGCAATCATAATCAATGCCTTCCTAGAGAGAAATCTCAGGAAACACATCTTTTCTTGTACTTTTCATCACTCCCATCAGATCCATGCTTGATCTTATAGAGCCATATCGAGGTGACAACAGCTTTGTCCTCCAGTCTCGGGACCATATCCCAGAAATCATCCTTCATAATGGACTTGTACTCTTGTGTGTAGCATCCTTCTAGACTTGATGCTTTACGACTTCTTCAAATGATCAAGGCTCATATTGTACTCATGGCTGCTAGATACCATTGCTATCTATATGGCTTCTTTATTTTCTAGAATTTCCCCCTTTAGGGCCATATGTCTCTCGGTATCCTCGAGAGTACCCCTGAGCCATGAGGGTCTTCTCTTCTTTCTTCCAGCAACGTCATTTTCTCAGGAACATACACGGTTGTGGCCTCCCACTTAATGCCAGCTCCTCTGCAAAGGTGCCATTATCAGTCCTTAGAATCTTTATCTTCTTCTTCAGCATATCAGATAAATCAGAATGTATCAACTGCTAGACATCAGATTGTGATACTTAAGGGAAAAAGAAAGTCCCCCTTTTTATGCTTTCCTGCAGCACAACTCTGATATATGCCTTCATTATTATTTTGAATTTGGGCATCCCAGACACCAAATTTCTTTCCTCAGAAAGGGCTTTGTAATCATAGACTTGAATCTTACTCACCCACTATTGAGGCTATATAAGAATCATAGCCATATACTGCCATTTATCTGTTATACATCTTGACTGTTATCATACATTGTCATGTCATTTATTACAGTGTTGCTATAATTTTATCATACACATCACTATCATATTTACCACAGCCATACAAAACGAAAGATATCAAAATTCATGGTTATGTATATTTTTCCATATGCCTCTGAAGATACCATATATCAATATCATATAGATTCGTCCATATGTCATTGTCCATATCTTCTTACACAACAAGAACAAATACAATGACTTACTTGTTGAAGATGCACTCCACTTACATCCCTTTGGTCTCTTGTCCATTCCATGTTAAATTATGATTCAATGTTAAATTTTGAAGATGTTCTATGGTAGATACAAATACACTTTCAACTTCTAGGGCTCAATGAAAGTAAGATAAAAATAGAACATACCAATAGATTGATGGAAGACAAGCCAAAAACAGAGATAAAGAATGGTGGTGTTACGACGGTCAGCAGGATGCTTCAACCAGAAAAGTCTCCATAAGGTTGACCAACCCAATGTGTCACACAACCCCAAGATGTCTCATCAAGAATACTCCACCAAGGCGCTGCACCAAGAAGCCCTAAAAGCAAAACCAAGAATACTGCTCCATCACCCTCCAAGAGAGAAGAAAATGCCTCCACAAAATGTGTGTGTAAAATGAACTCCAAGTCTCTCCAATATATGAGCATCTGTGGGGGTGTGTGACACATCTCTTATGCATGTGGGATAAAACAGGCTGACCTTGCACATGTGTAATAAATTCAAAATACATGTTATGCTCATCTGATCAAGATGATCTTTAGATCGATCTTGCACCTCTCCGAAAGAGAATCCAAAAAAAATATTGGCATCGTCATCTGAGCATCACAACACGGATTTTGGACCTAGTTGCCCAAAATTAACAAAGGACTCTCTTCGATGGAATTAGAAAACATAAAAATATTTTCATCCTATGGAAAAAAGTAACATCCTCCACTATAGTACTTCCTATTCCATACTTCTTTAAACAGATCATAATTGCATAGGATGCATTCTGATTCATAATCAACACAGTAATAATGCAAGATGAATGTGGAGGAAAATGCATTTTCAATGGAACATGTAAAACTGGCATAAGGTTGTACGATTTTGGAAGAGGTTAGAGGAGGCATAGATGCCACCTTTATAGTCACCTTAGCCTTCAATTTCTTTTCTTTTTCATTCTGGTTAAGGTCACTATGCATGAATTTTTTATTCCATTTTGAATCAGATGTAGGGCTTGCTAAAATGATTTTTCTTGAGTTTTTTTTTCTTATAACTTTTTCCCTCATTTGGGCTTCCCTCCCTCTAGGATTTGGATTGGGTATCTACTACTACTGTTGAACTGAACCTCCTCCTCTAACCATGAAAGCTTCACACAAAGTTTTTCCTTTATTTGGGTTGTCTGGGGGTGGGGAGTGGGCGCCAAGAAAATTATGACCACGCATTTCAATTCAGGCTGCATTGATGCAGTAGCCATGGAGACCTGATACCAATTCGAGAATTTCTAGGTGTCCCATATGAAATAGGAGGAATTTGCAGATAGTTTCTTTTAGAATTTGTTAAAGAAAAATGAGGAAACAATGTCAGAACTCTATTGAAGTCACACACATTTAGAAATTTGTTAAAACCATTTCCTCCCATGGAAGTCGGGTTGTTGTTAAAAATTCCACACGACTCCTTCACCCAACCACTGAAAAAAGTTCATGTATCTGAAATACTCATCATCTTCATAATCCATATCAAATTAAAATTGTTCGGGAAAATGTTCCTCTTCTTAAGGAGGTTCTGAACGATCATCATCTTCCTCATATTTAATGACATAATGACACATTTCTTAATCAACCTCCAACTTTACTTGACTAACAACAGTCATGTAAATCTCTTCAAGCTCACTGGATTCCTTCTCTACTCTATGAAACTCATGACTCGTCATTGCACTAATTTCTGCAAGACAAAGATTGGTTGCACTAACCTTTTCTAGGAAAATAGTGCACAACATCAAAACCCTTAAGCCTCTCGTACCATGGATTGTTTTCCTTTAGTTGATGGACAGTTTTGTAATGTAAAAAGTGTAACAAATAACTCAAGATGGATAAAACTAGAAAGACACTATGCCAATAAGATACTGAGTCCTGGCCAGTTAAAAAGAAATTCCCCTTTGATATACACTCTACCACGTTGGAGGAAGTCCATTAGGGGCTATGACATGTGATACGATTCTTCAAACCAAATTATGGCACCAAAGGTTTGGACACCTTCATTACAAAGCCCTTCTCGAAGCAAGGAAGGTGGTGAGAGGGATGCCTGAATTCAAAAATGATCATGAAGGTGTATGTCAGGGCTATGCCGAAAGAGAATTGGCATTAGGGGAATTTTGAGGTCTAAAATGGGCCTTCTAAGGAAATTATAAAATAATAGTGGAAATAATAAAATAAGATTTGATGACATCATCAAAATTTAGAGGGAAAAAATAAAAAACTACTTTTTTAACTTGTATTTTAAACTTATCTCCCAAAGTTTTTACTCCAATTTCGAGTGGGAGTACTCGTTGGATGAAAAATTTAATTCCTCATCCAAGGGGTACCCATGTTGCATACTTTTGATGGACCCTACTAAGCTAAAAATGAGAAATACATGAAAAATGTGATTGCAATCACGTTTTTTCATGTATTTCTCATTTTTAGCTTAGCAGGGTCCATCAAAAGTATGCAACGTGGGTGCTCCTTGGATGAGGAATTAAATTTTTCATCCAACGAGTACTCCCACTCAAAATTTGAGTAAAAAATTTGTGAGACAAGTTGAAAAAGTAGTTTTATTATTTTATTATTTTTTAATCTTTTTACCCTTTTACTTAAAAAATGGTGAATCATCCCCCATGGTTGACATCATCATCTTGAATCCTATTGGTTCTTATAAAGTTAATTTTTTTGTACATTTTTCTTAGGAGGCCCATTTTAGACCTCAAAATTCCCCTAATGAGATATGCCACGATGTCACCTTCGATGAAGATGCTTCCCTCAGGAAAGTGATAAATCTTCCTAGCTCCGAGGAATACCATGATGTAATATCAGGGAAGCAAGAAGAGTCGAATGATGAGATGATTCCTGATGTTGAAGGACCAATGGACCCTATTGATCCAACTCCTTCAATGAAGATAAGACCCTCATGGTTCAGGGATACTCTCGAGGATGCCGAGAGACATATGGACCCAAGGGGGACATTCCGTGAAAGCAAGAAGCTGAATAGATACCAAGGGTATCTAGGAGCCATGAGTATTATCGTACAATATGATTCTGGATCATTTGAAGAAGCCGTAAAGCATCAAGTCTGGAAGGACGTTATGCATGAAGAGTACGAGTCTATTGTGAAGAATTATGTCTGGGATGTGGTCCCGAGACTGGAGGACAAAGCTATTGTCACCTCGAAATGGATCTTTAAGATCAAGCATGGATCTGATGGTAGTGCTGAAAATTTCAAGCCAAGATTCACTGCCCGAGGCTTATCTCAAAAGGAAGACATAGACTATGATGATATATTTTCACCTGTGGCCCACCATACCACCATCCGATCTATTATTTCCCTTGCTGCAACACAAGGATGGAGTCTTCATCAGATGAATGTGAAGACCACTTTTCTGCATGGTTCAATAAAGGAAGAGGTGTATGTGGAGCAACCTCTAGGGTTCGAAGTCCAGGATAGAGAATCTCATGTATGCAGGTTGAAGAAATCCCTCTATGGGTTGAAGCAAGCCCTCAGGGCTTGGTACTAGAGGATAGTTAGATACTTGATGAAGCTAGGCTTCACTCAAAGTAATGTTGATCCAAACCTTTACTTCAAGGTTTATAGAGAAAAGCCTCTCATTCTGGTTCTCTATGTGGACGATCTCTTCCTGACAGGTGCTGACCCTCTCATTCATTAGTGTAAGATGGAGCTCGCTTCCGAGTTTAAGATGAAACACCTAGGACTGATGCATTACTTCCTAGGCTTGGAGGTCTGGCAGAGACCTGGCGAGATTTTCCTCTCTCAAGGAAAATATATTGTGAAGTTGCTGGAGAGATTTGGTATGGTGGATTGTAAGTTGTGTCGACACTAATGAAGCTCAACTTTAAGAATTTGAGTGGAAACGTTGTTGGGCCCGTGCTCGCAAATCCTACCGAGTATCGACAACTCGTAGGGGCCCTGGTGTTCTAAGTGAACACCCGTACAGATTTATGTTTTGCAGTGAACACTTTGAGTCAACACATGGTTGATCCTCATCACATTCACTGGGTTGGTGCCAAGAATATCTTGAGATATTTTTGAGGCATGATAGACCATGGGTTGAGATACACTGTCGGGATTTTGATACTCCATGGATATACTGATGCCGATTGGGCTGGCAATGTGGTGGATCGCAAGAGCACATTTTTATGTTGCTTTACACTTGGGTTTGCTTCAATATATTGGATGAGCAGGAAGCATAAATCAGTGGCTTTGAGCACCGCTGAGGCAGAATACATTGCAACGAGCATGGACTGTTGTGAAGCTATTTGGTTGTGAAATATCTTCAGTGATTTTTTCGAGCATGTGTTAGATACCACCCTTATCCTTTGTGATAACCAGAGTGGGATTCATTTGTCATAGAATCCAATGTTCCATGATCGATCGAAGCATATTGATATCAAGTACCATTTAATATGGGATATGGTACAACTAGGTGCCGTAAGGCTCGATCATATAGGAACTGATGAGCAGGTCACGGATATTCTCACAAAGCCCTTGGGGAAGGTCAAGTTCCTAACCTTCCGTGAGAATCTTGGAATCGTCGAACAACCCTATTCTGAGGGTATTGTTGGAAGATGAGCTCTGGGAGCTCTAGGGGCTTTGGGGATAACTTCTTGGAGCTATAAGAAACCATAGGGCTAGGCTTGCCGAACCTTGTTGGTGTGCTTCCACCCCACCGTGATGATATTGAGTTGGTTTACCTCTCTTGATCTGTGCCCCGTATGCATCCTACCCATGGAGTACCAGACTCATGGGAAGTACCTCTCATCTTAGCCACTGAGGTGGGAAATGTGGATAGAGACTGATAGCAAGACCGATGGACGCATCGGAGATTGCCGTACTCTCTATGTCTAGGATGGTACGTGTCCAATTACTTGATCTGGGATCAATTCTAGTGAGGTTTCGGACCTCCAATTGACTTCGGGTCAGTTAAACCAAATTTTGGTTAGTATATCACTCTTTTTTAGTCCAAGTGAGGTTTTGGACCTCCAACTGACTTCAGGTTAGTTAAACCAACTTCAGGTTAGTATGAGACTCTTTTGAGTCCTATAGAGGTTTCAAACCTCTGAGTTGACTTTAGGTCAGCTGGGAGTGAAGTCTTTGTGACTCACCATTTGAAATAAAGAAGCCAGCAAAGAAAGTTATGGTGGGATGACACATGATGTTTGGATGGCACTAGTGGATGGAGTTCTCCATATTTGAGAGGGAGTGTTAATTTTGGGAAACTAGGTCCAAACTCCATGTTGTACTACTCAGATGTGATGCCAATATTTTTATTGGACTCCTCTTTCAGAGAGGTGAAATATTGATCTAAATATCATCTTGTTCGGATGAGAAGAACATTTATTTTGAATTTAATCCACTTATGTGCAAGGTCAGCCATAATTGTAATGTAGGCTTGGAGCGTCAACAGATGTGTCACACAGCCTCACAAATGGATATAAATTAGATAATCTTGGAGTTCATTTCATCATACACTCATCACACACTTCTCTCTTGTGTCTGATTGGTTCGATCATATTTTGAAGGCTTTTCTTCTCACACGTGTGGAACAACAGCTAGGGTTTATGTTCGGATCTGTCTAGGGTTTCAGCACATGTTTGAACAGCGTTGACTCCATTTGACCTCAAACCTTCACCAAACTTCTAATTTATGAAGGCCGCATTTATTGGCACATATACAGAGGCTAGACATTGAACTTTGACCTGTTGTGTTGACTTTTTGTTGTTGTTGTTTTTTGTTGACTGCGTTGACTAAACAACGTTGAATTTGGGTTGAATTTTTTGGAGCTATCTTGAGGGTTATGTGACACTTCTGGTTGGCTGACCGTGAGGAGACTTTGCTAGTTGAAGCATCCTGTTGACCGTCATAAGGCACCACAACACATATATTTTTTTGATCAAAAGTTGAGTATATTTTTGGCTTGTCTTCTGTCGATCTATCGGTATGTTCTATCAGCATTTTACTTTCATGTTTATGTGATTGCTATTTGGTATTGGGTTTGAAGTAAAATTATATCAAGCATATAACATCTTCAAAAATTTACATACTTTCTATGTTAAAATAAAAACATTTTTATGCAAAAAGAACCAAACGCATTTTTGGCGAAAAGAAAGTGACTTAGTACATCGACCATATAATATCAAAAGGTCGTGTAAAGGTTGACCCAAACCCAAAAAATTCTCTAATTGCAAGGATTCCAAGAGTTAATGGGATATTACCAAAATTTTATAAAAATGTATGCTCATATTACAACACCCTTATTTGAGATACCTAGGAAGGACTCTTTTCAATGGAATTAGAAATCATAACAATATTTTCATCCTATGGAAAAAAGTAACGTCCTCCACTCTAGTACTGCCTATTCCATACTTTTTTAAACAAATTATAATTTCATAGGATGCATTCTGATTCAGAATGAACACAGTAGTAATGCAAGATGAACGTGGAGGAAAATGCCTTGTCAATGGAACATGTATTGTTGGTAGAAGGTTGTACGATTTTGGAATAGGTTAGAGGATGCATAGCTGCCACCTTTATAGTCACCTTCAATTTCTTTTATTTTTCATTTTTTGTTAAGGTCACTATGCACGTCTTTTTTATTCCATTATGAATCAGATGTAGGACTTGCTAAAGTGTTTTTTCTTGAGTTTTTTTTTGCTTATATATAATATGGTAACTGGGTGACCTTTATGGGAAGATGTAAGGACTTAAAAGACATGAAATTTTGGGCTAGTTTTCTTTTTTGGATAAAAGGGCATAAATATAATCCATTTTACATGCAAGTTCATAATGCACATAAAAAATGTAATTTCAATTCAAAGTAGGATAGAAGTCACACATTTTCCATTAGAAAATAAAGAAGTCAAATTGGTTTTAAAAGCAAGAATCCCAAATGCATCATCTTTATCCACAGATAGCATTGAAGAAGTAGTTGGAAGGTTAAAAATGTTGTTTTCCATCTGATGCCATAGGCTAGATATAAGAGTTACAAAAAAAAGAAAATAAATTGCTATCTACATTTTTTGATTGTTTTCTCTGTTTAACCCTTAGTTAAACTGAGAAGGGGGGGTGAATCAGTTTAACACATTCATGGATTTTTAAAATTTTCCATTAAAACTTATTTACACCTTAATTTCATGTTCAACTTAATATGTGAGTAATCTTAGAATGTGAGCAGCAAGTATCAAGTAGCTTTGTTAATGTAACAGCAGTCTTAATATGTGAGCAACAAGTATTAAGCAGATTAGATAAACCACATCAACACATAGACATCATGCACAAAGACACCAGATATAAGTGGAAACCCATAAAGGGAGAAAACCACATCTTATTATTGTTGTGATGCAAAGGCAAGCTCCAACTCCCTCTCACCACTGATTTTTTGTAGGCACCAACTTATAGGAGGCTCCTACCTCAATTCTGCAACCACAACTTGCAAGGAAGCTCCAACTCCCATCAGTTTTCTGCAGGCACCAACCTACAGGAGGCTCCTACCTCAGTCAGCTACAACTGACATTTTATCAAGCTACAACTTGATGTGGAAGCACCAACTCCCATCTATTTTCTACAGGCTACAACCTACAGGAAGCTCCTATCTCAGTCAGCTACAACTGACATATATCAAGCTACAACTTGATAGGGAAGCTCCAAATTCCTTACTCTTTCAAAAGAAAACACTCGCTGATTTACCTTGGAAATCAGCTCTGTTCTTTACCTTCTTTTTTGCTGTCCATCAGTCCCCATATCTGCCCTGTATCATCTCTACATCTTCTCAAATTCTCTATCAGCTCCTCTTTCTTCTCTGCCTCACTGCTTCATTTCTACATTCTCTGCTTTTCTATCAGCTCCTCCTTCTCTGCCTCACTGCAGCATTTCTACATTCTCTAACCTCTTATAGCTTTCTTATATTCTTCAACTCCCTTCAATTCTTTTGCACACTCTCTTCTTCTTTCTCTCTATTTTCGTAACCTTCTTCCCTTGGATATTACCTGTTTTATACAAAATAGCTTAATGGTTGTTTTCATTCTACTGGGAATTCGAAATGATCAGTCATTACTCCTTGACTTCTGCCTTCTCATTTCTCTGTGCAGCTCATTCAGAAGAATATAGCAATTTCTACAAATTTCAGTTTTACAGTGGAGTTTTGTTTTCCTACCGGAGACTTGCCAATGCATCACAAACAATATAAAATCAATTAAAACATTTAAATTCACATTTTCAATTACCTACAGCAATTTCACTCAACCATTTTTCCGGCCTTTGGCTCTGCTAGTTTTTTCTTTTCTGCTGCAGTCATGTAACTGTCCTACATACCTCTGTTTACTGCAACTTTGTGCACCTGTACATGTACGCCTGTCAAAACCACATTTGTATTCCTATGCATATTCACCTGTTCACTGCAATTATGTGTCTGCTGTATATATATAATTGCTTTACAATATGTATAACTGCTGACTTTAAATCTGGTCGCTCTCAAACTAATGATTTCGGAAACTTAATTCCCTTTTCATCTTTGAAGGAAACCTTATTATGAACCCACTATATTAAAATCGAATAATATTTGATTTTTCATTTGTTCAATGTTGTTTTAAAACTTCCATTTAATAAAGACCCATGGCCTTTATAGTTCGCCCTCATCAAATGCACATACCACGACTGCCATAATATATATATATCAATGTACACTATGACTCCACTCAATGAACTTTGACCAACACATTCATCAGCACTTATAATTAAGTTGAAATCCTCGGGCCCACAGTATTACCTTTGCACTACAACTTTGAATAGGCTCGCCTTTCTACAAACAGGCTCAATCTTGGTTATAATATAACCCAATGCACACCTTAACCTCCGACCTTGGGTTTAAGCCTTGGCATATTATAACGCAGCAAACATATCATAACACCATACTTCTTCAATACGCTTGGTCTAATTTCTCCGCATTAGAATTCTTTCATAATACCATTACGAAAGCCTTAATATCTTGTCGTTTGCAATTTCTCCTCTTATGAAACCCAATCACATATATCCGCTTTTCTGTAACTAAATAAAGGTTCTATCTTAATTAATTCAACCCAATAACTCTCAAATTCTTGCCATGCATTTCTCATTTCCCTTTTTAATAAAGCTCTTAAGTCACAATGGAAACCCCTTTCTTGAATATTGTATCAAATATAATCCACCCGACATTCAACCTTCTTAACCAACTCTATAGGGTTTGAACGTCATATAATGAAACACAGTTGTAAAATTTTGACCTTAGCGCTTTATAATACTCTAAAAAATGGTTCGATGCCTTTAAACCAACATGCAAGCACTTATAACATTACAACCATGGGTCTATAATTTTAACCTCCTTTGTCAGACATTATAACACAAACCTTTGGAATTACCCAGGTGATAACATATATAATCGTTTTCGGGCCCACAGTACTATAACGAACCTCGTTATTAATCTTCAAGCATTGCACACCAATCATATATTACAGCCTCCATAGTAGCATTATAATAAAACCCACGCCCTTGGATTTAAAACAAACGATAACGCATATAACCTTTGATTCTATCACTTGGGTCCACATATGCATTTTAACACACCTTCATAAACCATTGCGCCATCCAACGGCTGTAATGTTGTCGCGCTCCAGCCAACAAATCCGACAGCACTCGCGCGATTAAGTTACAAGAGAGTTAACCCGCAGAACTTATGTGATGAAGTGGGTCCCAATAGTTAATTCACCCCTCGCATCCAACGGTCGTTGTTTTATCGCATCAACTTGTGTGATCCAACGATCATTAACGAGTTTCACATTTTTTATTGATACGAACTTTAACACATTAAAATTGCGTGATAAACGTTGTTTTGGAAAACCACCTTAGGACACGTGGCGAGCGGAGACACATATCGCATTAATTTCCGTTATACCACTTACCGTTTTTAAATTTTGCGAACCCTCTGGTTTTTCGAACCCAGGTTTTACTATTACACATCATGGTTCCTCTCCTTTCCGACTCAAGGTTCCATGTTTCGGGTTTCATACTCGTTAACTTTGAATTTACATTAGAACTATTTTATTTACGTTATAACTCCACCGTTCATGATTTTACATTATTACTCACCATATTATATGGCCCACACACACGGCATTTGATTTAAATTATAACTGTAACTCATTGTTGCACCATTATTGTCCCACTATTCATTAAATCAAAGTTCCATAACTCAGGGTTATGTCTATGTTTATAATTCTGCCTTCCTTTCCTTTGATATGAAATTCAAAACCACCCACACATATGTCAAAAGGCCCACAGTTTCATTAAACAAAAAGCAAACCCTCTCGACTCACTCTTCAACTGTCAAAATCCCCTTTCACACAGACAGTGGGCGCATACACTCAATGCCCTGACAATATCCTACTCAAGTGTTCCTTTCCACTTGGTGTTCGATTCATAATTTCGAACAGTCTTACACCAAAATAATTTACATGCTCTTGCTCCTGAATTTACACAAAATAAGTATTCATTCACAGTCAGCCCTGTCTCAACAATTATGTGTAGAACATCATTTGAAACCTTTTCCACAGGGTTTATTCAACTTTGTTTATAAACCCTGATAGACTCACAATCATCCATGCATAGACAATTTCACATAGGAGCCATTTATATTCCCAATTACAGAGTCTCATCATACTCATGCAATGCTTCACAATTCCTCCCATAGATACAAATGAATCCACCTGCAAACACTTCTTCTTGTCTTGGCAGAACTTCTTCTTCTCTTAACTTTTCCCCTTTTTCAAAATCCAATGGCCCTCCTTTTGTCCTCACTACTCTGCACCTTGAATAGCTCTCTGCTTCTTTTCTATCCTCGGCTCCTTACTTCTCTTTTTGCTACCTCTTCTACCTCTCTACTACCTCTTTGCTACCTCTACTTTTCTCTTTGCCATCTCCTTTGCCATCAATGACAAAATTTCCAACAGTCTCCCCCTTTGGCATTGATGGCAATACACTTCCTCTGCATACTTTTTAGAAGACCCTTTCTTCTGTTGTTTGCTTTTCCTCCCCATTTCACAGCAATGGCAAAGGGTTGCACATTTCCTAGTGTGCTTTATATCTCTTCATTTCCTTTCTTTGAGATGTGTTTAGGTATTCTTCTTCTGACTTTGTACCTTGCTGCTCCAAACTGGTGTACAAGAGTTCTTGAGAGAACACTTTTGAGGATTATTGAACTTGAATATACACTGTAGGTTAATGCAATCCCAAAGCACAGATTCCTTTCACTAGTATAAATCTGAAAGTGAAGATAATGACACTTCATAGAACCCCTTGCACCAGCCTTATCTACTCAATGACGCATCATTGGATCAAAACTAAAGTATTGAGAATGCTTCAAATATACTTCAGTCTCTAGTATCATCTTCATCAAAAATCCGTATATGTTGAGGAAGATTGTAGATGGAATATTTCTTCTTCTGCAATACACATCTGCAGTACAACACCTGTTCAATTATGATGATGATGCTAATGTACCTTTTATAGATGTGGTTCACTTTTCTTGCCTATTGGTGATGATTTGAGCTAGGATGCTAACAACGATATTACACTTAATATTTGAAAGGTCCTTATTACTAATGTGATCAAATAATTAAGCCTGAGTTTACAACTTATTGTGAGATTAGATGATATCTTTCAATCTAAGAAACCAAATGACTTTACTGCTTACACATTGTACTTTCAAAACAAACCCTTGAGGCTAGATACATTCAATGTATTGATCAGTCTCACTTATCAACCATGCAATTTATTTATGACATAAGGGGTATGTCTGTCAATGATCCCTCTCTCTTTAGATGGTGAAATACTAGCAATTCCTTTCTGTTGAAGTATGCTTGTGATAAATCAATAACAGACTTTTATCTTTAACTGTTAGGTTAACAGGGCTAGTCTTTCATACTTCCAATACTTTAACTATTCTATCATGGTGATTTCCAACAAAGGCATCTTCAAGTTGTTTGATTGACATCTCATCCAATAGACTTCACACAGTTTATGAATAATCCTAAGACAGAGGCCTTGAAGATATATCTGTACTGACTTCAGGAAGGCATGCAAATATATAGAAAAATGATACTACTTCAAAGCTCAATATAATGCTTCAAGTGTAAACAAAATGATGATCCTTTAGCTCTGTTATTTACCTTTTTATGCTTTAAAAATGTAGATAACACTGGAATACTACCTTGATGTACTCTTGCCATAATCCTTTGATCCTGAGGACCTGTATCATACCGCTGCTGCTCCATGATAACACTTGATATTCTGTTGATAGGAATGTTGCTTGTACCAAGTACCAATTGATATTACCTTGATAAAATATGCAGAGATTTCACTTTAGCTTGCACATGAACCCATAGTTTCTACTATTGATCTTTTCACTGTTCACACCAACAGTCATCAATATACTGAATTAGATATTGGCATCATTAACCTGCTACTTATTCTGTCATTCTGATTTAAAATAATGTCACTACATGTTCCTTTCTAGGACTGCTCCAGAATCATTGCTACTTTATATTCAATTCAATTGTTCCAACATAAAGATATTTTGGAAGACATCTTCAATCTATATACTATGAATCTTCATGGGCTGATCACTAAGAGATTTATCACTCACTTATTTACTTTCACTCCTTCAAGGGGACTTTTTATAGATGATGTAATGATATAATGATGATAGGCACTTTTCTTACTCATTCTTCTTTAAGTGATTCATTGTTAATTCTAGCAGTATGATGCACAATGTGATCATCACTTAATGTGTTGATGTCTTCTTATCTTACATGTTCATGGCTGTTGTTCTCTCCACCACCAAGGTTTCTTGTTGTCTTCTCTTCATCCATCAATCTGTCAGTTATTTAATACTTCAGATAATCTTCTTCCTCTATAGTTCTCTGTTAGAGGAGTTTCCTTTCCCTTCCTAATCTCATAGCTATTCTCATTTCATGGAGCTCATTTTAGACTACTTATGTGGAGATTATTTATGAATTTCTCTCCACCTAGGATGTTGCTTCATATTTATCATTGGTTGGATATTTCCTTTGTTTCCTAGAGCAGCTCCCCCTGAGACTATGATGTTTTCATTATGTTATTGAGATAATAGGCTCCCCCTTGTTGAGATTGCAACAAGATGATGAGCTTAGTGGAAAGAATTTCCCTTCACTAAGTGGGCCCATAGGCTATTTTTGGCGCATAGTCTATTTTTAGACTATGTCTATTTTTAGACATGTCGATCATATTCTATGAGTTGCAGGACGCTATTTGTGGATGGTTGGTCAAGTTGGAAAAATAGATGGAATTCTATTTTTAGACATATTGGGTGGAATATATTTTTAGATTGCCAGTCTAAAAATAGATATGTCGAATATTATTAGCTCTTAATAATATTTGGACTATAAACATTATCTTATTCTCTTGGAGCACTTCATTTAAGTGCACAGATGTGGCACAGGAGCTGACAAAAGGAATTACATTATTCTAGAGGGTTAAGTGGAGCTATTGCATGGAGACTTCAGTTAGAACTCATGTGAGAGAGTTTGGTGGAGTTGATTGAGGAATTTAATGGAGTTGTGTTCAGTTTAACTGAGTTAAACATAGTTGAGCTAGTTGTATCTAGTCTAACTGACTGATACACTAGTGAGAGTGGTGTGAATTAATTATTAATTAATTCAGTAATTATTAACTCATTAATCAACTAAAGAATACATCAGTTAACTTCAGTGCATGGATAGTTTCAGTGGAGACCAGTGGAGAGATAGGTGAAAGAGCAGTGTGACTATCAGTTGTGACTATACTGGTGCATGAGTTTGCACCACACATTGATGGAGATGCCAATGAGGATTGCGCAGTGCATACCAGGTGTATTCGAGTTCATTCAGAGCCAATATTCAGTAGGGATTGCGCAGTAGAGGCAGGCTAACAAGTGGCAGAGATTGGAGCATGTGTTTTGCTAGATCGGACCTGATTAGTGTGTAGCAATTGGAGATTGTACTGAGATCTTGTGAGGAGCTTTGTATAATGATTGTTACATTATCTCTATGACATATAATATATAGATAGTTGGGGTTTTTTAACTTTAAGCTTTCCCATGAAATATTGTGTTCATATGTGTGAATGTTTATGGTTTTAATGTGCGCATGCTATTGTTTTTATTTCCGCAATTAATGATCAATGGTAGAAGAGATTATGTATTTGGCATGAAGTTAAAATAGTGTGTGATCAGGAGAATCTCGGTGTATAACATATCATTTATTCAAATTTCTACACCCCTTTCTCTTTTCCTTCCATACTTTATTGGGGTTCATCATAATGTCTGTACTTCTTTTAGATTCATAGTTTTGTTTGATTTTCTTTGATTCTATCATCTGTCTAAAGTTATTTAATATATATGGCAGTTTACAGTCCTTTGCTTTGTGACCAAGCTTGACGCAAACATAACATCTAAATTTGCCAAGATATGTTTGAGCTGATGTATAATATTTTATTCCCCTTTTTTAATACAATTTACAGTCAACAAATTTATGTCCAAAATTGTTGCATGCATAACAGTAGCCATGGAAATGATTTGTGTACATGGGGAAAGATTGTCTTTCCCATTTGTTTGCTTGAGGTATTCTTCTCATTTGCTGCATCTTTTCCTGGTTGGACTGGGTTTGCTTTGTCTTACAATATGCTGCAGTATGTCCTTGTTTTTGGCAGGAAAAACAAGTGATGCTTCCCATAGGAGGAAAGAACCTTCTTTGAAATCTTCCAAATTTATTCAATTCATCCTTAGGAGCATATGAGCCTTTAGCAGCTGATTGTTTCATCCTCTCATTCTTTGTCTTTTCATGTATCTGCTTGTTTCTGTTTTTTTCTCTGCAAATCATGTTCTTGCTGGCTTCTACTTCTGGTAGGAAGTTGTTGAGTTGCTTCACTGTCCTTTACAGCTTTTACAAAAATGACATTCCTGTTATCTTCAACCTTGGATTTACTAGTTTCTCCTTCATATCCTATCCTGGCCTTTATGAGAGGTGACCTTTGAGTATTTAGTATCTTGTCCAACTTTTCAGAGCTTTTAATTTTAGGTGTATTCATTAATACTTCTCTTTGGGATTTTTCTAATTTCTTTCTCAGACACACAACTTCTTCTTCCAATTTTTCACATTCAAGACTTTTCTCTCTCATTTGTTGCAGCAGAGTGTCTTCTACTTTCTCTTCTTCTTCAAGTTGTGTCTTCAGGCCAACAATTTCTTTCTTATCTTCATATTCTTTCTCATCACATATTTGCACCAATGTCTTAAGGTATTTGTTTTCATTCTTCAATCTTTCTATTTCAGTCAAGGTTGTGTCAAATTTGGCTTTTTCCTCTGCTGCAATTTCTTCATGGTTCTTATTTCCATTCACACTAGAAGGTACCTCATTTGATTGAACATTTTCCTTTTGACATGAATTTTTATTATTCTTAATTCTCTTCTCCTTCTTGACAATGCAGTCCTCTGTGTCTACTCCATGCATGAAATGCAATCTGTCCCAGATTTCTTTTGCAAAGGTTAAATCCATTATTAACTCAAGATCCTTGTTATGAAGATTTTTATATATCACACATTTTTCCTTGGCATTCCTCTGTTGTTCTTGCACCGTGGGAGAGTCTGTGCAGTAACCATCACATACAAGCTTCGATACCTCAGGTTCATAATCCATTAAACCTGTTTTAACCTTATCTCTCCATTCAGGAAAGTTTGTTGTACTTAACACAAGTACATTTTGATATTCCATGACTCAACCAGATCTCCTTCAAGCTATTAGGCTTACTCCAAAGGAACCAACTCTGATACCAATTTTTGAACCCTTAGTTAAACTGAGAGGTGAGGGGGGTGAATCAGTTTAACACATTCATGGATTTTTAAAATTTTCCATTAAAACTTATTTACACCTTCATTTCATGTTCAACTTAATATGTGAGTAATCTTAGAATGTGAGCAGCAAGTATCAAGAAGATTTTTTAATGTAACAGCAGTCTTAATATGTGAGCAACAAGTATTAAGCAGGTTAGATAAACCACATCAACACATAGACATCATGCACAGAGATACCAGATATAAGTGGAAACCCATAAAGGGAGAAAACCACATCTTATTATTGTTGTGATGCAAAGGCAAGCTCCAACTCCCTCTCACCACTGATTTTTTGTAGGCTAAAACTGAAATTTTATCAAGCTACAACTTGATGTGGAAGCACCAACTCCCATCTATTTTCTGCATGCTACAACCTACAGGAGGCTCCTACCTCAGTCAACTACAACTGACATCTATAAAGCTACAACTTGATAGGGAAGCTCCAACTTCCTTACTCTTTCAAAAGAAAACACTTGCTGATTTACCTTGGATATCAGCTCTGTTCTGTACCTTATTTTCTGTTGTCCATCAGTCCTCATATCTGCCCCGTATCATCTTTGCATCTTCTCAGATTCTCTATCAGCTCCTCTTTCTTCTCTGCCTCACTGCTTCATTTCTGCATTCTCTACTTTTCTATCATCTCCTCCTTCTTCTCTGCCTCACTGCATCATTTCTGCATTCTCTAACCTCTTGCAGCTTTCTTATATTCTTCAACTCTCTTCAATTCTACTACACATTCTCTTCTTCTCTCTCTTTGTTTTCATAACCTTCTTCCCTTGGATATTACCTGTTTTATACAAAATAGCTTCATGGTTGTTTGCATTCTACTGGGAATTCGAAATGATCAGTCATGACTCCTTGACGTCTGCCTTCTGATTTCTCTGTGCCACTCATTCATAAGAATATAGCAATGTCTACAAATTTCAGTTTTACAATGGAGTTTTGCTTTCCTACCGGAGACTTTCTAATGCATCACAAACAATATAAAATCAATTAAAACATTTTCATTCACATTTTTAGTTACCTACATCAATTTCACTCAGCCATTTTTCTGGCCTTTGGCTCTGCTGGTTTTTGTCTTTTCAACTATTGTCATGTAACTGTCCTGCATACCTCTATTTACTGCAACTTTGTGCACCTATACATGTACGCCTGTCAAAACCACATTTGTATTCCTATGCATATTCACCTGTTCACTACAATTATTTGTCTGTTGTATATATATATATATATATATATATATATATATATATATATATATATATATATATATATATATATATATATATATATATATATATATATATATAACTGCTTTACAATATATATAACTGCTAACTTTAAATCTGGTCGCTCTCAAACTAATGATTTCAGAAAATTATTTCCCTTTTCATATTCGAAGGAAACCTTATTATGAATCCACTATATTAAAATCGAATAATATTTGATTTTTCATTTGTTCAATGTTGTGTTAAAACTTCCATTTAATAAAGACCCATGGCCTTTATAGTTCACTCTCATCAAATGCGCATATCACGACTGCCATAATATATATATATATATATATCAGCGTGCACTATGACTCCTCTCAATGAACTTTGACCAACACATTCATCAGAAATTATAATTAAGTTGAAATCCTCGGGCCCACAGTATTACCTTTGCGCTATAGCTTTGAATAGGCTCGCCTTTCTACAAACAGGCTCAATCTTGGTTATAATATAAACCAATGCACACCTTAACCTCCGACCTTGGGTTTAAGCCTTGGCATATTATAACGCAGCAAACATATCATAACACCATCCTTCTTCAATACGCTTGGTCTAATTTCTCCGCATTAGAATTCTATCATATACCATTACGAAAGCCTTAATATCTTGTCGTTTGCAATTTCTCCTCTTATGAAACCCAATCACATATATCCGCTTTTCTGTAAATAAATAAAGGTTCGATCTTAATTAATTCAACCCAATAACTCTCAAAGTCTTGCCACGCATTTCTCATTTCTCTTTTTAATAAAGCTCTTAAGTCACAATGGAAACCCCTTTCTTGAATATTGTATCAAATATAATCCACCCGACGTTCAACCTTCTTAACCAACTCTATAAGGTTTGAATGTCATATAATGAAACAAAGTTGTAAACTTTTGACCTTAGCGCTTTATAATACTCTAACAAATGGTTCGATGCCTTTAAACCAACATGCAAGCACTTATAACAGCACAACCATGGGTGTATAACGTTAAACTCCTTTGTCATACATTATAACACAAACCTTTGGAATTACCCAGGTGATAACATATATAATCGTTTCGAGCCCACAGTACTATAACAAACCTCGTTATTAGTCTTTGAGAATCGCGCACCAATCATATATTACAGCCTCCGTAGTAGCATTATAATAAAACCCATGCCCTTGGATTTAAAACAAACGATAACACATATAACCTTTGATTCTATCACTTGGGCCCACATATGCATTTTAACACACCTTCATAAACCATTGCGCCATCCAACGGCTGTAATGTTGTCGCGCTCCAGCCAACAAATCCGATGGCACTTGCGCGATTAAGTTACACGAGAGTTAACTCGCAGAACTTACAGGATGAAGTGGATCCCAATGGTTAATTCACCCCTCACATCCAATGATAGCTGTTTTATTGCATCAACTTTTGTGATCCGACGATCATTAACGAGTTTCACATTTTTTATTGATATGAACTTTAACACATTAAAATTGCGCGATAAATGTTGTTTTGGAAAACCACCTTAGGACACGTGGCGAGTGGAGACACATATCGCGTTAATTTTCGTTATACCACTTACCGTTTTTAAATTTTGCGAACCCTCTGGTTTTTCGAACCCCGGTTTTACTATTACACATCATGGTTCCTCTCCTTTCCGACTCAAGGTTCCATCTTTCGGGTTTCATACTCGTTAACTTTGAATTTACATTAGACCTATTTTATTTACGTTATAACTCCATCATTCATGATTTTACATTATTACTCACCATATTATATGGCCCACACACACGTCATTTGATTTACATTATAATTGTAATTCATTGCTGCGCCATTACTGTCCCACTATTCATTAAATCAAAGTTCCATAACTCAGGGTTCCATCTATGTTTATAATTCCGCCTTCCTTTCCTTCGATATGAAATTCAAAACCACCCACACAGATATCAAAAGGCCCATAGTTTCATTAAACAGAGAACAAACCCTCTCGACTCACTCTTCGACTGTCAAAATGCCCTTCCACACATATAGCGGGCACATAAACTCAATGCCATGACAATATCCTACTCAAGTGTTCCTTTCCACTTGGTGTTCGATTCGTAATTTCGAATAGTCTTACACCAAAATAATTTACATGCTCTTTCTCCTGAATTTACACAAAATAAGTATTCATTCACAGTCAGCCCTATCTCAACAATTATGTGTAGAACATCATTTGAAACCTTTTCCACAGGGTTTATTCAACTCTGTTTATAAACCCTAATAGACTCACAATCATCTATGCACAAACAATTGCACATAGGGCCCATTTATACTCCCAATTACAGAGTCTCATCATACTCATGCAATGCTGAACAATTCCTCCCATAGATACAAATGAATCCACCTGCAAACACTTCTTCTTGTCTTGGCAGAACTTCTTCTTCTCTGAACTCTGCCCCTTTTTCAAAATCCAATGGCCCTCCTTTTGTCCTCACTACTCTACACCTTGAATAGCTCTTTGCTTCTTTGCTATCCTCTGCTCCTTACTTCTCTTTTTGCTACCTCTGCTACCTCTTTGCTACCTCTTTGCTACCTCTGCTTTTCTCTTTTCCATCTCCTTTGACATCAATGACAACATTTCCAACATTCTCACCAATGAAACATGCTGATTAAAGTATTATGAATCTCATATACTTTCTTTGGAATATTTCTAGGTTTGAAGAGTTGAGAATTCCTAGGATGAGGAAGATGCAAGAGTATGCAGCCTATCAAAACATGTGTTATCACCCTAAAAAAAATTTCTAAACTCTGTAAGTTTACACTATTTTGGTCATAGTTTCAAGTAGGTCTTGAGTCACTTTAGTCTTGATAAATGGTAGGTCATCGATTTAGAAGTTGTAAAAGTCAGCTTTCAAGTTCAAATAAAGTATTTTAGTCTCATCCCATGATTAAAAAGTCTTATCATTCACTTAGAGATCATGTCATTAGGTTTCGGATGAAATTCCTTCAATTAGCCACAAAACCGCAGTTTCGTAGTGCGGTTAGTTCAAAAACTCGGTTTTGCGCTACGAAAGCGCTGCTACTTACGTAGCGCAAAGTGCGAAAAATACACTATGTGCACTACGAAAGCGCAGATTCTTAAAAGGTCATGTCAAAAACCCAGAATTTGTCAAAAATTCGTTAGGTAATGATAGGGTAATGTCATGGTGAGTCAGTTAGAGGTCATATTCGAAGTACTTAACCATTCATATCCATCATTATTATAACAGGGGTTTCATATTGTAAAATGGGATTTCAAATTCAAAAATTCTTATCTGTTTCAGTCATTCCAGTCTTCATTTGCTCATTGTGAAACATCTCTGTTTCAAGCTCTAAAGCATTAGAATTAGAGCTTATAGTTTTTCTATACCAAGGCTATTTTCATACACAATCAAGCGAGGCTGATCCTTTTTCTCAAGCGATGCTGCCAAATCAAATCAAGAGAGGTTGTTTATTAAATTCAGAAGGAAGCCAATAGATTTTTTCTGAAACAAACATGGCTGAGGAGAAAAAGAACCACAGAGGAGGACATTGTTTGAGATCTGAACTTGAAAGCACAAAATTTTTAGCTAAAGATCAAACAGTCATGGATGCTTTCAGTAAAGCAGGTTGTTTAAAGTTCTGTGAAAAGTTGCAAGGTGGACATACTTAGGTATCCAAAGAGTTTGCGTTAAATTTCACTGGGACAAATACAAAGGTTGGAATGTTAAACATGTCAGTGACACCTGAAACCATAGCTCTAGTGACTGAAATACCTAGAGGACATGAAACTTGGTTTAAGGGTTTTAGGTTCGATATGGAAGCATGCAAGATGTTTATGAAGCCAGAATATGCAGAGATGGACCTGAATAATGCAGTTCCTAGAAACTATATTAAGGATAGCTATGCCAAATTAATTTTCAACATTCAGAGATATTTCACATGCGAAGGTAGGTACCACAAAGTTTACACCTATCATTTCAAACTCCTATTACATTTCACAGATATGATATCACTAGATTTACCATTTTTCCTATATAGAAGCATTGCCAAAATGGCTGATAAGGTTCAAGTAAAATTCGAAGGCTGTGAAACATCTTTGTTTCACCATGGTTTAATTAAATTGTTGGTTTTGAATAAGCTCTAGAAGATTAGTAGGGACTGGTCCTCTTTTCTATTTATAAGTGGATTTGAAAAGGAAGCTCTAACCCCAGCTAAAAACCCTAAGGCAAAAGATCATCCATCACCACCAGCAGAATCCAGTCAACCAGTAGCTATAAGGACAAGGAGGTTTGTGAAATTGAAGCCAAGAAAACAAGTGAAAGATAAGGCAGAAAGGACACCAGTGATTGTTGCAGAAATCCCTCCACCTACAGAATAAGGGTTACAAAGTACCAAGGAATCTAAACAAAAATAATAGCTAGTAAGCAAATAATTCAGAGAATTACAAGGAGCCAAGCTGCAACATCAAAAGTAAAGACAGTAGCTTCAGGATCAATTGATAGCCTAGGGTTGAAAGGAAACTTGGATGATATATTACATGCAATAGACATAGAATAATCACCCATAGTACAATCTGATTTCATAGCAATAAATGAAAGCAAACAGAAAAGATGAAATCATCAAAGAAGTTGGAGTTTAAGGGTGAAGATGTAGCATTTGTTTTCCAAGCTAGGAAGCCTGTAACTAGGCATTCTAAAAGGCTCAAGGAACTTAATGCAGAATTTGAAGAAACCAATGAAGCAGCTATTGTTCTTGAAGAGATAGTTGATCTTTCCTCACCTGTAGCAAAACATGCAGAAAATAGAGTAATCACAGCACAAGAAGAAATGACCAAGTATAAAAGCCTGGAGGAGAAGTTAAGATCAACAAACCATGAAATTGCTAAGTTGAAGAAAAGAGCCAGAAAACATGTCATTGAGTAAACAAAATTTAAAAGGATGAAAGCTATTTGGGAAGGTCAAATAGTCTCCCAATCATAAATACCAAGCAGTGAAGAACAATTCTTCACATGGACAGTCCCAACCATTAAGGAGGCAACGTTTGTAAGAGTGATCAACACTCATTTGAGAGCTATCAACAAAAGGTTAAGAAGATAGGTGGAAGATCTGGAGATACAATTGACAAGGTGTCAAGAAAAGTTGAAAAGGCAGTGAAATAGAATAATAAATTCATAAGACAATCTCTTATCAAAATGAAGGTAAAATTTGATGAAGATTATGTTTCAGGGTCATATTGCTGTTTTTTTGAAATAATACCAATACCCTTAAAGTTTAAATATCTCCAAAGCATAAATTTTGAAGGCAGTTTTAACAAAATTGCTTGCACAACAGTTTCTTAGCGCAGATAGTGCAAATCTGATGAAATGCGCTACGAAACTGCTAAAGCAGTCTTTTATCATATTTTTATATCAAATTTGAGGGAATTTTGGTGAATTTTGTCTTGAAATTGCTGGTGGAATTGTGTTAATGGAAAATGAAGGCTTCCCTGAAGAAAACAAATCAAAATTTGATTAGAAAAAGGAGATAAACATTACGCTACAAAAAGCGCTATGAAACTATGTTGCTTTCGTAGCGTAGGGTTATTCTTAACTTTTTGCATTGTTCGAAGTTTAGATTCTGCACAGCTAGAGTTTTGAATAGATATAGTGTAATATTTATCAACAAGAGACATGTAGACATGACCCATTAATGGTCAAAGTGCTCAAAACAGATAAGGGAATCAAAGGGCCTAAAAATAGGAAGACATGTTTCCTAGATTTTAGGAGAACATTATCATCAACAGCATGGTCACATCGAATTAAAGATCATCATCCAAATTCAACTTCATGGGATTGCAGGTGGAAAAAGATGTAATAAATATTAGATAAGGTTTTTAGGAGGGTATTAAAGATTTTTAGTCCTATTAGAAATAGGACTTTTCATTAGGATGATAGCTGTCAATTTGTAATAAATAGCATGTTCATGATTAGAAAAGGTGTCAAACTCTATGAGTTTGATGTATCTAGTGGAGGACAAGGAATCCTATTTTGTAAATGTCCTATAAAGAGCATAAGGTCTAAATCCAAGAGGTTGGAATTTTTTATTAGAAAAGACTGTGTTTTGTATGTAACGGTTTTTTCAGCTTAATACAGAGTTCTGTTTAGACAACTCAATATTCATGAGGAGTTCTTGTCCATTATTATTCTAATGGAATTCTTCAATATTTCTATTTGCAGTGGTGTTTGTTTATGATACTTAGAATTCATTCATAATGATCTAACTTCCTTAATATACGAACTGACTATGTGTTTCATTGTTCCACATGTTTTACTCCCTGACTTGAACTCCAAATCCCTTGACCTCCATGCTAGATAGACTGTGATGTTTTTTGCTGAATTTATCTTGACTCCATATCCCAATGAATGTTTTCTAATTTGATTTACAACTAACTATATCATCTATCTGTTTTACCTTATAGGTAGCCATCTACTTATTTATCAAAATCATAAACCTTTGAGAGAGCCCTCTCAGGTTGAGGAGGCTAAGCCTCAGCCAAACGATTGGTCTAAAATAGTTACACAAAGTCCACTTGATGAGCAGCCTATCAGGTCAGATTTTGTGATAAACCATGATTCCAGAATTCCAACTTGACTGGATAAAGAATTTAACAACCGAAGAAAGAGAGAGAATGAATGTCTATGGAAAATACTGTCATCTGGAATATTTTTCAAATTAATGTGCTTTATACTGCAAACTTTACATTCATAATATCATATTACTTTACATAGTTACTATTGGAATGTCGAGAGGTTTCTAAAGGAATATCCAATTGAAAATTTGTTTGTTCATGTCACATCAAGCATGGGAAAGGAGATGCCTTAATTCAGAGCTTTGGCATGCATGTGTCTTTACCTGTTGTTGGGAGCAAGGTTGTTTATTTTCCATAGGGTTACAATGAGCAGGTGAGGCTATTTCTCACTAATTTTTAATTTGCAATATTCTTTTGGATACAAATGACTGAAAATAATGAATGTTTATCTTCTATCATCATAAAATTTGATCCCGGTATTTTGAATTTTAATGTTACGTTATGATACTGATCATAATCAATGTGATTTCAGGTAGCTAGTTCAACAAACAAGGAGGTTGATGCTCATATATCCAATTATCTGAATTTTCCAACTCAATTAATCGACCAACTTCACAATGTTACAATGCATGTGGGTTCTCTGTATTTCATCCTTACTTTGGTTGTGAACACTTTTATTCATATCGCTATATATACAAGATTTAAAATTTAATAAACACCTTATTGAATGCCAGGAAGATGTGGAAACAGATGAATAATATGCTCAATTGACATTTCAACCTCTTAATGTTGTAAGACATTTTCAATTTCATTATATGTGCTTTGCTGTAATTGCCAATTTTGGCGAGAATTTCTTTGGTACTAATTCCATTTGTGCAGGGAACTAAAAATTGATGATACTGTGCAACAAGAGAAAAAATATTGTTATTTTGGTTCTGACCTTGGCACACCAAGCAAACAACAGAATAATTACTTTTTTAAAATGTTGACTGCAAGTAACACTAGCACTAATGATAGGTTTTATGTGCCACGACGCGCTACAGAAAAAAAATTTCATCCACTTGTGCGGTTCTTATTTTTCCATAGTTGTTCTATTTGTGATTTAATAGATAAATGCTTATAATTTTAGACATTTGTTAAGAGAATACTACATTCTTTGAAGGAGAAAAAGGTAAGGGTGTGTCATATTTGTCTCCTATTAAGTTTTGTTTTTTTTGGGCAGGATTTCACTCAGCAACCACCTTTCCAGGAACTGACAGCCAGGGATATTCATGACAATGAATGGAAATTTCAGCATATTTTTCAGGGTAAGTTATAGAACTTATTTGAATGTTGTTTTGGAATAAAACTGGATAGTGAATGTGTAATTATGTGTAGTTTCTTTTGATACTCTTATATCATTGCAATGAATTTTGAAATGTATACAGGTTGTGCATATATCAAAAATTTTTCCACATTTGAGGTCATACGTGGCAGATATATTTTAAAATTGTTGTTAATGGTGTTAGTAGCTACCCGTACACTCTAAAAATTATATGATATAGCTAGTCCCCAGTTACTTTACCTTTGAATGTGGAGCCAACATGTTTAGTTTTCTCTGGATATAATTTGTTGGCTCCTGGGAATTGGATTGCTTTTCCCCTGGAATAATACGCTAACGATTGAAGATTGTTATATTGAAGCTATATTTCCGGTTAGTATCGAATTTACAAAGTCTTGTCTTATTCTTTTTTATTTTCTGGTTGTAATCTTGTGTCAACAATACTTTGCTCCACCCATTAAATTTCTACTGACCAGTTTTATTGTTGAAGTGTCACTGCTTCCTAAAAATATCTAGAGGAAATGATACAACTACAAAATTAGAGCATGAGACATTCTTAGTAGAAATTTATAGCTCTGTTGTGTTTGATTATGTTGGATAAAATCAAAATTTCAATGTACCATAATCATGAGAATTAAAAATACCGAGATAGAAATGTGTGCTTCAATTTGCATTTATTACTTTAGTTGAAGATAACATTTCATCAAAAAATGTTTTACACTGAGAACACAGTAGGTACAAAATTTATTCTATGGTGACATTTTATTTGCTTTGTTTATACAGGTCATTTGGCTAGATAGTGGCCACTATTGCCCAAATAAAGAATACTTGTTCGAGTTTCTTGCTTTTATGGGGAAAAGTGGCATTAATAATATTTCTTATGTTGAGGTATATATCGTATAAATCCTTTATAGTCTACTTTATATTCCAGTGTTCATCGACTTTCATGTCTTATGCTCTGCATTGTATCCTTTTTTTCCAGAAAAGGAACTCATTATTGATGGTAAGAAGCAGGAATTGAAGAAAGATGAGAACAATAACACTAGAGAGACAAAATGCAAATTAAAGAGAGAGAGATGAAAATTGGTCTAGTGGTACCTGTAGAGCCAATATCCCGCATAAGACACAAACATAGAGACTGATGGCAATGCTTTCAGAGTTGGTGAATTCACCTGCAATGTCTTGGAAACGGAATGATAATGTTTTGAAGTGATGAAACAATATTTAATGTGTAAATTGTACTCCAACCAGTATTAAGTTGGAAAATCATATTGTAATACTTGACATTTTATATCATATAATTTATGTGTTATTTATAGTTGCACTTGATATCACTTAGTATTTTAATTAACATATGTAACTTTGCATTTTCATATTAGATGAACATGCACATTGTATGACATTTTTTAATTTAGTTGCAAAATCATACTAATTAATTTATGTTGATTAATAATAAACACATAAAATTAATCTAAAATTACTAAATTAGTAGTTTACGTTTATTAATGATGAACGCATAAAAATAATATACGACTAAATTAGTAGCTTATAACGATTGTTAACGAAAGTAAATGAAATGAATATAAACTACTAAAGTAGTCAATTATATAATGAATATGAAACTACCAAAAAATGATAAATGACTACTGCAAATTATAAATTTGTGATTGCAAACAGTGACTAAATTTAGCATATATACGACTATTAGTAGCTAATTTATAGTATCTTATAACACGACTAAAATTTAGTCATATTTCTTTGGTCATTAATCAGTTTCAAACAATGACTAAAATTTACATATATGTGACTATTAGTAGCTAATTTACAGTATCTTATAACACGACCAACATTTTAGTCATATTTCTTTGGTCATTAATTGGTTTTCTCGGGTGATCATTTAGTAGCATATTTTGTTGTATATTTGGTCATTAATTGTGACAATTAATGACCAAATCAATGATTAAATCAATGACCAAATCAATGACCAAATCGATGACTAAATCAATGACCAAATATAATACTAGACAACAAAATTGAGACAACCAATTAATGACTAAGCTAAAAACGACTAAAAGTTGGTTGTGTTATAAGATACTGTAAATTAGCTACTATTGGTCTCCGACCGAAAAATGGTCGGTTATATGCAAATTTTAGTCGTTTTTTAGCAACTAATTAGTCCTTTTGTACTAGTGCTTGCAAAGGGTCAACCAGATTGAGCCCTAACTCCTTATACCTCGACCTCATTGGGGACATGCAAAGAAGGATCAAGAAAGAGCAGACCGCTCTGATAACATTGATATGAATTTTTGTATGAATGTAACAGAATACACATAGAACCATAAATACAAATATGCATCGGAAATAACACTTCATTTCATTAATATCAAATAACTGAAATTTGTTTACAGACAGAATGGAAATAAACTTTCTAGGGCGCTGGTATCTTATCTCTGAGAAGAGATGTGGTGGCTACGGGCCTCTGAACTCTGTGTTACAATGAGGCTCGAAGGCCTATATATTATTGAGAAACAATGGAAAACCCTAAAAATCCAAAAACCTAACCCTAGGAGATGAAATGCCAGAATATAGGCCCTGTCGGAGTAAATTGGTACATCAATTTCCCAGGGTAGTAACTTTGGCATACTATCTTCATTCAACGCACATAATACATCGTTAGAAATATCTAGCTAAATTCTAGAACATACTTAATTTCTTCAGAGGTTTGATGCCCAAAAAATGTCTTTTAGGGCCTCAAAACGGCTTCGGAAGTTCAGGACCCAAAAAACTGCCAAAAATAGTAAATTGTGCTACAATCAAGGAAACTGAAAAAATCAAAGAAACAATGGTGGGGGTCCAAGTGGAATAGGCAGATGGACACTAATATCCACCTGGATCATGTCCATTCAGTTTATTATGGCTAAGGAAATTGGAAAAGGGAAAGGAAAAATGAAATGGAAAAGGCATGAGGCATTAATTGGCATTTTATTTAAGAAAATAATGGAAAATAGGAGAAAATGAAGGTCAAAGGTCATAGGTTGCATGGGAGGAGGAAAATAATGGAAAATGAAGAAAATAGAGGCCTAATTAATAAAAATGCTTCCTAGGATCAGTGGGCAAGGCTTTGTCAGTTCAGTTTTGGAGTTCTCATTATTCTTTCGCTCTCTCTCATATACTCTTGAGCACTTAGAGTATTCTTGGAGCACTCTTGGAGAGTGTGGCATATTTGGAGATTTGGATCAAGAAATCAAAGGAAGAGAAAGAAATCACAGAGGACATCGGGATAAAAGTCTACAACAGGTTATGATTTTTGGTATTGAGTTTCATGTATGATTTCCTCACTAGTTTTGGCATGCATGGTATTGCATTTGGTTTCTTTATTATGATATGTCATGGGAATGGAATATGGTCAGGATTGATAGTGGATTTTCCTAGCCTTTCCATTTCCTTGACAACCATGGTATTGTGGGTTTATTTCCATTGATTTTTTTCTGGTTGGTTCTCATGATTCCTTTAGGTGTTGGGTTGAGTTATTAGTTCCTGGAGCCTTGGTTAGACAAACGCTCTGGAGCCTAGTGGATAGTTTTTGGGTTGAGTTACTAGTCATGGTGCCTTGGTTGGAAAAACATTGTGCAGCCTGAGAAAAACTGGGGCTGAGTTACTAGTCCTTGAGCCTTGGTTCAAACAAACACTTTGGAGCCTTTGAGCAGCTTGGATGGAGACCAATCTGTGATGATTAGTGATGTCCGACCATGAGGTGGAATTAGTGGTTTGGGGTTGAAACGGTTTGGTCTTTGCAGACCTAGTTTGATTGTGATTGATGTGTTTGATTAAGTCCCACATTCATGCTTGGAATATGGAACGAGGGTGACTGGCTGAAGTGAGATTTGGCTCAGCCATGTCTATGGTCAGGTGGAATGTGGAAGTCCTATTCCAGGTTGGTTTTTAAATTCAGTAATGAAAGTTTCAATGCCTTGGTATTTGATGAGTATAAGAACTATTTTATATATGGATTCTATTTCTAATGTCTCCCTGGTATTTCTGTTGGTATTATGTTGGATATAAGCATGTACTGTGACAGTGATGAGGTATGGCTCTCTCCATGTTTTTACTTGTAAATAAATGCACAATGTATCTATGGTAAAATTGATTGTATGATATCTTATGATGTAGGGGAGAAATTCTTCTTATCCATTCTTAGATAAGAAAGAGACCCATTTGTTTAAATATTTTTTTCATACCTATAGATGCTATCTTTGTGACATGTTTGAAAAAATTCCTGTCAGGGCTGTGTGGGGTCAGATGGGTTCTGATTGACGTGATTACTTCCATATGTTTTTTTAATGTTATTTACCCTCTCTTAAAGTTACAGGAAGTTTTGGGCAGTGACCTGGGCTCAGGGGCTAAAAATGTGGCACACATTCCGGAGCTACATGCAGAAAATTTGTTGTTTGGGATTGAGCCGCTACCTTTACAAGGCTAGCACGTGGCTATATGGTCTAGATCTGCTACCTTGCCCTTATATACCCACGGCTCAGCCTCAAATGGGCTAAAAATCAGTTCCCGCTTAGGGAACAGGGCCCTGGAAGGTTAGGTTTCCTCCTGGGGATGTCAATGATGCAATGTAAGGTGTGTTTTGGTGTTTTCGTCGATTCCCCTTCCTTAAGGTAATCTAGGAATTTTAATCTCATATTAGTAGCCTCTCGTTGCATGTTTACCTTGGTTGGCCAGTTACTTGGGTAGATGTGGGAAGAGGGTGTTACACACATGTGGATTGGAGCTATGGAGAACCAACGAAAATGTTGTTTCTAGGATCTTATGAGTGATAGGAAACAAATGTATAGTTTAGGAAAAATGCATTGTCAAATCTATAGAAAATGAAAATTGTATAGATTGATTACAAAAATCATTAGAATATATGTGAGAAACAATGGAACATTCAAGTTATTCAACTGCTGATATGGCAGCTAGGATCACCTAGGGAGATATTCTACTTTGACACCTGGAGAGTACTGGTGATCCTTGGTAACTTCAAAAATATCTAATAATATTGGACACATGCATTCAATTAGCCTACACATTCTAGCCTTTCTTTCCCTATAAATGATTCTCCTTAATATTTAAAAGTCACTCTTAAAAGTCGATGAGAGAGTGAGTTAGAATTCAAAGAGGAATTTTCAATAGCTTGGAAATTTCAAAAGTAACTGTTCATTAAATAAAATAAAATAAATAAAAGGATACTCCATCTATAATTAGGTTTCCAAAACTACACATGAAAATTTTTAAGTAATAACCATTTGGATCCTAAGCTTGTTCAACTAAAAATCAATATTACATAGCCTAAACTGTAAATACTAGACTAGTTTCAAAGCATCGGTGATTTGAAATCCATTGTAATTATTTTACATCTCGATATAAAAAAATGTGAAAATTAATCCAGAAAAACCTACGTTGGGTGTTCCAACAGTCCACTTGTGTTCCCAGGAAGACATGAAAGCACACACTTGGAATTATGTTCATAAATCCATTCGAGCAAACCAAATAGAAGTTGTCTAAATCCAACATGACGGGATTTACTTGCTCAACTGTCGAACATGCCTCTTCAAAGATATGAGATTAAATATATAAGGACCCAAATCAGTGGAAGCAGTAATGAATTAGTTGCATAAGGAACATCACCGAGTATATATTCTCTTTTTTTTTCACATAAAGCCTTGGGTTGACTGAGAAACATTTATACAAACTCAATAGAGAACCTTACCCAATGGTAGTTCAAGGGAGTTGTTATACATCCAACATAGATGATAGCTATAAAAAACTTCAGATATAAATCACTAATAGAATGTAATAATAATTTCATAATATGCAATAATAATTTGAGAGCCAACCCAAGGAGGACTAAAGACTTCAATTGACTAACAAATAGAGCAATTTAATTCGATTCAATATTATATATGCAATTTCATACAAATAAAAAAATCCTATTTAGTGCAGCAATGGCTGCAACATCTCCTTCCTCCTAACCCAACTGCACCAATCCATTTGTGTGGGTTGCAACTTTGTTTAAGAATTGCAAGCTAGCTTTATGTGAAGTTCCACATATTTTTACCAGAATATATGCACATAATGTTGTTATTAATCTTATAGAATGACCCACATGGCTTCTTCCATGACCCATTGAGACACCAATTGAACTATTTTGCATTTCATTTCACCACTTTGCTCCATTGACCATATTCCCCGTCATGGTCTCCAAAAATCGTACAATCCCCCTCAATATTTTTTTTACGAGCCCACCACGACATTAGATACAATAACACTCAGATACAAGACAAACAAGGGTTTAAAAATACAAATGTTTAGTGTGAAGAGTGAACACCTGGTTTGCATTCCAGCCCTAGCCATATTTTATTCTTTAATATTCTTTATTATATTTTCTATAAAACACAAACTTAAATTGTAATATAAAATACGTTTAATAATTTTTGCACGCAACACACTTCTGTTCATGATAGTCTTAATTAAATATTTATTATTCGGAAGAAATACATGTCCTAAAACTCTCATGTCTCTGGTTTGACCAGAAAAAGAATGCAAAAGCCAAGTTGTTGTGCTTGCTTCTGCAACTATAGAAGGAGTTAAGCAACATCTTTTTAAGAGGCACCAATGGATTAAATTTAAATGGTATGATAATTCAATTTTACTCCAATATCAAAGGGAGTGGCACCCATAGGGAATGCAGCAGGGCCAGATGTTAGGTTGGAATTTAGCCAACAATATCAGGAGCAGGGGCAGAGGTTAGGTTGGAATTTAACCAACAATATCGGGAGAAAATAATAAAGGATAAAAGCCCAAGAAGCGACGGTCTCGGGTACTTTGGACAGTTAGTAGGTTGTATCTATGTAAAAATAATTAAAAAAATGGTAGGTTGCATAATTGGAAAAATGACGGGTTGCCCAATTTGGAATAAAAATCCGAGACACCTGCAACATGAAATCTGAGATGATTGCGACATGTGACCGTAGGCATAGTACAAAGTTCGTGGAAAGTATTGTCACTTTTAATGGTAGTTGCTTCTTTCTGTTCTTCTCCTGTATCATTGAGAAGTCTTCTCAACCAGATAGCCTCACATGTGGCTGCACACAATGCTTGGTACTCAGCTTCAGTTGAGGATAAGCTACAATACTTTTCTTTTTACTGCTCCATGCTATGACCCCGGATCCAATGTTGAATGTATAACCTGTGATAGATCTTTTATCATCCAGGTTTCCTGCCCAATTGGAATCTGAAAAACCTGCTAGAGTAACATCAGATTTGTCAGTGTATAAAATACCATAATCAATAGTACCACAAAGGTACCTCAACACACTTTTTGCTGCAACCCAATGACTTTCGAGAGGTTTAGACATGAACTGGCTCAGCACACTAACAGAGTATGCCAAATCTGTTCCATTTGTAGTAAGATATATCAAAATACCAACTAGTTTTCTATACATAATGGCATCCACCTCCTTAGTGCCATCGTCACTGCACAACTTTAGATTGTGCTGCAATGGTGTTGCTGCTGACTTACAATGTTCCATCCTGAATTTTTCCAACAGACTTCTGGCATACTTCCCTTGAGTAAGAAATTTTTTTCCAGAATCTCTCCATACTTCTAGACCCAAGAAATAATGGAGGCTTCCGAGATCTTTCATTTCAAATACTTGCGACATCTGCTGTTTGATTTTTTTGATCAAAGTATCTACATTGTCTGTTATAATCATATTATCCACATACAAAGAAATCAAAATAATCTGCCTCTGTCTATTATACTTGGTATACAGATTTGGATCATTCATGCTCCTATGAAAACCATGTTGTAAGAAGAATGAATTGATCTTCTCATACCACGACCTGGGTGCTTGTTTTAAGCCATATAATGCCTTTTTCAATCTACAAACTAGATGTTACTGCCCCTTTTTAACAAACCCTTCAGGATGAACTAAATAAATCTCTTGTTTCAAATCACCATTCAAAAATGCAGACTTAACATCTAAATAGTGTAGCTTCCACTTATATTTTGTTGCTAAATAAATTAACATTCTAATGGTGTTTAATTTCGCTACAGGGGCAAAGGTTTCATCAAAATATATTCCCTCTTGTTGTGAATAACCCTTTGCTACCAGTCTAGATTTAAACTTTTCTATACTCCCATCTACATTTACTTTAGGTTTGTACAACCACTTACAACCTATGGGTGTTTTTTCTTCAGGAAGTTCAATTAAATCCCACGTATGGTTTTTAGTAATTGATTCAATTTCTTCATTCATCGCAGCCCTCCATTCATCAGATTGAATTTCTTCTTTATAGTTTGTGTGTTCTACAATGTTTAAAATACTTGTCATTAAAGCATAGTCTTTCAATCTGGTTGGTAATTGAGTCTTCCTACCTAATATCCTCAGTAGGGGACTTACCTCAAATCTGTCTGCTTCAGACTTGTACGAGCTTTCCTTATTGACTACGTCATATGTTTCTTCGTCTTTCTGCTCCTGCTCTTGATTATCCCCGCTGTTTTCTTCCATCAATAATGGAATGTGCCATTCATTATTACTGTCATCCTTTCCTTCCTCAACCTGTTCATGAAATACCACATCTCGACTTGCAAATATTTGATGAGTCATGGAATTAAATAACTTGTATGCTTTAAACTCAGTGCCATATCCTACAAAGATACATTTCATGGCTTTAGGATCTAACTTCTTTCTATCAACCTTGGGTATATGGGCAAAGGCTTTTGACCCAAATACTCTCAAATGACTCACTACTGGTTTGAATCCATATAATGCTTCAAAATGGGTTTTGAAGCTAAGACATTTGGTAGGACTCCTATTCTTTAAATAAACAACAGTGTTAATAGCTTCCACCCAAAAACCATTTGATAGACCCTTACCTTGAAGCATATGCCTTGCGCACTCCACAAGAGTTTTGTTCTTTTGTTCTGCCACTCCATTTTTCTGTGGTGTATGAGGCACTGTAAATTGTTGAACAATCCCATGATATCTACAAAAATTCATGAACTCTCCCGACCTGTATTCTCCCCCTTGATATGAGCGGAGAATTTTTATGCATTTTCCTGTCTGCTTGTCTACCAAAGTTTTAAATTCTTTGAAAGGTCTGACTCTTTTTACTCAAAAAATATATCAAAGAGAATCTAGTGAAATCATCAGTAAACAGAAGAAAATAATATGCACCACCTAGCGACCTGGTTTGCATAGGTCCGCATATATCTGTATGCACTAGTTCTAGAATGTCTCTTCTCTTTCTATCAATATGCAGAGGAAATTATTCTTTATGAATTTTCCCTAATGCACATCCATCACAATCTAACTGAACACTATGAAAATCAGGGATTCCATCGACCATACCTTTTCTCTAAAGTAACACGAGGTGTTGTAAATTAAGGTGACTGAATCTCTGGTGCCACAGGTTTTCGGCTGTAAATCCTGTTGCAACCATGGATCGTTGTGGCATGCTTTTGACATCCAATCTGTACAAGCTCCCCACATGCACCCCTGATGAAACTATTTCCATATTTCTATCCGTTATGACACATCGTGTCTTGAAGAATTCAACTAGCAGATCCTGATCAGTTATCATAGATACAGAGATCAAGTTTTTCCTAATACCGAGCACATACAATACATTCTTAATATGTCTAATGTCACCGCTAGGTAACTTTACCGGAATATCACCGTACTCTTTTATCTCATATCCTCTGTCATCTCTTAGATAAATTTTAGATCCACATGAATTTTCTTCAAGAATTTCAAACCATTCTTTCTTACCTATCATATGTGAGGATGCACCCGAATCGACATACCATATGTCGTCCTCATCTTCCTTAGACGTTGAAAGAGCACAATCAGCTGTAAATAGTCGAAGTTCATGAATATGGTCTTCATCTTCATCAAAAAATTATCCTTTGTGCCTCCTATGCTTATTCCTTACTTCATCTGTCTGCCTGTTAAAACAGAACCTAATTTGGTGGCCAATTTTCCCACAATAAAAACATTTAGCGCCTACAAAATTGTTTGCAGGCATAACTCTAAATGGTCTCTTTTGAAACGTGCTACCTCCTCTCTGTTGCTATTGTTGTTGTTTTTGCTGTTGTGTCTGCTTCCCTCTAAATTGTTGCCTCTTCGCCACTAGAGCAAGATCATCATTCTGTGGTCTCAAATTTTGCCGCTGCTCTTCTTCCTGTAACAAAATTCCTGTCAATTCTTTAAATGCAGGTGCTTTATCCCTCACTGCCAATCCTGTGATGAAAATTTGATATTCATCCTTCATTCCATTCAATGTGATTGTGACTAGATCGGAATTGGACACCTTTTCTCCGATGTCTCCCAATCTGTCCTTCAGGTCTTTAACCCTTGCAATGAATCCAGCAACAGATTTATTCTCCTCCATCCTCATCACAAACAACTTGCCTTTGAGTGACAAGATGCGATTTGTATTTTGTGTCTGGTATAGATTCTTAAGCGTCGTCCAAATCTCAGTGGACGATTTTCCATCTCTAATGTGTGGGATAATATTATCCTTGACGGACATCTTCAGTATGACTTTTGCTTTGTTCTCCTTTTTCTCCTAGTCTTGTATAAGTGAAATTGTTCATGTTACCAAATTTGGTTTCTGTTCATCACCTATGACAATCGACCACACATTTGCTACCTCAAGCAATGTCTGTAGCTTGAACTTCCAATTGGTGAAATTGGACCCATCGAGTTTGCTAGACTCGTTGAGATATGATTCTATACTATTACTCATACTGAATCGATCAGCTTTTAGATCCTCTGATGAATAATTCTAACCAACTGAATAATTACAAGCTACATTAACAAAAATTTAATACATACCAGATCCTGATCACAGATCTGCCACCAATATTGGCCCGATCTTGTGACTGTAACTTAGATCCTTCACTGATCTTATAGTTACTGTGTCTGTGACTTGAATCTACCGCCAATGGCCAAACCCCATGTGCAGAACCTCCAACAACTGTGTTTGCGACTCAGATCTACCACCAACGGGAAAATCTCATGTGCAGAACCGCCAACAAATGTGTCTACGACTCAGATCTACCACCAACGGAAAAATATCATGTGTAGAACCGCCAAAAAATGTTTCTACGACTCAAATCCACCACAAATGGATGAATCCCATGTGCAGAACCAGAAAAAAAGTTTGCGACTCAAATCCACCACAAACGGGTGAATCCCATGTGCAGAACTGCCAAACAAAGAGATTGGTGCTTGTCTAAGGCTGATATCAGCGCCAAAATAAAATCTGTGTAAGTTACCAAATTGGCACGGGTATGGCCCTAACAGTCGCGCCAATTGCGCTTTTCGACGCGACTGTCAGTAGAAAAACCGTGCCAACCCTCCTGTGCTCAGAGATTACAAAATCATCTGAGACCTGTGAGTCAGGCATTTGCTGCAGACTACCTGCTCCTGTAAGTAACAAAGCTCCTGTGTGCACCTTAGCCACGAAGGCTCTGTAACCATGAAGGCTCTATAGCCACTAAGGGCTCTCAAAAAAACAAATCAGGCTCACTCGGTTTGAGCTCTGATACCAAGATAAAAATTGGATTGGATAGAAACTATAGCTCATAGGTGAGTACTACACCTGGAGACTGCACACAAATGGAGAGTACACTCTACATTCAATAATCAAATGATACAGCTATAAGTACATCACAAAGAAGTAGGAAGTTGTAAACAAACTCCTATATCCTAGGAACTAATCCTAGCTTAAGGAGCTACATTACAACAATGTAACCATTTCTCCATTAATATACAAATAATATTAATTATTTCCAACTAGTATCTACAACGTGGTTTGAGCATCCTTTTGTGAGAATAATAAGCATCCGACATTCCAGCAAACATGTGTTTGTGAAATATTCAAAATACAACATCGAGCAAACAAGTGTTTGTGAAATATGAAAAGATCAAATGAAGCCAGGAGATGAAATCTACAAAAATTGAATGAATTTGGGTTCCTGTAAACAAAGTATAGGGTTTGGTGGTGCTCCTACATCAAATCATTCCATTTTGGGTCCTTCCATTGGGTACGTGTGGAGTTGCTAAGGTCTCTGCGGAATGGATTCGAGCTGTTAAGAAGCAACAAAAGACATGTGTGAAGAAGAACAGGAAGCCGTGTGCAGTGTCATCTAAAAGATGATCTTATGCTTCTGGAGAATGATGAGGTTGGTTTCATTGAGAATAGTCTCAGATTGATTAAAGGGCCAACTCTGGTGGATAATATGCCTAGGTTGATGGAGTTGGAGCTGTAAAATTCAGTAAGTATCAATAAGCCTCCAAAAAAATTAAGATGTGTATGTTGTTTTGAAATTTTGATGTTGTGAATAATTATGTAAACTCATAAATGAAAATTGATCATTCAGTAGAAAATTAGAAAAGAAAAGTCAGGAAATGATAAAAAATGTTGTGAATTAATATCCCAAAAAAAAGAGAGATGTCACAGGTAGAAGGTCTTTGACCTACATATTGGTCCAGTAATTTCACCTTAAGAAGCATGCCTTCATATTTGAGAGAGGTTGATTTCACAGGTAGAACATCTTTGACCAAAATTAAACCTACATCTTGGAGAGAGGTTGATTTCACAAGCAGAACGTCTTTGACCAAAAGTAAACCTACATCTTGGGGAATTAGAGTGGGCGCCATGGGTTAATCTCCTCCCTCACGGTGTGACATGGGACTCAAACGCCTTAGATTATGACTCAGACGTAAAGGAAATGGAAGCAGGTTTGATGAACAATTCCAATAAATATTGGCTGAAGCAAATGGTCAAGTGCGCCCTCGCTGTGTCAACTGTGCCCTCCCTATTCAAGGTTGATTTTGACTGGCTTGTAGGTGTCCAAATTGGCTCCAAGATAGCTTGTTGGAAATCCCTTCAAGTCTAGTTTCCAAATATGCCTTCAGTTTTCAAAATGAAGGTCATTTTCCCTATCAAAACTTTATTCTCCAAAGACTTCTCTGTGTGCAGCGCCTAGACCAAAATATGGGTAGAAACATGATTTTTAGGGTGTTTTTTTCCCTTTTCACTGACCAGTTTGTCCCAAAAACCTTAGAAAATTGATAGGGTGCATGTATTCATTATTATGAATCCAATGGTGGTGTTTCTTTGGCCATTGGATGCCTCAAAAAAGTTCACAACGCCTAGGGCGCTGCGCATGTGACCAATTTGTTGATATGAACCTGTTCAGGAATACACAAAAAAATATAGAGTTTTCAAAAATGGGTCAAATGGCTTCAAAATTTGGTGAAGTGGTTGATGATGATGTGGCTAGGCTTGGAGTGAAGCCTCTGCAAGTATATCAAGTTTCTTTTTCTCCTCTTGGTGAGTTAGGGCTTCAATCTTTGCATTTGTTGCCTTGAGTTTTGCCCTTGTATTTCTTTCTCTTTTGGCATAGTGTTTGGCCATTCTCCTTTGAATCTTGTTCTCATTTTTAGCCTTTTTTTAAAACTTCTCCAAGTGGTCATTGATGGCTTGAAGCCAACCTTCCTTGTCTTCTTTGATCATCTCCAAGAATTGATCATCAAGGATGGCTTCATCAATTGTCTCTCTTTGCCTTTTTCTTTCAAGCTCCAAGGCTCTTTTTAAGCCTCTGAATCTAGGCCCACCTCTTGGTGATTGTTCTTATTGTTTTTCAATAAAACCATGCTTCTCTAGGGTCTCATCTAGCAAAATCTTAGCTTCTTCTGCCTCTGTTGGAGCAGGGTCTCCCATGTCGATGCAAATTGGTCCAATTTCGTATTGTTTTGATTATATTTAGTCTAGCATAGAGGTAATAGGGCGGGTCGAAGCCTGAAATTGTTGTAAAGCGGATAATTATGCAAAACCAGTGGTCCGCAAACCATGGTAAAGTTTAGGCTAAATGGGTATAAATAGAAGTCTTTTTGAGTTGATAGGTAGAGATATTGATGATAAGAGCTAAGTGCTAAGTGTGGATTGTGGATTTGGGTTGGGTGTTTGGGTAGGACTCCTGCTGGCTGTGTGCGTGGAGCTCCTGTGTCCAGCTGTGTGTGGACCCTGCAAGCTGTGTGCGCAGGTGGGAATTGGGGTTTATGTAAGAGTTTGCGGATAATATATGAGAAAGGTTGTTGGTATTTGACTTTGGATTTATTTATGCATCTGTTTTTGTGTTATATGAATGATCTAAGTTGAACGTTATAATTTCTTATAATACTGGACTTGCTACGTATACTGTAATATCTGGCTTTTCTGGGTCATCGCACGTGCATGCGGACCTCTGTTTTGAATCTATAATGTTATTTATGCTCACAACTTAGCTCTGCTCTTTAGATCTGCTAGATTGTATATCTGTTTTCACCTGCGAAAGAGCCTGGTTTACTGGATCTATATTATTCTCTGTACTACATATCTATTAAAGCTGCGAACTAGATCTACATTCGTAGATCGGTGCGCTGCACATGGCTTGGCTTACCTGCTCTCTTTCTGGGTGCAGAAACCTGGTTCTAGCACCCTCCCATACTGCTTCGGGTGAGACTTTGACCTGTGCAAGCAGGTCACTGCTGAAAGGGCCAGTAGTATAGGGGTTTGTTGGAAAACCTTAACGTTCGAACCTGGGTCAGGACCCGAAGGCCAACAAATGGTTCCGTTGCCGGGACCAGGAGCATTTTGAAAGAGCAGTCAGGTAACGTCAGAGCACCGAAAGGAATGATACGAAGTTAATATGGCTGCAAATCTAAAATTACCTACCTTTAAAGGTGCGGGTGATGAAGATCTAGAGAGGTTCTGGTTTGTTGCTTAATCAGTATGGATAGCTCAAAATATCACAAGTGATTAAATGAAACAAGCCTAGCTATCACTGGCTTTTGAAGGAAGAGCCCTAGATTGGTATATGGGGTACATTGGGTAGAATGAAAATGCAACTATTGACGAAATCAAGAAAGCCCCAAAATAGCAGTTCAAGAAGCCTAAGTCTTATTCGTAGATCGTTAATGAACTAAAATACATCAAGAAAGGAGCGAATGAATTTGTGTGGGAAGTAGATCAGTGGTTAAAGAAGGCGATCCGAGAAGGTGAATTCAATTATGATGATAAACAACATACAGAATGTTTTATTGCTGCGCTATTGCCTCATCTGCGGACGCCAATGGGTCACCAAACCATTGAGACGCAGGAGAAAGCATTAGAAGTAGCCATGAAGCTAGAATTAGCACCTAGAGACACAACTCAGCTGGGTGTACAATAGACACAAGGGAAATTAGAAGCTATGCAGATGGAGAACCAAAACCTGCGCAAAGAACAGGGACCAGAGTTTAGTCCACTTCAAACACCGGACACAAGGAGGCGAAGGGAACTGCTACTATGGTTCAGCGACTGTCAGGTTGAAGGTTCGCATGATAATGATCACTGCCCTCGCCTAGAAGTAAAGCATCAATGGTGTAGGTTTTGCAGGTCTGTGGGCCATGATGAACAAAATTGTCAAACATATGACTTGATGAGAGATCGAGGAAGGATATAACAAATGAGATCAGAGTCCACATCACCTACGAAATCCATTAATAACAAAAGTTCCCCTACTCAAAGCGGAGGTCGAGGACCGAGAAGAAGCACAAGTGAAGATAGAGGAAGGTTGGCCTATTATAACTGTGGAGAAACAGGTCATTTTGCAAGAGACTGTGCGCAGCCAGCCCGACCAGCCTATAGATATTGCAGACGACAGGTTCATATAGTTGAGGAATGTCCAATCTTGGTAGCCTGAATAAAAGAGAAGTAGCAGAAAAATGCATAGAACATCCAGAAGGTCCCGACTGATCCTCCGCAAGACGAAGCCCATATTAACAACATAACCACAGGGAGGGGCGAATGTCTACCTAGCTACCTAACACCTGCGCACGTAGAAAAAAAGGATGAAGTAAAAAAATTCCTACAAGCATGTATAAGGCTCCTTAGTAGCCCAGCTATGACGAACTTCCAGGCTTTACTAGATAATTGCGCAGACCCAGTCGTAAAGATAGAAGAAGTTCACCAGGAAAAACGCACTGGGTAGGAGATGCAATTAAAAGCACATATTGGGAACTACGAAATAAGTAGGTTTTTCCTTGACTTGGGATCAGATGCCAATATTTTACCGAAACATACTTGGCTAAAGATGGAGAAACCTAAGCTCGAAAGGTCTTACCTTCAACTGCACATGGCGAACCAGCAGAAAATTGCTTCGTTGGGAAGATTAGCACAAGTTGTCATCAATGTTGCAGGGATCAAGGTCCGAGCAGACTTCGAAGTCATTAGGTTGAAGAGGATGGAGACTCCTACCTGGCACTTCTAGGACTCAGTTGGGCTATGAATATGGGGGTCGTCATTGATCTAAAGAAACAAAGCATGGTGTTTGAAAATAACGGTACGCGTGTCACTCTCCCACTAGATCCAGCAGAAGGTACACAGTACACGGATTCAACCTACAAAGGGAAGGAGATAAATCCACTTTACTGCGTGTCCACAAGAGATAACTCCTCAGACAAAGAAATATTATGTGGAGGAGCAGACATTGAATGTTTTTCCGACCGTGATGAGGAATTGGAGAACTGGCAAAGACGACTGCACAGAGCTTCGGAGCTATGACGTTTTCGAACCTCCAGGAATTTCCACCGCATCTCTACTCAGAAAAGAAACCCGCCCCCCCGTGCTAGCACATGTGATGTAGAAATTTGCTGAATAAATCACTTATTCAATGGAGATTAACCTGATCACACATCAATTTCGAATTGCATGCATAACACATAATCTCTTCTAAAATTAATTGTCACATGCGGAAAGAATAGAAGCGATAGCACATCAAATCATCACACACATTAACACAAAGATGTATGAAAGCTTAGTAGCGAAACCCCCAGCTATAGTATATTATGCAAATGGAGAGAACATGCAGCAAATACATAGTACAAATCCCTCACAATAACTGTGATTACTTCCCAAAGTTAATAAACTAGCTTGGTTTTGAACAAATCACAGTTCAAAACACACCCACTACTTTCCGCTCTCTTATGCTAACTGCTGCTGGTATTCAACAGAGATTCAGTTAACCTCACCGGTTCAACCCATACAATTGTCATTGGTAATTTCCTCCAAGTGTGGTGCAAATCTCATGCACAACTGATGTCGCAACTGATAGCTATCTCAACCTTTCATCTACCTCTTCCACTGGTCTCCACTGAACTGTCCATGCACTGAGTTAAACTGATGTGTTCTTTAGTTGAATAATGAGTTAATAATTAGTGAATTAAATAATATTTAATTCACACAACTCATCTCTAGTGTATTAGCCAATTAAACTAAATACAACTAGTTCAACTAGTTAACCAGAACACCATCTCCATTAACTGTCGCATCAACTCCACCGAACTCCGCCACTTGAGATCTAACTGAAGTCAACCATGCATTAGCTCACCTAACCCATAGGAAAAGCGTAAATCCTTCTGGCAGCTGCATGCCCCACCTCCGGGGGTCAAACTGAAGTGCTCCAAGAGAGTAAACTGAAGTTTAGAGTCCAAATATTATTAAGGGTAAATAATATTTGACTTCCCTATTTTAAGGAGAGGCAGTCTAAAAATAGACTTTGACCTCTTCGACCTATAGGTCCAAAAAATAGATGTCCATCTATTTTTCCCAACATGACCAATACTCCAAAAATAACATACTGCAATCCCTAGACCATGCTCCGTATGTCTAAAAATAGACATAGTCTAAAAATAGATTTTTCCAACAAAAATCACCTGTGTGGTCCCCACCTAGTTTAGGTGATCACTTTCCAACTAGGATCAGGAAAGATGTTTCAGGAGGCCTCCTTCACTGTTTCTTGTTGCCATTTTCAACAGGTGATAGTACAAATATTGTGGACAACATTCCCGATGAGCGCAGGATACGGACCCCACGCAGAGCATCTACACGTGGATATGAAGTAACCAGTAGGCATCACTTGGGAAGGGTATCGAAATGAAGTAACCTCGCGCGTACGGACCCTAGTAGCCCCGTACGAAGACGTGATGGCATACGTCATTCAAAAGCGTGATAGGACTCTACCCTCGCGAGCTTGCCCAGATACAAGCACCCTAGGCTTGCGCACTATTACAACGTTGCACCAACCCTCGTGCAAGTGGGATAAATTACGCACGCTTCAGATAACCGCCAGTATGGAGACACTTGACAGGAACATCTTGGCCGTGGGCAAAACATATCAATCGCGTAGTTTGGTGGCTGCATTGCTTCATGAGTACCTGAATCGTATTCCGAAGCACCTGGAATCACCATTAATTCAGGGTATGCGGACCACACGAAGGCATTATCTTAGGTCTAATGCTCCTCAGGCATTAATAACAACAGTCAGCTTGACCCTCGTTGATAAGAAAGGTAATTTGCAGGTATACAGATTGGGCGGCGGACCAGGCCAATTATGGTTTGATTACTTCAGCTGACCCATGGCAAGTTTCACGCGCAGGATACTCTACCTTTAAGTAGCTTCGGGCATTGGGCAGTCACTAGGGTAGCCCTGCTATCACCTATATATGATCAATGCATCGTGCCTTTAGTAATCTCCTGTTGGAAGATTAGAGTCTTTGCAGTGCTTTACGATGCCTGTCTCTTTGTTTCTTTGACAGCCCATATCCCTCCAATTCCTGTGGACGAATCCGACAAACAGGGATGAATCACATTCGCACCCCACGCGGATAGGTCTGGCACATACGCAGAAGGGGGTCTTGGCCTTCGCAGCCCTAGAACTTTGGCGGAACCTAGCGAGATCGTTCCAAAAGGAATTATGGCAGAGGAACCACAACCATCGCAGGTCGCCAGCCGCACCATCATCTCGCAGCTTGCACGTCGCACAGAAGGAACATAGCGCTACCGACGCCTGTTGCGGGTTATTCGTAATTCCGACTCCCCTCCTGACGAGAGCTGGATGTGCTCGGTCCCTTGCATTGCCCTTGTTAATAATCACGACTGAACGGCACGGCACATTCAATTTGACTTGGCCCTCTTACCTCGAGAGACACTCCAAGGGTTGTATGTGACGATATCAAAGGAGATATGTCACCATGACCGGATTGCACGCCAACAGTGTCCAATACCTTCGGAAGTTCGAGAAGAGAGGGTTGCTTCAGTTCACAGAGAAATTGACATTATCCAGGAACAACTTACGTAGGGTAACCAGCTTGTTGAGGCAGCTACGCAGCTCTGTACTGAGGTCCAGAATCACCCTCAGCTTTAGCATATCCAGGAAGAACTACGACAGGCAGAAGACACCTTCAAGTAGGTTCGCGCTACCCTACCCCCCCACGAGGATTTGCAGCATCACCCTGCCAGGGGCACAGTTGAGAGGCTTCGCCACAACAAGCGTATCATCAGGAAACAGTTGAAATCGTGGAGCAACACCGCCCTCCAAATCGCCCAGGATGCCCTTACAGCCGTCGCAAGGCTCCGCAAACTGTTAGAACAAGCTAACGAAGCTTTGATGGGCTATATGCATGTTAACATGGCACATCATGCTACTAACCAGAGTAAGGGAGTGCTCCCTCCACTCCTTCGCGCTATGGATACCCTGCATGCGCAGATCGAGGCCACACCACTACAGTGACTCGAGACGAGTCACAAGATTGTGTTGGGGGACTGTTGGAGCAGGGTCTCCCATGTCGGTCTCCCATGTCGATGAAAATTGGTCCAATTTCGTATTGTTTTGATTATATTTAGTCTAGCGTAGAGGTAATAGGGCGGTTCCAAGCCCAAAATTGTTTTAAAGTGGATAATTAGGCAAAACCAGGGGTCCGCAAACCACGGTTTGTGGACCATGGTAAAGTCTAGGCTAAATGGGTATCAATAGAAGTCTTTTTGAGTCGATAGGTAGAGATATTGATGATAAGAGCTAAGTGCTAAGTGCGGATTGTCGATTTGGGTTGGGTGTTTGGGTAGGACTCCTGCTGATTGTGTGTGCAGAGCCCCTGTGTCCAGCTGTGTGCGGACCCTGCAAGCTGTGTGCGTAGGCGGGAATTGGGGTTTATGTAAGAGTTTGCGGACAATATATGAGAAAGGTTGCTGGTATTTGACTATGGATCTATTTATGCATCTGTTTCTATGTTATATGAATGATCTAAGTTGAATGTTATAATTGCTTATAATACTGGACTTGCTGCATATATTGTAATATCTGGCTTTTCTGGGTCATCGCACGTGGATGCGGACCTCTGTTCTGAATTTGTAATGTTGTTTTTGCTCGCAACTTAGCTCTGCTCTTTAGATCTACTAGATTGTATATCTGTTTTCACCTGCGAAAGAGCCTAGTTTACTGGATCTGTATTATTCTGTGTACTGCATATCTGTTGAAGCTGCGAACTAGATCTACATTCGTAGATCGGTGCGCTACATGTGGCTTGGCTTACATGCTCTCTTTCTGGGTGCGGAAACCTAGTTCTAGCACCCTCCCATACTGCTTCGAGTGAGACTTTTACCTACGCAAGCAGGTCACTGCCGAAAGGGCCAGTAGTATAGGGGTTTGTTGGCAAACCTTAGCGTTCGAACCTGGGTCAGGACCCCAAAGGCGAACAACCTCTCTTTCTTCTATTGTGTCTTAGTGTCAAAACCCTAGGGAGATGGAATGATAGTGAAAAATGAATTTTGAGAAGTGGGAATGTGATGGGGAAATTTAGGGAGATGGGGGAAGGGGTTTATGAAATGAGGGAGGTGACAATGAGTAGGAATGTAGATGGGTTTGGAATAGGGAAATTTATTACAGGTGTGGGGATTTTTGGGAGCCTAGGAAAATGAGTAGCCTAGGGCTTATGGTATTGGGAAAATGAGTTAGGGAAAGGGAATTTGTAACACAGGAATTGTATGAAGGCATAGGGAGACGAAATTTGAGAATTAAGAGTGCAATGGGAGATACTAGGGTTTTAAAATGATTTAAACACCAAATTCTAAAACAAATTTCACAATACCCAACAAGTGAACTTGATGGAGAGGATAATTGATAGAATTAGCTTTCACTAACTTGTTGGAGGTTTATGAGAACGTTTTTTAAGCTTAAGAAGTGATGTTTTTGCAATTTTAATGAGTTTTTGGCTTTTCTGGTCAAGTGCGCCCTCTCAGAATCAAGTGCGCCTTCCCAGAAGCAGGAGTGTTGTGCCTTTTTGAAGACCACTTTTCGAGGCCTTCCCGAACTCCAAATTGAGCTCATGATAGCTCGTTGGAAATATCTCTCTCTTAGATACAAAATGGACCTATCAAGCATTGAAAATGATCAAGAATAACCCCTCAAAAATCAATTCTCCCAAGACTGGTCAAAAAGTGCAGAATGAGGGTGCAAACATGGAGTGTGTTGTTGCAGGCAACGTTTGGAGGCCTTCCTCAACTCCAAATTGAGATCATGATAACTCTTTGGAAATATATTCTAGTATAGTTTTCATTTGACTGATCAAGCAAGTCATTTTGACACTCCAACTAGGAGAAAAATTGATTTTCTCAAGGTCACTCCAGAAGTGCAAAAACCTCTTGTAGCACCTGTATTTTTTATATTTCTCCAAAACCATGATACCTATGTAAACACTGAAGGATATTTTCATTTTTGACCTATGATGGACAAAAACCTCTCTCACTTTTATCAAATTCATCTATGTTTTGTCAGAAACATACTCTAAAGAAAAATTATCCCTATGAGTGGCAAATGATTTGACTCTTTGAATGACTTCTTGAAAAATGATGAAGACATGATGTTTATGAGCTGAAATGACCTAATACTTACTGATATGACCTACCTTATTCCTCCTCTGCTCAGATGTCTCTGATTCCATAGCAAACCCTAGCTCAGTGGGAGAGGAAATTAGGGTTTAGTGTTTGTGGAAGAGTGATGTTTTTGGACTAGGGCTACCATCAGTGACTAATTTTTTGCATAACCTAATGGAATGATAAAAAAATTCCGAGAGAGACTCCTAAGATGAATATGAAAAGAGTATACTTTGATCTCTGATAGCAAGATGCAAATACTGACACTAACAATACATACATGCACTAATAAACAATTAAATTATAAAATGGATTTTTATTAGTCTTATCAAACATGTACAATTGAATTATTAAAATGGATCTTTATTAGTCTTCTCAAACATGTACACATATATAATAAGATAAGGGTAAAAATTTTGTAACACTTTTGGATACATATTAATATTAAGAGAATGGCATGCCATATGAGGCAAGCTCTACACATTTATTTTATTTTTATTGGTGTCAAGCAAGCTTTGTTGAGTTTGACTTTTACAATTTCAATTAGAAATTAATATCTAAATGTGGACACTTTGCAATGCTGCTGGGTGGATTTACAGTGGATATCGATACTTATATCTAAATCGACAAAGTCTTCCATGATATAAGGTTTTAGATTATTAGTCCCTGCCTGACCTATAGCTTTCGATAGAACGTTGACCACCTATTAATCCAAACATTGACTATTAAAATTACATGGCTATCTATGTTTTAACCTAACTTGATAATATATTTCAATTATATAATAAAAATAAGATTATCTATTTTAAATATAACTGGGAAGTAAGGTTTGAGGTCTTATTGCCGAATATTGATACCCAACTTTGGATAAATGAATCTTTATAAACAACTTTCTTGATATACAAATATCCCCTGGTATAAAAATAGCCCCAGATGCCGAAAAGTTGGCGCAACCTTTTTAACCAAACTCTGTGTCCAAAGTTTTCTAATGCGAATTTTTTTTCTATATACAAAGGCTCTTATCCAAAGTTTTCTAGGGAATTTATTTTTCTATATCCAAACTTTTAAGAACTGAATACATCCAAAGTTACTGAACCCAATGTCCTTCCAATGCCCTTTCCACATGTCCTTTTGCATGCAACATGAGTATTGTAATTTTCTGTCTCTGGGATTTTCTCTGCAATTCTTCTTCTTCTAAGATGTTCTTTACGATTCTTCTTCTACTCAGGTCTCTCTATTAAAATCGTTCTAGGATTCTTCTTTTGCTCCGGGTCTCTCTGGTGAATCGTCCACGTAGTAGGAGGGCTGAGGGCAGGGTTCGGCTTGGCAGGAGTTATCTCAGGGTTTTTCTTTTGTTTCTCCCCGCCTTTGGACTCGGGCTTACAGTAGCAACATCTAGAATTCTCTGTGATTCTTCTTCTTCTGCTCGGGGTCTCTCTGGTGAAATCCTTTGTGTAGGAGGAGGGTTGAGGGCAGAGCTGGGCTAGGTGCCGCAGGAGTAAAAAATGCAAGAGGAAAGGAGTGGGATACAAGTAGCGACACCCTGATTGTGGAAGCAGCAGGTATTTAGTAAGCAATTTTGTTAAACAAGTATCTATTCAGAAACTCCATGCAGGGGGGATGTGGAAGGCGTTTAACCAACATAGTGTACACTGTAGACGCTATGGAAAACCAAGTTTTTTGGGAAGATGCAAATTGTTATAGGCACATATAGGCAAGACCTAGATTTTTAGAGACATAAATTTCTGAGCATCTATTCATTTCATCTAAAGCAACTCTGGTAAAGTGTTGTGTATTTTTTATTTTTCATAGTTGTCTTGTCAATTTTTTCTTCTGCAGATTATTCTTATATACAAATTAAAATTTGCATAGCAGAAGTATGTTAAAGAACCAAGTGGATAGAGAACCAAAAGGAGCACTAAATGCAAAATACACTGCACTGATTACTATCTTAAACACGGACAAAACTATAATATTTGATTTCCCGATAGATGTGGACTCTGAAGCTAAAAAGACTGTAGTTCCTAGTATTTAAAAAATGAAAATTGTGGCCTTTAAATCCTGACACCCTGGTATTTAAAAAATGAAAATTGCGGCCTTTAAATCATGAAACCATTCTATGTAGTTTAGGCACCTTAGAATTTTTCATTGTATATTTTGTGGCCCTGGCACTGACAGTGATATTCATTGATTATTCTACAATCTGCCCTAATGATATTTCTTAATTGATTTTTTTTCTTGTAATTTCTAGTATTGAGTTTTCTTTCCAGACAAACCAGTTCTCCAATGTTAAGAGTTAAAATTTTTGTCTTCTTAGTAAATTTGTTTTAAAAATATTAATTTCATATTTGAATTTTTATTCTGGTTTCTCTTAACTCTGAATCCTCTGCAATATGAAATATTATATCTACCTTTCGTTTCTCAGGTTTTGCAGTCACAAATTACCAGACATGCAGTATTTGAATTTTTATTCCGGTTTCTTTTAACTCTGAATTCTTTGCAATATGAAATTTTAGTTCTTCCTTTCATTTCTCGGGTTTTACGGTCACAAATTACCAGACATGCAGTATTTCTGGTTGTATATAACTACTAGAAAGAAAATGTCGGTATAGCTTTGCCACATTTATAGTTTAATGTTTTTCTATACTTTATTTTAATGAATATATGTCTACAGCATAGCAGAGTGTTGGTTGAAGTTTCTCATTATTGGTCATACTCAACTTCATTATTGGTCATACTCTTAGAATTGTGAATGCTCAAAATTCATAGCTTGGCATAGGATTGGTACAAAGTAATCTAGCAGTAATATCTTTTCGATAGTGCTTTTGCAAATTGAGAATGATTCATGCCTATATGATATTGCATAACCCTAATGGTGGAAGCAGCAGCAGTGGATGCCATGGGCACTGCCCCATCCATCTCGACAGAACAGGAGGTGGAGAAACATGAACAGGACGAGGAGGAACAACTGGTGGAAGAGCAAGAAGAAGTGTTTTGCGTGCAACTGGAGGGTTGGGCTGACAGGGTTTAATTGTCGCTGTGGTGACCTTTTCTGCACTCAGAAAAGGTACTCTGATATGCATGACTGCTCTTTTGACTACAAGACCGCCGGATGCCTTGCCAATCTCATCCCGAAAGCCCCTAAAATTGATAAGATTTGAGAAGTTCCTAAATCCATTCCTTTCTTTCTTGCTGTACTATTACTATAAGGAGAATCCTTGGTGGTCATAGCAGCTACAATATATAGAAATCTATATTCAAGAATGCCTTGTTCTTGAGCATAGTGTGTTGTTGTAGATGATCGAGTACAAGAATAGGGAAGGTTGCTTCATTATGAGTAGTGCAAGAATCTTAAATCATATTATAGTTTTGAGACGGAATACACTAGGAATTTCATGGTCGGGCTATTGATGGAGTTCATGTTGCATTACCCTCCTGAAAATTCACTTGCCAACAACCCATTTTCGTCTGGATTGGCTTAACTCTATCAAAATTAAAGTTGAGGGAAAATAAAGGGCACTTTATTTGGCGTAGATGGTGCAGTGCTTCCAAGGAGCGATGCTTTTTGTGATTATTGCTTTCTTTTCCTCTTTTGAAATTTGTCTTGTCTCTCGGTAACTAGTAGTAACCAATGCACTAGTTAAGTCACTACCTGAGAGTGTTGTTTACAGTTTTTCCCCAAATGTATACTATTTTCCTCTCAGCATTCAACCATTCTTACAGTGTCATTCCTTCCTTCTAAAACAAAACAGTTGAGACACGCCAGCAGCATGCCTTCATCATGCTTTTCTAATCAGCACTTTTAGTTATTTTAATGGAATAAAATAGAAAAAAGAGCTTTTTGAGTGGAGAGGGCTACACGAGTTTAAAATAGTGAAGTGCATATATTATAGATTTGTTTAATTGTTGGTTTGGAAAATTTTAATAAACAAATTCCTTCATTATAGATTAGATTTAATTCCTGAAAACGTAATAGATAATTTTTTGATGTGTGGCAAACAACGGGCAATGACTTCTACTATATTCTACCAAATTTGTGTGCTTGTACATAGTCAATAAGTGGAGAATGAGAGAAGAGAAGTCATTGGGCACTGTGCCAAGAAAACCAGCAGCAAGAAATAAAAGACAATGAAGTGGTTTTCTGCAGGAGGCTGAGACTTGAATTCTCTTTGAGATCCAAATCCGTTACAGGCATACCTCTAAAACTAAATACAAATACAGGATGGCCATTGTGTATAATTATGAAGGCTCTTCTTAAACGGGTGGATTAGTAAAACAAAGTAGGTAAAATTAATATTAAATTGCTTATTCTATGAATTCCTTAGGTTCAGTTCGCCAGCATTTACTTATAATTAACCCATCCATTTTCGTCCTTAATTTGTTTGGAAAATTCCAATATATGAGAAGCTTAGACTATAGATTTGAATTCATGCACATGTAATTAGTAATTCATATATATATTTTTAATGTTTTTAATGTCTAGTAAAAGAGAACGAAGGACACGCAATGACTTTACCTTATGTCAATTTTTTTGTTTGGACTTTGTGCTCTATAACTTGAACCGCATTTCGCATTTCTTATATTGTATATATGGATGCATCCAATATTATAATATTATATTGGAAGCAGTAGTGTCGTCTGTGTTCTCTCTTTTCAAATTTATTCTAGAGATATAGTGGAGATACTCTTTTGCAAAACAAAGCAACAAGATAATTTATTGATCAGATTAATTGGTGATCACCTTTAATTCTACTTCTATATTTAAATATTTTTTATTATCACTTTATAAAAAAGTTATGAAATTTTTAACGCTTTAGCTTTCTAGGGCGAGCCTTATTTCAGCGGCTATCCGCCCATTAATGCGCCCAGGGGTGGAATGGCCACCGCACGATGATCTACGGTTTTAATCTGACGGCGGCCATTCCACCCCTGGGCGCATTAATGGGCGGATAGCAGCTGAAATAAGGCTCGCCGCTTTCTACAACCATAATTTGGCTACCGGTGCCATCAATGCACTATTACTTCTTCGCAATTTCTCCTTTGTCTTGTCCGGCAAGGACTACGGCTGCCTCCAGTTCTTGTTAGATTATTTATTCAACCTAAAATATAACATAGTGCGTAAGGTATTGAATTTGATAGGGATATTGGTAGTTGAAATATAATTTCTCAAGGAAATATTGGTAGCTAAAATATAATATCTAAAAGAAAGGATTTGACAATGCCATGTGTTAGATTTATATTGATATTAGTATTTGATGACTAAATCGATGGAATCTTCTCCATACTTTTTCTAAATTATAAACTAGCAATTGCACCACATGTTGCAAAGGAAATGCCATAAGGCAATAGCATATGAAAGACTAGCAGATAAAAAATAATGATTTATTCGTTATTCGAACTAACAACAACATAGGAAAGAGTAGAAAATCAAAATTAATGATTTTTTGCTTCTTTTAATTTGAATTTTGATCTTGAGTAGGAAAATCTCACTAGTCAAATGTAATTCCATGCTTCACAAGGTGCCTTTTAACTGATGTGACGAGATGTGATTGTGAGACCTTTTTCTTGTTTTGTTCCCATTGGCTTTCATGTCTTGTTATTAGTTGCCATAATAGGTCGTATACTTGAAAAGTAGAATGTCTCCATTGTTGAACCGTGGAAAAATTCAAATAATCTCCAAAGGGTCCATGTAGTTTTGTCCTTAACATGTCTATTCTTATCCTTCATTGTATTGAGAAAAAAGTTGAGATCAACATTGACAAGAGTAAGCTTATCAGGTGATGGACCCTCCAAAATTGATCCAAATGCATAAGTATCCACATCTCAACATCTCTAATCTAGCTTTGATATTTTTTCTTCTACAGATGGCATTAGATGGGGCACAACGTCATCTCCCATAGTTCTTGCAACAAGACGAAATCAAGTTCCTCCGACCATAGAAAGATTCTATGCCCCCTCGTCTTGATCTTGGTCCTCTTCTTGTTTCAAGAATGTCTCTAATAACATTGGTAGAAAGTAGGAAGTGATTGCCTAATAAAATAAAAGCAAGACACATCTGAATTATCGATTACGTCTCCTATGTTTTAACAACCTTCACTATAATAGAAAATATGTCTTGCATGTAAGGGACAAAATTCTCATAATGTGTAGAAGATATCAACACCGGGAAGTCAAAAGTAGCTTGTATTCACACACTACTCTCATGGGATTCGCGAGATCCTGGGAAAGAGTATCTACAAAAACCATTAGGGGAATTTTGAGGTCTAAAATGGGCCTCTTAAGAAACTCAAATTTCGAGCGGGAGTACTCGTTGGATGCGAAATTTAATTTCTCATCCAAGGAGTACCCATGTTGCATACTTTCGATGAACTCTACTACACGAAAAATGAGAAATACATAAAAAACGTGATTGTAATCACGTTTTTTTATGTATTTCTCATTTTTCGTGTAGTAGGTCCCATCGAAAGTATGCAACATGGGTACTCCTTGGATGGAGAATTAAATTTTGCATCTAACGAGTACTCCCGCTCGAAATTTGAGTAAAAACTTTGGGAGATAAGTTGAAAATATGAGTTGAAAAAATAGTTTTTCCATTTTTCCCTTTAAAATATGATGATGTCATCAAATCTTATTTGATTTTTTCCACTATTATTTTATAATTTCCTTAGGAGGCCCATTTTAGACCTCAAAATTCCCCTAATGCCTCACAAAGATATGCAAGAGTTTATGGAGTGGTATGTTTGGGATGTGTGGGTGGTTATAATAATGTCGTGATAAGCTTTGGCCACTCGCCTTGAGGTAACTCAATGCCAACAATTTTTCTATAACTTGTGATGAAGTAGATTGAGCATCTGGAAGATGTGAAGAAAGAGTTTGCAGTAAGAAGCTCTTCATTTGATTCTTCACGGCTCCATCTAGGGAGATCCATCTCTTTAATGTGCATTTATCTTCCACGACTTAGGCTCTCACATTTGAAATTCATATTTTCCATCAAGGATTTGCTTCACATCTAGAATTCATCTTTTTATTTTTTCTGTCAAAGTGAAAGTAGAAGATAAAAACTCATGAAAGTAGAAGATAAAAACTCATAGTTAGTTCAAAACTGGACTTGCTTCACATCTAAATTCTTCTTTTTCTTTTTATGTCAAAGTGAAAGTAGAAGATAAAATCTCATAGTTAGTTCAAAACTTAAAATTAAAATACATCAACCATATTCCTTTGAAACACATAGTCTTAAATATTGAACGGGCCTAAATTCGGGCCTAAATTCAATAATAGTTTCATACATTTTACATGGATTAAAACAATACGAGAGACCCTCGTGGATTTTCACACATAAATGGACGTTTTCACAGATTAAAAAATCATATATAATAAAATCAAATTGTTAATAGTAAAATAATGTTGGTATTATAGAATTAACTTTGGAATAATAATGTTATTCAAATTTTCATAATTATTAATACTATAGAAATAAATTAATTGCATATGGTTTCTTTCCAAAACTAAATGATACAAAAGTAAAATAATATAAATATATAAAACCTAATGATATAAAAGTAAAATAATATAAATGTATAAATAGTAAAAAGATAGGTAGAAACAAATTTTGAAAATTCCTCAAATTTCACTAAAAATAATATATACTAGGATCAAATTGTTAATAGTAAAATAATGTTGTTATTATAGAATTAAATTTAGAATAATAATGTTATTCAAATTTTTATAATTATTAATACTATAGAAATAATTTAAAAAATTAATTACATATCTTTTCTTTCCAAAACTAAATGATACAAAAGTAAAATAATATAAATATATAAGATCTAATGATATAAAAGTAAAATAATATAAATGTATAAATAGTAAAAATATAAGTATAAAACAAATTTGAAAATTCCTCAAATTTTCATTTCTTGCCCCGATTGAAGTGATTGTGATTGAATGCAACACTTGGTCTGTCTTGATTCAACAAAATAAATAAATATGTTTTAAAAAAAAATGGAGGAATAGCTTAGGTTAGGGATGGGGATGGTATGTTGTTGTAGCTGGGGATAGTATGTTGTTGTAGCCGCTATTTAATTTCAATTTTCCACGCGGATAAAACAGATAGATAAAACCCAAATTATAAAATAATCAGAAACACATATAGTTAAGGGAAAAGCTCCGAAGACAATTCTCTTTGAGCAATCTTCTGTAGCACTTTGCAGAAATCTCCAAAATAATTATATAAATCTCAGAAGAGAAAAAACATTCAGTGCTTATTTATTATATTGGTTTGGTCCTTCAAAGAAACTCCAGAGTTTTAAAAACCAGTCGAAAAACAAAAACAAACACAGAGGGAAAAGACAACCTAGAAAAACAAAAACAAACACAGAGGGAAAAGACAACCTAGAACGTCTTCAGTTTGATCTGTATCTCATAAAAACACACCATATGCAACTACTAATCATATGGAGTCTGCTCTTCAGTCTCAAAGTGTATAAATAGTAAAAAGATAAGTATATACAAAATTTGAACAAAATTTGAAAATTCCTCAAATTTTCATTTCTTGCCTCGATTGAAGTGATTGTGATTAAATGCAACACTTGTCTCCCTTGATTCAATAAAATAAATAAATATGTTTTTAAAAAAAATGGAGGAATAGCTTAGGTTAAGGATGGGGATGGTATGTTGTTGTAGCCGCCATTTAATTTCAATTTTCCACACAGATAAAACCCAGATTATAAAATAACCAGAAACGCATATAGTTAGACAATTCTCATTGAGAAATCTTCTATAGCACTTTGCAGAAATCCCCAAAATATTTAAAATATTTTGACTATTAATTAAAGAAAACATTGCATTTCGAAAATGTATAATTTTTATGGTTAAATTAATTATATAAATCTCAGAAGAGAAAAAAACATTGAGTGTCTATTGATTTTATTGGTTTGTTCCTTCAAAGGAACTCCAGAGTTTTAAAGACCAGTCAAAAAACAAAAACAAACACAGAGGGAAAAGACAACCTAGAATGCCTTCAGTTTGATTTGTATCTCATACAAACACACCATATGCAAATACTAATCATACGCAGTCTGCTCTTCAGCCTCAGAGTGAGCAACCTTCCGCTCAGAGTGAACAACCTTCATCCCCCCCTTCAATGCATTCTCTTCCTCCATGGCACAAGCACAAAAAATCACAGCTAAAAGCACATTAATATTTGCAAATCTACTTACCTTCAATAGCCCTACTCCAAAAATTAGCAATCACAAGCGTGGTGAAGCCATGAGCACCACGAGGCAACCTATTCTTCTAGCAAAATTGAATGAAGAATTAAGAAATTAAATCTAGAAGTATAAGGGGCTACTTCACGAGGGGGAGGGGCTCACAATAAGTCAAATTAAACTCAGAAACCTTAGCAATTTCCAGTTTTCCCATCACTGGACTCTCAACAGTAAAGAACCAAAACTATTAAAAACTAAAAAGAATTGTTTTCGGAGGCTACCCACTTAATTCAGAAATTTTCATGCACAGTTCCATCAAAACGAAGTCCACAGGTCCGGGGAGAAAGATGGGAGCAATCATCCCCACAAGCTCGAAGGCTTTCACAGGCTCGAAGGTGTAACGAACTTTCTTAACTAATTTCCAGCATTTTCCATCCTATGTTGATCTAATGGTGATAATTGTTTTAATCGCCTAACATATCAAATCAATAGCTCAAAACAGGTTACCTGGCACACAAAAAAGTTGTTTTCAAATAATAATGCCTTACGGCGTAATTAGACTATTAAATCATTTATTTTACATTATTAAATTTACTTGAACATTGTTAGTTGAAACATTCAATTGTATAACATGAAGTCTAAAATTGTTAAATTATATAAGATGTAAGGTTATCTTTCTAGACATGGATCCTATGCAAAGATTGACATGCGCAAATCGAGAAATGATCCAATCAATTTAATCATTTTGTAGAGGAGTTTCTTACATTGTGATGCTTTCAACTTAATTATCTGCAATGGTCTAGATAGATGGAAAAAGTTTGGGAACTTCACTTGCAACACATACAATGGGGCAAGTGTCGTTGACTATGTTATTGGTTCACAAAGCCTAATAGAATGAATAGATGAAGTTAAGATTGGAGAGAATATTTGGGACTTAAAATCAGATCATAACCCAATTTATATAAAGTTATCCTGGTTAGAAGAAAGACAAAATAGGAGGAAAACCCAATATTCTCAACAATCGTCGTCAAGGGGAAAAATTATTCTAACACAAGAAAATTGCACTATCTTCAAAACAATGTTGGGGAGATCAATTCAGAAGGAGAAAATTGGTCCCCAAAGCCTCAACAGCCATGAGAAGTGCAAAAGAGAAAAAAATAGGAAATTAAAATCATATTGTTTTCCTGTGAATGCGTTGTGAATGCGTGGTTCGATGAGGAATGAAAAATGGCAAGGAGAACCTTGAAAAAGGAAGGAGGTGGGAAGATGAATGTAAAGTTATATAAGCAGATTTTAAAAAAAGAAAAAATATGAGTTTGCGCAAACAAGGCGAGAAGAACTGATATATTTAGGCAAGAATAACCCAAAAAAAAATTGGCAGGAACTTCAACTAAGGAAGAAGCATTTTGAAATTAATATTACAGCCAATCAGTGGTTTGACTATGCAAGGCAACTATATGAAAAAGAATTAGAGGTTGAGCCTCCTCCCAGGGTCAACACATCTACAATGAGGTGGAGGCAGGAATTAAAAAGTTGAAAACAGGGAAGGCAAAGGACTTGGTTGAACTTCAAGCATAATATCTAAAGTGGAGAATGAACATTTTGGCTCCCCACATCATGGAAATATTCAACAACGTCATTCAACAAGGATTCCCAAGGGATTGGACAACTAGTCTAGCAATTCCCCTTTTTAAAAGTTGATATGAAATGGAAGTAATATTTGTTACGCTATGCAAAGTATTCAAACAGATATAATAATGTGTGAAAAAGGTTCTCCTTAAATTGCAGGTTAAATAAATCTTTCTGGCTTTATTTATGAGGTTTCTATGTGAGGATTGATTAAGTAATTTAACTGTTTAACATTGTACAACATAAATGAACAGAAAATAAACTTCAACAAACCACATTACTCAACGATTTTTTGAGTCGTTCACCCCTCCTGGGCTACATCTGCTGGTCCAAGCCTCCCAAATGGCATGTCCCTCTTGTATTAATTTGCTCAAAATGAAAGTACAAGTGAAAATAAGCTTTAATAGGAAAAAATCTCTGTAAAATCAGCGTCAGAAGATATGAAATAGCAAGATAGGACTATTCATTTACATAAAACTGATAAAGGATGCCCAATACACTGCCTTCTCCATGATGGCCCTAATGGCTCCTTGATTTTCCCTGAAGCAAAAACTATTGTAAAACACCTCTGTTTGACCTGAAACCTATGCCAAACTGCTCAGAATGTCAAAGAGACCCAAAATTGACTATTTTTGCACTCAATTTGGTTCAATAATGAGGGAGTTATGGCAAAAAAAAAAAATTCCCAATGTCCCTTAAAAACCTCCTCCAAAACTGGAGGAACTCCAATTAGCCGCACCAAAGATGGCCAATCTCCAAAAATGTCGGACCTGCCATAAATTCTGCCAACTTAACAAATGGGATTAGTTTAAATTAAACATGGATTATGGGCGGTTTAAAATAGGATTAATACTAAGTGCATTTTAGGCGCTAATGAAGGGTTTAAAGGCTAAACCCGTCTTAATGGTTAATTAAACTCCATTAACAGTTTTTCACCTTTGCAGTTAGCGCTTGGTCACCCGGGGCCTTGTCGCATGTAGGTTCGGTGCTGTCGGGCTAGCCCTTAAAATTTTTCGCTCAAATTCTTTTTAAACAACAAATAGGACTTATGCCCATTGTCTTTTAAGAACTACTGTATAGCCTGGCCGATTAGGCCCGTGGGCTGCTAGCTGAGAGACCCGGAGTCGAAACCTGTAGAGTTAAAATAATTTTGCCACACAAAACTCCTTTGGCCTAGGGCCATGTGGCAGCCTCCAGGCTTGCCACGTGGCACCCTCTGATTGGCCAAGAACCCAAATTTTAAACCATCAATGAATAGAAAACTGCCACTTGTCAAAATATGATTTGCCTTAATGGAATATTCCTTAGAATATTTTTTTTTTAATTTTCCCCACTTTATAAAGGCAAACTTGGTCAACATATTTTAGAGTTTACTAGGTGATTTCAAACCTCAATAACTTTTGCATACGACCTCGGTTTTTAGAACCGTTCACGGCGCCAAAATCGCAGCGACAAGACCTTTCCAGTCGTTCAAATTGAAACCACTTCTGAGCATTTTAATTTTTGAGCATTTTTTAAAACTTGGACATGATCTCGTGATCACACCTCCCCACTGGGAATATTTTGGACCCCGAAAGACTAATATACTGATCCGTATAGAATATGAGAGTACATCACCCTCTTCTCTTCAGCCTCCAAACACTTGCCTTGCATGGCTAGAGACTTTGAACCACAACTAGAAAGAAATTGACACGTCCTTTCCTGGATGCGCTTGTCCTCCTATCTATAACTGTCTTTCTTGCACTGACTCAGAAATTTCTGGCGAGAAATTTGCAGAAGGAAACTGAACATCGTTGCCTTGATCAATGATCCAAGGTGGCTCAAACAAACAAGAGATTACAGCATAAAATACACCCATACAACCAAAATTTGTAGATGTACAAAGGAGTATGTCTTACTGTGTTAAGAAGTCCATCCACTTCTTACCAAGCCACTTCCATGGCAACTTTTGCTGCTGCAACTCTTTCTCATGTGAAACTTTCGTTTTCACATCAATAATGGAATCCTTGGTTCCACTTGCGCCAATCTTTTTGTCCTCTTGTTGCATGTGCTTGGGACGACTAGTTGGATGCACTTTCCAACAATGGGAGACAACATGTCCCCTCTTTTGGCAATATGTGCAAGTCTTATGCAATTTCTTTGAAAGTTGCTTTTGCCTCATCTGCTTCATGTATGCTTTCTTCCTCATCCAACATCTTGAAACATCATGGTTAAATCGACAACAATATGTACAACAAATCTTTTTTTCCATTTAAGCATGCAAAATTATCATGTTTTGCAGAAACACAATCAAATTGATCATGGGAAAATTTATACCTCTTGTGTTGCTTTGCATGTTCATCCTTTTGCCTTCATGAGGAGATGAACTAGCAGAGGCTCCAACTTTCATTTGTATACTAACATCACCATTCTTGTCTTGAAAACTGTCTGAACTCGCATGCTCGCCATAAGCTGCATGTCTACCATCTTCTTACTGCAAAAAAGGCTTAAAGCAATGGAAATCATCTTTGAAACAAATCTACATATTCGCATTTATAACTTGGAATAAAGGTTCTCTTTAAAGTAGTCTCACATGCTTTCATGGTTTTGGAGTCTTCGCCATTAAATTGCACATAACCAAGACCAAGATTCTTGGGTCGCTCCTCAACCGAAATAGGATCGATTATGCCTTATGCATGCTTGCCTAATCCCTTGCCTTCATAGCCCATTTTAATCATTAACTTGGACCCTATACCTCTCGTATATTTTTTTAAAGAACCAACACATCTTTCTAAAGAGGAAACTGAAGACAAATTAGAATGGATTACCTCTTCCTCATGCATGTTCTTGGTCAAAGCCTCTTGGGCTTGATGTAGCTACATCTCCATATCATGCAATCTTTGAAGAATTTATCCCTTCTCTTCCTTCATGGAAAACAATTGCTCACGAAGTTTATCGATTTCTCTTTTATCATCAAACAGAATCTGCACCATGTCCTTCAATATAATAAAGTCACGCTTCATATTATCATCGAAGAATCTTGTGAAGGAGGAAACCTCACTTGTAGAAGTTGTCATTATGATTTCAATGAACAAAAGGAACCTCAAAAAAGCTCACAAAGCTTTCAAAACAAATGACAAATTTTTTTTAAACCAAATGGCTGTAGAGACAAACTTCTATTCAAGCAGCCAAACAACAAACAAACTCCAAGAGCTTCTTAACAAACAATCTTCAAGAGGGTTTGTGTTCCAAGGGTGACCTTGAGGTCCTTTGGGGTAAGGAAGATGCCTTCAGCCCTTTCTTCCTTTTTGTCTTCTCCAGGACTTAGCTATCAATAGCTATCCTTTCATCTCTAGCAAACTCAAACAACAATCAGTTTGCAAACAGTCAATATTTTATTATGTTTTAACACCTTTCCTTGAAGACATGCTTATGGCTTCTTCTGCTTCTATTGGAGGTGAAATTGAAGGTGGAGATAATGGCACTCTTTCCCTCCTTGGATGAGGATTACTGTAAGTCCTTGCCAATTGACCTTCTTCTCTCTTAAGCTTCAGCCTAGTAAGCCTCAAAAACTTTGCAAACAGTTAAATAAATTTTGCACAAGAACAATACAGAGAGAAACACTAGCTCTCCTAATGCTCAAAACCTGAGCTCTGATACCAACCTGATCTGAAATGGAAGTATTTGTTACGCTACGCAAAGTATCCAAACAGATATAATAATGTGTACAAAAGGTTCTCCTTAAATTGCAGGTTAAACAAATCTTTCTTGCTTTGTTTATGAGGTTTCTGTGTGAGGATTGATTAAGTAATTTAACTGTTTAACATTGTACAACAGAAATGAATATAAAATAAACTTCAACAAAGCACATTACTCAGCTATTTGTTGAGCAGTTTACCCCTCCTGGGCTACATCTACTGGTCCAAGCCTCCCAAATGGCATGTCCCTCTTGTATTAATTTGCTCAAAATGCAAGTACAAGTGAAAATAAGCCTTAATAGGCAAAAATCTCTATAAAATCAGCTTTATAAGATATGAAATAGCCAGAGAGGACTATACATTTACATAAAACTGATAAAGGATGCCCAATACATTGCCTTCTCCCTAATGGCTCCTTTATCTTCCCCGAAGAAAAAACTATTGTAAAACACCTCTGTTCAACATGAAACTTGTGCCAAACTTCTCAGAATGTCGAAGAGACCCGAAATTGACTATTTTTGCACTCAATTTGGTTCAATAATGAGAGAGTTATGGAAAAAACAAAATTTTCCCAATGTCCCTCAAAAACCTCCTCCAAAACTGGAGGAACTCCAGTTAGCCACACCAAAGATGGCCAATCTCTGAAAATGTCGGACCCCCCATAAATTCCGGCAACCTAACAAACAGGATTAGTTTAAATTAAACATGGATTATGGGCAGTTTAAAACAGGCTTATTACTAAGCGTGTTTTAGGTGCTAATGAAGGGTTTAAAGGATAAACTCGTCTTAATGGTTAATTAAACTCCATTAACAGTTTTCTACCTTTACAGTTAGTGCTTGGTCGCCCAGGGCCTGGTCGCATGGAGGATCGTTGCTGTCGGGCTAGCCCTTAAAATTTTCTGCCCGAATTCTTTTTAAACAACAAAAAGGACTCGTGCCCGTTGTCTTTTAAGAACTACTATGTAGCCTGTGGGCTACTAGCCGAGAGACCCGGTGTTAAAACCTGTAGAGTTAAAATAATTTTGCCACACAAAACTCCTTTTGCCTGGGGCCACGTCGCGGCCTCTGGGCTTGCCACGTGGCACTCTCTGATTGGCCAAGAACCCAAAATTTAAACCATCAATGAATAGAAAACTGCCACTTGTCAGAATATGATTCGCCCTAATGGAATATTCCTTTGAATGTATATATATATTTTTAATTTTCCCAAATTTATAAAGTCAAACTTGGTCACATATTTTGGAGTTTACTAGGCGATTTCTGCTAGTCATCAATATTATTTACATGTTGTTAATGAATAGATTCCTTAGCTAAGTTTTCTAGAAGCTAATCTCAATCTGTCAATTTGTCATCTAGAAAACACCCCAAACAAATTTTTGTCCTCCTACCCCTCCCTGTCAGTCTATGATGAGAACAGTCTTCAGTTTTCAAGTCTTATCTCATTTCAACAAAGTCTCCCTGTCTATAGCTGTCATAGATTTGTTTCTCTGCTATCATTTGCCCTTGTTTTCATGCATCTCATTGTCCATTATTCAACAAAGGGTCTTCCCCTCTCTCACTAATCATTCAAATCATTAGGATAACCTGATCATGACTAAGGAAATATTCAAAATCTGTGACAAATTGTCTTTAAGTTTAGATGGTGGTGTTTAGGGAAATTTTCCTTGACTAAGTTATCCTAAGCCAAAAAGCATGTGTCTAGTACCAGTCAGCCATGAATTGTTTCATATTCTACAAAACAGGCCTTGGTCTAGCCATAGGTCGCACACCACTAAGAGTTCACTTTGTCTCATTTCAGAAAAGCTCAACAAAGATTCAAATCAAGAAAAGAAAATGAGTTTCCCTGTCTGAAGAAATATGCTTAGATCAAGCATAATCTCCATGAAACACCAAAGAAGTTCTCCAATGTTAAAAAACATCTATTTTTACATCTCTGTAGGGGTGTAATTGAGTGATGATCAGTGTGAAAATGGGAGAAAAGGAGCAAACGTAACAAGTTTCTCATACTGAATTAGTTTGCCATCAAGAATCATATGGAGAGCAAAAAGTAAAGAACAACAAGTGTACATGGTTTAAATCCAATGGGTGCCTGAAGACAGTAATCATTCATCAGGACAAATAAATACAAAGGACTAAGTGATGCTCAACACTCCATGATTAACTCCAAAGGTAGCGCTGCCCAAGTTCTCTGAAGGATGACCTAGCCTTACAAGTTTCTCTGTTTCAAAAAGAAGGACAGTCTTTGACAAGAAGATCTCCAAAGCAAGTTAGGCAACCAGGATGAAAGTATAAGAAGGACAACTGCTTCCTGTACCTTATCATGAACTAAACTTTGAAAGGCTGTCACAAACAAGTTCACTACCCCTGAAAACACAGTCAAGGGAAAGAGTTAGTTCAAAGGTGTCTAACAGTAAGCACTCTCCATATACCAATCACATTGTTTACTCCCTAAAAACTTCACAGTGATATGGTACAAAGCAAAGACATATATTACAAAGCAAGGCATAGTGTTGAGATAGAAGAAGTTTTTGTGTTTAATAGGACCTCCTTCATGATATGAAGAGGGTTAGAAACACATTGTTATGGCCTCCTTCACAAATAAGCAGAGGGTCAACAATGTTTTTAAGTAACTTCAGTGGTTGCTTTGCGCTACCTCCTCCAAAAGATAAACATAGGATGCATCACCAAGGTTTAATATTGTGTTTGAGAAAGGTTTCTATTGGTAAGAAGAGTTGAGAAATAGTGGTGAGATGAATGAAATTTCATAGTTTGAAGACCTTTTCACATCATAAGAAAAAAATTGACATGATGGTGCTAGAAGGCCTCTGTTCTTATGTTTGTAAAAGCCTCCTTCAAAGGATAAATCCGAGGCTAGAGTTTGATGAAGAAACCTCATTCAAATGGTAAAGGATAATTTCACACCGGGGGTTTATTCAAAAGGGACATCCTTCATTTTGGAGAAGACCATTATAGTCTATCTAAATACTCCCTCCAAAAGGAAAGTAGAGGGCAAACACTGGGGGTTACAGTTCATATGGATCAGCTCATTCAAAGGGTAAAACAAAGATATAAAAGACAAAGTCTTGGTGGACACAAGCAGTTTTCATTTTGAGATGTTTTCAATCAGATGATAAGTTCAAATTTCAAGTTTTGAGGGACAACTTTCAAATGGACAATGAAATACATAATGTCTGATAAAGATAATTTTTTTATGTTTTAGGGTGACCTCCTTTGTAAACAAGCAGAGGGTCAAATCATGGTTTGATGACCTCCTTCATGAATAAACAAAGGGTCAAGTTTCCCAGTGTTAACACTATGTCTAAGAAAGGTGGTTAGTAATGGACAGACTTAAGAGATATAGTGCTGAAAAGGTTCATTCAAGGTTTTGAAAAGTAATATGAATAGGCATCAAACACTGTTGTTTTTAGCTTTCTTCCTCATAAAAGAGAGGCCTAAGAAGATATTCAAGAGTGACAAGTGGAAAAGAGCACAATTTGGCCCTAATGGTCTGTTCAAAGCAGCAGAGCAAACACATATGAAAAGACCTCCTTCACTTCATAAATAGTGGATTTGCATAATGGTGTTGAGAGGCTACAGTAGTGGTTTTTATGTAAGCCATTTTCAGATGATAAGGACAAGGTCACAGTGTTGACGAAAACTTTCTTGACAGACAGAGCTTGGATGCATAAAAGTTAAAACCTAAAGTATCAAAAAGGTACCTAGAAAGTGTTTTGTAAGGACCTCCTTCACTAATGAGCAGAGAGTCAACAGTGATTTTAAGGGATTTAGGGGATCTAAATGGCATAACCTCCTTCATAACAAGTAGAGGGTTAAAAATCATCAAAAATTGATATAGTGTTTGGAAAAGGTTTGCATTAATAAACAGAGTTTGAGAGCTAGTCTTTTTTTTAAAAGTTCCTTTCAAAACATAAGGAAAAACAACTATGGGAGATGTGTTCAGGTTTATTTAAGAAGACACCCTGCCAAAAGAGATAAAACGGTTAGAAAAAGGGCAAAGTAGTTAAACCCTCGGCATGAAAATAGAGTCACTTTTTCAAACACAAATGCTAAAGCTAAACGAGGATTTTTGAATTCTTAAAAAAAGGAAAAAGGTGTTTTGAAAACCTCATAAGGCATGAGGGGGCTCGAGCAAAACTTTCATTGTCATCGTGCAAAAAACTTCACGGAGAAGAGAATGTTTTTTTTAGCATTTTCGGCCTTTTTATGCACGCGGCACACCTGTGCATTCACGTCGCGCGCCTATAGGTTTCCACAGAGGAATTTTCTGAACGGCGCAACATGCCTGTCTCTTTGCGCAGCACCCCTGTGCAACGCCCGATGCCCAGACTTGCACGCGGTGCACTGCCTCCGGCAGCCCTGCCCGGCCCAGCGCCCGGGCCCTTGAACCTGCACGCGACACTTTGATCCAACGAGCATCTGCCTTGTGCCTTTCCCTTTGCACCCTCGTGCCTTTGCCATCTTTGCCTCTGCACTTTGCTATTCTACCACTGCACTTTGCCACATTGCCCCTACAAATGGCCCATCTCTGCCTCGCCCAAGCCACCTCTGCACAACCCATCTCTACCTCGCCTGGGCCACCTCTGCACGGCCCACCGCCTAGGCCATTTCTGAACAAGGGTTTGACCGCTTGGGCCAAGGACTAGAAGGAGGTTGCAGCAAAGAATAGGGAGCCCTCAAAGTTTCTAAAATACCATTTTTTCACAAGGAATTATCTCCAACAGTAGCTAACACATATTTAGAAGGTATTTATATTTCTTGGCCAAAATTTTTGATTTAAAAAAAGATGTTAAAATCACACTGTGAGGAAGAAGACAAAATGTTTTAAAGGGCCAAGAGAATCTATTTTTTAAAGAGGCATAAGTCATTTTGAAGGCCTTTTTACTCGGTGACAAAGAAAATACTGTGTTAGAGAAACAAACTGATCTTCATCAAAAGAACTTGTTTGCTAGCCAAGGAGATAAAAACAGTGAATTTAGGAGAAAGGGCTTATTGGCAGTTTAAAGGGGGGCTTTTTGTTTTTAGTAGTTAAAGGATAATCACAGTTTTACAAAGAAGAAAAAACAATTGTGTGCTAAAGGGAAAAGGAACCTGTTCTCAAGGTCACGGAATTTTGTTTGCTAGCCTTAAGAAAAAACAGTGATTTCAAAGGGAAAAACATAGTTGTTTTCAAGAGTACCCTGTTTGCTTAAAATCAAAGAGAAATAGTGATTGAGAAGAAAGGACTTATTATTAGTTTGAAAAGGCCTGTTTTGTTGAGTGAGAAGCCAAAGATAGTTTTTAAAGAGAAAGGCACTGTTTGAAGAAGAAAGACCTAGTTTTTAGTCAAAGACTTGTGTTGATAAGACAAGGGAAAGGAAATCTAAGCAAACATGCCTCCAAGGAACGCCAACAAGGGAGGGTATCAGAACAAATTTGAACCTATAACTATGAAAGAGATAAATGATTCCCCTTCAGTCCTTTTTAACTTTCATGAGGTAGGGTGCCTTGATTTTTACCAAAAAGTCCAAGAAGTCAAAAATCACCCTCCCTTAACATATTTGTTTGCCTTGAGACTGCAAGAAGGGCACGTTCACATAGCAGGCCTTGATTTTGTTCTCACTCTTGAATTGGTTTCAAAGGCCACCAAGATCCCCTATCTTGGTGAGAAATGGTTCAAGCAAGCCTATTTGGACCTAGACCACTACAAGCCCTTTTTGAAACCAGCTTAGCAAAATGAATGCAAGGCCATCTTCCCCTTTTCTCATCTATTGAACAGTTATGCGCCTCTCATGAAGGTCATCATGAAATACTTTACATGTGAAGGGAGATACTCTAGAATATATTCATATCATGTCCGACAGTTGATGTACTTCACCAGGACCCAGCTTTTGAATCTCCCTTTCTTCCTCTGCAGAAGCATTGACAAAATGGCCTCATCTGTCCAAAAGAAGCCCTCTGCTCAACAAAAAGCTAGTTTGTTTCATCATTCCCTTATCAAGATCATCATCCTCCATCAACTTGAGAAAAAAGGAGTTTCTTGGGAATCCTTCGTCTCCCATCCAGATTTTACTATGGCCTCTTCATCTCATGGTCCATCTCATATGCCTTCCTCACCATCCACTCACCATGTCTCTCCCTCTTCTAGTCAATCTCATATTATAGTTTTTTGACGGAATACACTAGGAATTTCATGGTCGGGCTATTGACGGAGTTCTTGTTGCATTACCCTCTTGAAAATTCACTTGCCAACAACCCCTTTTCGTCTGGATTGGCTTAACTTTATCAAAATTAAAGTTGAGGGAAAATAAAGGGCACTTACTTATTTGGTGCAGTGCTTCCAAGGAGCGATGCTCTTTTTTATTATTGCTTTCTTTTCCTCTTTTGAAATTTGTCTTGTCTCTCGGTAACTAGCTAGATTAGTGACATCTTAGTAGTAACCAATGCACTAGTTAAGTCACTACCTGAGAGTGTTGTTTACAGTATTTTCCCCAAATGTATACTATTTTCCTCTCAGCATTGAACCATTCTTACAGTGGCATTCCTTCCTTCTAAAACAAAAGAGTTGAAACACGCCAGCAGCATGCCTTCATCATGCTTTCCTAATCAGCACTTTTAGTTATTTCAATTGAATAAAATAGAAAAAAGAGCTTTTTGAGTGGAGAGGGCTACACGAGTTTAAAATAGTGAAGTGCATATATTATAGATTTGTTTAATTGTTGGTTTGGAAAATTTTAATAAACAAATTTCTTCATTATAGATTAGATTTAATTCCTGAGAACGCAATTGATTTGATTCCTGAAAACGTAATTGATAATTTTTTGATGTGTGGCAAACAACGGGCAATGAATTCTACTATCTTCTACCAAATTTGTGTGCTTGTACATAGTCGGTAAGTGGAGAGTGAGAGAGGAGAATTCATTGGGCACTGTGCCAAGAAAACCAGCCGCAAGAAATAAAAGGCAATGAAGTGGTTTTCTGCAGGAGGCTGAGACTTGAATTCTCTTTGAAATCCAAATCCGTTACAGGAATACCTCTAAAACTAAATACATATACAGGATGGCCATTGTGTATAATTATGAAGGCTCTTCTTAAAGGGGTGGATTAGTAAAACAAATTAGGTCAAATTAATATTAAATTGCTTATTCTATCAATTCCTTAGGTTCAGTTCGCCCGCATTTACTTATAATTAACCTGTCCATTTTCGTCCTTAATTTGTTTGGAAAAATCCAATATATGAGAGGCTTAGACTATAGATTTGAATTCATGCACATGTAATCAGTAATTCATATATATATTTTTAATGTCTAGTAAAAAAGAACGAAGGACACGCAATGACTTTACCTTATGTCAATTTTTTTTGTTTGGACTTTGTGCTTTACAACTTGAACTGCAATTCGCATTTCTTATATTATACATATGGATGCATCCAATATTATAATATTATATTGGAAGCAGTAGTGTCGTCTGCGTTCTCTCTTTTCAAATTTATTCTAGAGATACAGTGGAGATACTCTTTTGCAAAACAAAGAAACAAGATAATTTATTGATCAGATTAATTGGTGATCATCTTTACTTCTACTTCTAGTCCTTGTTTTTAAATATTTTTTATTATCACTTTATAAAAAAGTTATGCAATTTTTAACGCTTTAGCTTTCTACAACCATAATTTGGCTACCGCTGCCATCAATGCACTATTACTTCTTCGCAATTTCTCTTTTGTCTTGTCCGACAAGGACTACGGCTGCGTCCAGTTCTTGTTAGATTATTTATTCAACCTAAAATATAACATAGTGCGTAAGCTATTGAATATGATAGGGAGATTGGTAGTTGAAACATAATATCTCAAGGAAATATTGGTAGCTAAAATATAATATCTAAAAGAAAGGATTTGACAATGCCACGTGTTAGATTTATATTGATATTAGTATTTGATGACTAAATTGATGGAATCTTCTCCATACTCTTTATAAAATAAGAATTTTAGACTATTAAATCATTTATTTTACATTATTAAATTTAACATGAACATTGTTAGTTGAAACATTCAATTGTATAACATAAAGTCTAAAATTGTTAAATTATATAAGAGGTTATCTTTCTAGACATGGATCTTACGCAAAGATTGACATGCGCAAATCGAGAAATGATCTAATCAATTTAATCATTTTGGAGAGGAGTTGTTTACATTGTGTGATGCTTTCAACTTAATTATCTGCAATGGTCTAGATAGATGGAAAAGGTTTGGGAACTTCACTTGCAACACATACAATGGGGCAAGTGTCGTTGACTATGTTATTGGTTCTGTTGTCGTTCCTAGAGACAGCCTAGAGTTGTGATAGACCAGTGCCTAGGACATCTTATATAGCAAGGAGCATATGGTATAACAGAGGAAGTCATCAATAAAAGCTCTCATGCTATCTCTTGTAAAACAAGGAAAATTAATCTGAATGGGACCAAGACCTTCAGAAACTAACACAGAAATAGGGATATTGCAGAGGCAACATGCAAAACTCCAATATAAGAGCAACAGACAATTAAGAGACAACTTACTGTAATGAGGGCCGATTAAGAAATACTTCACAGAAATAAGTTATCAGAAGATGTATGTAGTGAATGAAATATTGAGAAGATATTAGTTATCATTGAGCTGATATCCAGATACACAATACCACCGTGCATGGGCTTACTAATCTAAGAATCCATACATGACAATAGCGTTTTAAAAACATCATCCAAAAGAAACTAATATAGCAGAAATATGGTTTAGATGAATAGTGGAACAGAATATCATGCATGAGCCATATTTAAAGCGCTTGACCAATTCGAGCATGGGTATCAACTAGGATAAATCCATACCAAAAATCAGTGAGCCGCTCGCATTCCAAAACATGATACAGGAAATATGGACGAAATGAAATGATATATTGAAATAAAACATAAGCGAGAGTTACAGACTATGAAATACCAAAGACCGGAATCCTCTTTAACAGATGGAACTCCTCCTCATTGAAACCCTATGGGCTCTGAGCCTTCATACCAAAGTTCTACAAAATGTATACAAAAATCCTCTCACTGCATAATTTTTTGATAAAATCTGGAACCCTAAATCATCTGTTCTTTGAAAGCTTTATAGGAGAACAAGAAAGCTCCAAAAGGGAGTAGGTGATGAACATTTAATTTGCCTAATTAAAACAAAATGGCGGAGACATGCACGCCCATACTGCCTGATGAATTTTTAATGCTTTTTGTACCTTGATACCTGCTTACAGAAATAAATACGCTGGGTAGAAAAATCTCCAGGAACACGGCAAAGGAATAAAACCACATAGAAATTCCGTCCTTTCCTGAAGGAAAAATGGTGCTGAAAAGAAAGCTTTAGAGTATGTTTTCTGCGAATGGTACCCTCTGCCTTCAAAACCGTGAATTACGGCTTAAAATATTTAATGTTGAACGTTGAATTTCCCTGATCTCCCACTGATACTCTTTGCCGCAACATTAATATCTTCATCTACACAATCTGTGCTTTGAATAGCTCTGCAGGGTTTGACAGATTTTAACCCTGCATCTTTAATGGAAGTCTTGTCGGCATGTCTTCCCGGGGCTTTTTTCATAATTAAGCTCTAAAAAATGGTCCTTTGACGTGCTCTCTATCACAGTAATAGAGACTGTGAATCATAATAGTTTTCCGCCACTGTAAACCTGCAAAATCCGCAAACTCGTTAAAGAAAACCATGCACGAGAAGGTGAACACAGTGGGGATAATGGTGAGACAACGCGACATGGTGGACAGGTCGGGAAATGCAGGGCGATGATAGGAAATACAGCGTGATGGTGGGATGTGGCAATGGAAAAGGTTGGCGGAACGTAGCAGATGAAAAATCTTTGAATTTGACCTTTAGAATGAGACATAAGGAAGGTGGAAGAGGATGCGTCGAATGGCACGTGGAATGGTGACGTGGAGGAGGACCGGGTCAATGGCGTGGCGTGGGTTTAATGAGGGTCGTTCGATCTCAGCGGAGATCGACGGTGGAGGACGCGTAGGGGGGCGACAGATAGTGGGCCAGGGGTCGAATATGCTGTGATTAAATGCCGCGTAGCTTCGAAGAGCGACAACCGTTGGATGAAGACCTCCAGAGCGGATGGCTGTCATGAATATCTGATGCAGGAGCATCGGAACTAGCCAGCAATGTGAAAAATATGTTCACATGTTGTGGCTTGACAATGTGAATTTCATTTACTGTTGGTCAATTTTATTATTACTGTGGAAGTCGATTTCATAAATAGTTTGTTATTATTGTAATAAGTGAAATTGCTTTATTTAGATTTAGTGATAAGATTGCTAAACATGTGTGCACGAGAGTTAAATGATAGGAGATCTTATTGTTAAGAGTTTTAAAAATAGAAAAACAGAGATTTGTGGAGAGGATTGTATTTTTCTTTGTAACAGAGGTTTTCTCTTTGAAAAACTAGCCGAGAGCGAACTTTGTTCTTATTACAGTATGAATAAATTCGTGTGTCTTTTTATGTGATGCGCATGGAGTTTGAACTACGATTCATGTGAATTTGTTTAAATTCGTGATAGTATGTGTGTGTTTTAATTTTGAATTATAAGAATATCAGTGATGAGGCAAACTGGGCGTATTAAAATTAGCGCAGAGGGTAGAGTTTTTAACACAGAAAAACAGTCAAAAGGACTCGAAATTTCTCTTTGAGCGGAATTAAGTTAAAACACAATTCAATTTTTGAATTGCATCGGATCCGAATGTTCGGAGCGGCATTATAGAATTCGGTGATAGATTTATTAACATTCAGTTGGAAATCTCCGATTCCGATAAATCGGATCGGAAGTTTGGAGTGCTTGAGAGGAGAACACTTTGTAAAAGGCCGATTGATGATCTCCGATAAATCGGATCGGAGTTGTGGAGTAGCTGGTAGTTCGGGCATTCAATTGTTGAGATTTCCGATCGTGATTTATTTGCATTGGAACCTGGTAACTTGTTATATATATGTTATCAATTGTGGTGACCGCCGATCGTATTGAGTGCAGACATATCGCATCGAAACATCCGTTAATAGATATATATATATATATATATATATTGCAATCTGTGTTAATTTTCCAATTGCGATTATATCGCATTGGATTTAAATCAATCTGTAAATGGTTGGTATTATGTTTTAATTGCGCCCGATGCAAATGTTTTTTAAAAACGAATTTCTTTGCTGTCACAATTTGTAAAAGTATTGAATTGGCTGCGCTCTTTTTGAATAGTCAAGAATTCGATTCCAAAGTTTTAAGAAAAGGTTTCTATTAGTATTCATTGGGTTGCGCCAAGCATTTGCTGCGTCAATTTTTGGTATCGGAGCCAAAGAGACAGGTGTTTGCAGCAAAGATGCCGCCAAGAAGAGGAATTGGTCGAGGGAGACCATAACCAAATGCAGTTTTGATAGAAGAAATGCGAAGAATGCGTACACAAATGGAGACAATAGAGACAGCCCAGAGAAGAGCGCCTGATGAGGGAGCTGAAAGTTCTTCAGAAGAATCTGATGAAGATGTGGAAGTAGAAGAAGAGAATGAAAATGTTAAATTCATGAAGATGTTGGAAAAGGTTGGAAGCAAACCCAAAATGGAGATTCCTATGTATGAAGGGAGTCTGAATGCTGAGGAGCTCATGGATTGGATTAGATCCATAGATCAGTACTTCGATTATGAAGAGATTGAGGAAAATAAAAGGGTAAAATTTGCAGTCACTAGATTGAAAGGTCATGCAGCCATCTGGTGGGACGAGTTACAGACATCAAGAACGAGAAAGGGGAAATCTAAGATCAACCAGTGGGATAAAATGGTAAGCAAACTGAAAGCCAAGTTTTTGCCTAAAGAATATCATTTCAATCTTTTTAAGCAGATGCAAAATTTGAAGCAGAAAGGAATGTCTATTAAAGAGTATACAGAAGAATTCTACAGGTTAAGTATCAGAACAGGGCATGTAGAAGATGATTTGGAGAAAGTAGCCAGATATGTTAATGGGCTAAGGTATGAGATCCAAGATGAGATTAGCCTGTTAAGTTTGAAAACTGTTGAGGATGCCTATCAAGCAAGTTTGAAAGCAGAGGAGAAAATACTGCGGAAACAGAGTCAAAGAAACAGAGGAAAGAGCTCAGCAAGAGGTAGAGGATCAGCCAGATCCAGAGGAACACAGCATCAGTTTGAAGCAGGAAGTTCAAGCAGCAGATCACCATAGATGGGTGAATCTAGTAGAGGGAGATTCGCGCCCAGAGGAAGAGGGCGAGGAAGAGATGTTAGGTGTTATACCTATGGAGAATGGGGACATATGTCGCGGGACTGCCCTCATAACAAATCAACAAGCCAGAGGGGTGCAAATGTGGCTGAGGCGGAGCTGGAACCACCTCGAATTGTAGAGAAGGAAGAACCACCAGAAGAAGGTGAATCATTGCTGCTCAGAAGAACTTTGTTGAGATCAGAAAAAGAGACTGGAGAACCTGCGCAGAGGAAGAACTTGTTTAGAACTACATGCAAATTGAAGGGTAAGTGCTGTAAGGTTATAATTGATAGCGGAAGTACTGACAATCGTGTGTCTACAGAGATGGTGGAAAAGCTTGGGTTAACAAGGAAAGCGCATCCTGCACCTTACAAAGTATCTTGGCTTCAGAAGGGTCATCAAGTCATCGTGATAGAACAGTGTAATGTGGAAATGCAGATTGGCACATACAGAGATGTGATTTTATGTGACATAATGCCCATGGATGTATGTCACGTGTTATTGGGGAGACCATGGAAATTTGACCGAAAGGCGATTCATGATGGAAGAAGAAATATATACACCATAGAAAAGGATCGAGTTAAACATATGTTGCTGCCAGTGAAGAATGATGCTGATAAAGAGCTGCCTGAAAATAATATTATGCTGATAAGTGGCAAAGAATTGCTACAAGAGGTGGATAAAAGCAAAGAGGTGCATTTCGCTATCGTGGGAAGGCCAAAGGTAATTTTAACCTCCACAAATTTAAATGATTTTCCTGAAGAAATTCAATCTGTGTTAAATAATTACATGGACATCATTGTGGATGAATTGCCGAATGAATTACCACCGATTAGAAGTATAAGTCACCATATCGACTTAATACCAGGAGAAAGTCTACCTAATAAAGCTGCATATAGATTAACTCCTCAGGAAAACGCAGAAGTTGCAAGACAGGTTCAAGAGCTGATGGACAAGGGACTGATTCGAGAAAGTCTGAGTCCGTGTGCTGTGCCAATGGTGCTTAGTCAGAAAAAGGGAGGAGAATGGCGCATGTGCACCGATTCCAGAGCTATCAACAAGATAACAGTCAGGTATAGATTTCCTTTGCCCAGAATGGATGATTTAATGGACTATTTAAGTGGATCCAGGTATTTTACAAAGATAGATTTAAAGCGGATATCATCAGATCAGAATTAGGGAAGGCGATGAATGGAAAACGGTGTTCAAAACAAACAGTGGATTGTACGAGTGGTTAGTGATGCCTTTTGGGCTCACTAGTGCGCCCAACACATTCATGAGACTAACGAACGAGGTTCTGAAAGAATATACAGGTAAATTTGTTGTTGTTTACCTTGATGATATTCTAGTTTTCGGCAAAAGTAAAGAGGAACATTTGGAACACTTGAAGTTAGTTTTGAAAACTCTGCAGAAAGAGAAACTACTAATCAATTTAAAGAAATGTAGTTTCATGAAAGAGGAGCTGGTATATTTGGGATTTGTGATTTCCAGAGACGGTTTGAAAATGGATCCGGAGAAGGTACAAGCAATCAGAAACTGGCCTACTCCCAGGAGTGTATTCGAGGTAAGAAGTTTTCATGGACTTGCTAGTTTCTACCGAAAAATTATAAAGGGGTTTAGTCAAGTTTGTGCACCAATCCTTGAGACAATTAGGGAGGTCAATCAGCCATTTCAGTCGACAGAAGCAGCCGATAGGAATTTTAATTTGCTGAAAAAGAAGATAACAGAAAAGCCTATTCTAGCATTGCCAAATTTCGAGAAAGTCTTTCAAGTGGAAACTGATGCAAGTGGAGAAGCAATTGGTGCAGTGCTGAGCCAAGACCAAAGACCGATAGCGTATTTCAGTGAGAAATTAAATGATGTGAAAAGGAAATATTCTTCCTATGATAAATAATTTTACGCTATTGTGCAGGCATTGAAAAAGTGGAGGCATTACTTGCTACCGAAGGAGTTCATCTTATATTCAGACAACCACGCTTTGCAGTTTATTAATAATCAGCCAAAGCTAAATCAGAAGCACGCCAAGTGGGTGGAATTTCTGCAAAATTTCACTTTTGTAATAAAGCATAAAAGTGGTAAGTCTAATAAAGTGGCGGATGCATTAAGCAAGGTAAGTTTTCTTTTGCAAGAATTTAAAGTGGGTGTTGTAGGTTTTGATGAAATGATAAAAATGTACAAGGATGATGAGGATTTTAAAGACATCTACACAACAGTGCAGAATCTGGTGAGTCATAACAGAAGTCAGTGGATGGACCACCTTATTCAAGGAGGCTTGTTATTTAAAAGCAACAAATTATGCATTCCTAAATGTTCCATGAGAGAGAACATCATTAAAGAAAAGCACAGTGGAGGATTGTCTGGTCATTTTGGACAAGATAAAACTTTCGCTCAGGTGAATGCTTTTTATTATTGGCCTAAAATGCAAACTGATGTTAAAAATTTTGTTGAGAAATGCAGGGTATGTCAGTATGCCAAAGGAAGGAGTCAGAATATCGGTCTATATCAGCCATTGCCCATACCAGATCGACCATGGGATGCAGTGAGTATGGATTTTGTTCTGGGTTTACCAAAAACTCAGAGAGGAAACGATTCTATTTATGTTGTTGTAGACAGATTTTCTAAAATGGCCCATTTTATTGCTTGTAAGAAGACTAATGATGCCACACACATAGCCAATTTATTCTTTTCTGAGATTGTAAGATTGCATGGTTTACCTGTGAGCATTGTATCAAACCGAGATACTAAATTTGTAGGGCATTTCTAGAGGACACTTTGGAAGAAGCTGGGAACTAAACTCAGTTTTAGTTCAGCTTACCATCCTCAGACGGATGGACAAACTGAAGTTGTAAACATAAGCTTGGGGAATATATTAAGAAGTTTGTTACATCAGAATCCCAAACAGTGGGATTTGGCATTAGCCCAAGCTGAATTTGCTTACAATGATACACCAAACTGAAGCACTGGAATGAGTCCATTTCAGATTGTCTTTGGAATGCATCCGAGAGGAGTATATGAGCTAAGAGACTTGGGAAAACAAGAAGCCAGAAGTGCAAGTGCTGAAGATTTTGTTGAACAAATGCAGAAGCTATAGGAAGAGGTTAAAGGTAAACTACAGGAAAGCAACAAGAGATACAAGCAGAGAGCAGATTTGAGAAGGAGAGAAAAAGAGTTTCAGGTAGGAGATTTGGTCATGGCATATTTGAGGAAAGAGAGATTTCCTACAAAGAATTATAATAAGCTGAAACTGAAGAAGATAGGACCCTGTAAAATCAAACGGAAATTTTCAGCCAATGCATATGAGATTGAGTTGCCGGAAGGAGTCAGAATATCCCCCATTTTTAATATTGCAGACTTGTATCCATTCAGAGAGGCAGAAACAGAGTTGCAGACTGAAGCTACAGGTGATGAAGTTCAAACTGTGGATTGGGAAGAACAGGTACCAAAAACATCCAAGAAAGAAATTGAAGCTATTTTAGATCAAAGGATATCCAAGAAAACTTGAGGGCAGACATATTTTCAGTATCTTGTCAAGTGGAAGGAGCAGCCAATGGAAGATTCCAGTTGGTTGACAGCAGCTGAATTGCAAAAATACGGAATAAATCCTGAAAGTTTAAAGAACCAATCTTTTCTTCTCCGGGAGTCTGATGCAGGAGCATCGGAACTAGCCAGCAATGTGAAAAATCTGTTCACATGTTGTGGCTTGATAGTGTGAATTTCATTTTTTGTTGGTCAATTTTAGTATTACTGTGGAAGTCGATTTCATAAATAGTTTGTTATTATTGTAATAAGTGAAATTTCTCTATTTAGATTTAGTGATAAGATTGTTAAACAGGTGTGCACGAGAGTTAAATGATAGGAGATCTTATTGTTAAGAGTTTTAAAAATAGAAGAGATATTATCTATTGGTTAGAAGAATTGTAGGAGAGTGTGGTTTTGGTAGAGCGAAAGCTCAAAATTAGAGGGGTGTGGTTTTGTGTGAAAAAAAAACAGAGATTTGTGGAGAGGATTGTATTTTTCTTTGTAACAGAGGTTTTCTCTTTGAAAAACTAGCCGAGAGCGAACTCTGTTCTTATTACAGTATGAATAAATTCGTGTGTCTTTTTATGTGATGCGCATGGAGTTTGAACTACGATTCATGTGAATTTTTTTAAATTCGTGATAGTATGTGTGTGTTTTAATTTTGAATTATAAGAATATCAGTGATGAGGAAAACTGGGCGTATTAAAATTAGCGCAGAGGGTAGAGTTTTTAACACAGAAAAACAGTCAAAAGGACTCGAAATTTCTCTTTGAGTGGAATTAAGTTAAAACAAAATTCAATTTTTGAATTGCATCGGATCCAAATGTTCGGAGTGGCATTATAGAATTCGGTGATAGATTTATTAACATTCAGTTGGAAATCTCCGATTCCGATAAATCGGATCGGAAGTTTGGAGCGCTTGAGAGGAGAACACTTTGTAAAAGGCCGATTGATGATCTCTGATAAATCGGATCGGAGCTGTGGAGTAGCTGGTAGTTCGGGCATTCAATTGTTGATATTGCCGATCGTGATTTATTTGCATTGGAACCTGTTAAATTGTTATATATATGTTATCAATTGTGGTGACCGCCGATCGTATTGAGTGCAGACATATCGCATCGAAACATCAGTTAATAGATATATATATATATTGCAATCTGTGTTAATTTGCCAATTGCGATTATATCGCATTGGATTTAAATCAATCTGTAAATGGTTGGTATTATGTTTTAATTGCGCCCGATGCAAATGTTTTTTAAAAACTCATTTCATTGCTGTCACAATTTGTAAAAGTATTGAATTGGCTGCGCTCTTTTAGAATAGTCAAGAATTCGGTTCCAAAGTTTTAAGAAAAGGTTTCTATTAGTATTCATTGGGTTGCGCCAAGCATTTGTTGCGTCAATATCGCGCCGTGACTTTGATCGAGCAATAATGCGCGATGGAGGGCGGTTTTGGAGCCGTACGCGGAGACACGCGGCGAGCGATGTATGGAATCGCTCCGATTTGAGAAATACTGCCCGCCTCCGAAAGGTGGTGCGATGAATACCACCGGTTTTTGGACAGCGTTTTTGGGCACGGGGACCACAAGGGTAAATAGACTGTGGACCGTTGATTTGGAAGGATGATCGGACAATGCACAAACGATTTGGGCAATGAATGGAGTGGGCCACGAGCGCAGTGCTGATTTACGAAGACCGTCTGATCTACGAAGATCGACGGCTAATATTTCACTCGGTCATTTGCTTGATAAGCACCTAGTGCTTTTGCGCTTGGTTCCAGCACTGGGTTACGCGGAAGAAAAAGGTGCAGGGGTCTGGCCGAAAGGTGCTAGGCCTTAAATATTTTCACATGCGGGGTTTTCTGCCTTTATAATGTAATTTGGAGGCGGGAAATGGTAACGATAGGCATACAAATGATTTTTTTAAGGCTGAAAGAGGGGATTTGAGAGCTTTAAGCCAGATTGCCTGTGAAAGATTTATAGGAGGTTGATTATGATCAACATTGGCTCCACCTGGGGACGACATGCTCATCCCTGAGCGTGTCGAGAACTTTGTAGACCACCATATAATCTCTTATGCAGACCCTACCCTTTGGCGCTTCTACTTTTTAACTTCATGATTCATCACGACACCCACATTATTCAAACAAAAACGAAGCAGGAAACTAATATACAATATAATACACTAGGCGATCTCTGCCTGAATCAGAATTGGAAGTAGGGTTTAAGAAACTGACCATTTACAGGGGCATCAAGCAAGTCACCCTATAAATTTTCCAACTTGAAAGTATTGTTACCTCCCTGCTCCACAATCTTGAAAGGACCGAACCAAAGCGGATCAAATTTACCATGTTTTCCTTTTTCAGCCCTCCGGATATCCCACCTGAGCACTAGATCACCAACCTGCAGATTCCTACCTTTAGCAGGCTGATCAAAAAGGTATTTCATCTTCTCCTGATACTCTGTTAGCCTTTGATTCACTTGATTGCGTGTTTCTTCCAATTCCACCAGCTGGTTTATTCTCCTGATCATATCATCAGGCTCTTCTTGAATTTCCTGCATGAATCAGGCTACTGGTAGGGCTAATTGAATAGGAAATACTGCTGCCCTCCCATATACTAATTCGTATGGGGATTTCCCAGTTGCTCTCTTGCTAGTAATTCTATTGGCCCATAGGGAAAATTTCAATTGGGAATCCCAATTTTTCCGACTTTCATTTATAGCCTTCTTTAATGCTCTCACCAGGGTTTTATTGGAAGACTCGGCCAAGCCATTTCCCTGTGGATAATAAGCTATAGAGTGACTTAGTGTGATGTCATACTGCTGACAGAAGCTTACGAACTTTTTAGACTTGAATTCCTGTGCATTATCAGTCATTATTTTGGCAGGGTAGCGAAACCTGGATATGATGTTTTCTTCCATGAATTTTATTATCACAATATCTGTAGCGTTCCTTGCAGGTATGGCTTCTACACATTTTGTGAAATAATCCATGGCGGTTAAAATCCACTTATGCTGACCACTCGATGGAGGATGTATCTCACCTATAAAATCAATTCCCCATTATCGGAATGGTTCATCCACATGCACAAGAATCATGGGCAGAGGTGCCAACTTCTGCCTTTCAGCGAATTTCTGACATTTCTCACATGCTCTAACCTGGGCAAAAACATCTCCAAAAATCTTGGGCCAATAGAAACCAGCCTTCAGGATTTTATGAGCAGTGGCCCTCCAGCTGTAATGACCCCCACAGATCCCTTCGTGAAATTCAGCTATAATACTTTCTACCTCATCCTCTGTGAGACACAAGAGTAGGATGCCTGAGGGATCTCGCCAGTATAGCCAGCCATTGGCGACTATATACTTCTGTGATTTCAATCTTAGTGTTCTGTATTTAGCTTTATCACAGCTTGGAGGACAACTGAGTGTGAGGAGATATTCTACTATCTCTTTGTACCACTGACTGGTGAGGTACTTTATATGTGTACTCGGAGTAGCTACCCCAATTCCCTGTCGCTCTTCTTTCTCTTCAGATTCCTCACCTGCTATTATAGACAAATTTATGCCCAGAGCTTGATAGTTTGACTCAGATAATATTTTGGCAAGCCCTTGTCCTTTGATCAGCTTAGTAGGGCGGATGTCTAAGTCATACTCCTATATTTTAGCAATCCACTTCCCCCTTTTTCCTTCACTATCCCCCTGAATAAGAATATATTTTACAGCAGTTGTAGGAACAAATGCAGTGATATGGGACTGTAAGATATATACGCGGAATGCTTTGAGGGATTTCACTAGGGCATATGTTTGCTTTTCTAATATGTTGTACTTTAATTCTGCATCTCGGAGCACCTCACTGAAGAAAGCTATGGGCTGCTCATATCCCTCCTCATTTTTCTGCAATAAAACTCCTACTATTGTATGAGGTGATGCAAAATAAAAGATCATGAAAGGTTTAGCATAATCTGGTCTAGCTAGCACAGGGGCTTCTGCAAAATAATTTTTTATCCTGGTAAATGCCTCTCATGATTCCTGGGACCATCTAACTTCATTATCTTTCTTCAGCATGTCCGTTATATGTCTAACTATTTCAGCATAGTTAGGAATAAACCTTCTCAGGAAATTAATACATCCTAGGAATACTTGCACTTCCTTCTTGTTTCTGGGAAAAGCAATACTATTTATAACCTCTACCCTCTTAGGATCTATCTTCACCCCATATTTAGTCACAATGTGTGCCAAAAGTTTTCCTTCTTCTAATGCAAATAAAGACTTTTGAGGGTTTAGAGAGAGACCATACCTTCTGCATTTCTCAAAGGTTCTACGCAAATGCTTAATGTGCTCAGTATCATTCTTTGAAAATATAGTGATATCATCAAGGTAGACTACCATAAATTTATCTTGCTCCCCAACAAAAGCAATGTCCATGGCCCTCTGAAAAGTGGCCCCTGCATTAATCAGTCCAAAAGGCATCTTGGCATACATAAATGTACCCCATGGTGTGGTGAAAGTAGTCTTATTTTGATATTTTGGAAGCACAGCCACCTGGTTATAACCAGAGAATCCATCCATCATTGACATCCTAGAAGCTCCAACCACCTTCTGCAGGATATGATCCATTTTAGGCAGTGGATAATTATCCTTTAAGGATGCTCTGTTTAAATTTCTGAAATCCACACACAGCCTTATTTCTCCATTCTTCTTTCGGACAAGGACTAGGTTTGCCACCCATTTAGAGTACCTCAATGGCACAATTATTTTGGCCTTTAACAACTTCTTGATTTCCTTCTCAATGGAAGGGAGCAGTAGGGGATTTATTTGTCTGAGCTTCTGCTTATGAGGCTTTGCATCTCCCTTCAGTGGAATTTTGTGTTGCATTATACTGATATCAAAGGTTTTCAAGTCATGATAGGACCATGCAAACACATCTCTGTAAGACTGAAATAATTTCTGATATAGCCTTTTATATTCTTCTGGGACTTTCTTGGATAATTTGACAATTTTGGGGTCAGCATCAGTACCCAAATTCAGGTCTTCTATCTGATCTTCTTCTACCACTTTGCTTGGCTGCATTGGGATATCATTCTTGTCAAATAATCTCTCTAGAAGCACCATCCCTCTAGGTATAATGTTTCCCTTTAACTGCAACACTTTATTACCTGCCACTTTCTTCTCCCAATTTCTTTCTGAAGTATCTTCAGACTCAACCTCTTCTTCATCAACATCAATCTCCATATTGGAGAATTCCCCCACTGTTTCCAGGAATCTCTTCATCTGTTCTTCATCTTCAAATACCTTCCAGTGCTTGATGTTATCTGGGATTTACGACCTATAACGCACCTCAACTTCATATCTTAAAAGAGGGTTCCGAGGTGGATGAAATGTACTGGTGGCCACAGCAAGGGAGTCAACCATCCTATTCTGTTCTCAGGGCATGAACCGGATATTGAATGCCAAGAAAAAATTTTCTACCATGTCCCAAACTTCGTTCCTATAAGCCCTCAGTCATGGATGTTTGGTTTGACACTGATTCCTGACTTGTCTAACCACGAGTTCTGAATCTCCCAGAACTTTTAAACTTTGTATGTTCATGTTCCTGGCTATCTGAAATCCTAACAAAAGTGCTTCATATTCAGCCACATTATTAGTAGCTTCATATTCCAGCTTGAAGGATAATGGGACCCATTTTCCTGTAGGAGAAATCAATAATATTCCAGCTCCATTACCTTCTTTTGAATTTGCTCCATCAAAATGAAGTGTCCAGATTCTTGTTTCATGGTTCTCTGAGGGCTGCTCAGTCTTGATCTGACAGAAGGATAGTTCATGTGCATAATCTTGAACTTCTTCCAGCATCAAGCATGATAAATCTCCTTCTTTGCTGTAGACTGGTGAATTTACAGAGTTGTCAGCCTTAGTCACCATCTTGACAAATCTATTCTCTCTGTACAACCTCCTCTCTTGGCCACCAAAAACTGGAATGGTGGCATATGTTAAATCTAACTTAATTGACCCACCAATTTTTGTCCCCCAGGACCTTGACAGTAACATGCCAAAGCGAGCTGGGATGTCAGCCACCACAATGTCCATTACCACACTTTTTGCTGGGATTTGGGCCAAATTAACCACCAAATCCTTGATCATCCCCAAGCATTTAACTCTTTTGGAATCAAATGAATAGAGGTCTTTGTATGGATGGGTAATTTGTAATCCTAGTTGTTCCATGGCTGACAAAGGCAATAGATTATGGGAAGCTCCAGAATCTAGCATACAATTATGTAATAGCAGGTCATGAATCACTAGAGACACATAAAAGGGAGGAGTAGAAGCATCTAATTCCTCAACATGTGGACCAAAGAAACCCATGGGCCTTTCTTCTTGAATATTAAGACTATCTGGGGTGAGTGCAACTTCTGGAGGGATCATAAAAGAGGTGACTTGAGATTGATATGCAGGTTGCTTTAATAGCTCAGTCAAGGGGACTGGGATTTTGACTTTCTCTAGTTCCTTTTGCAAACTGAAAATAGGGGAGGGTTTTTCTATTACAACCTCTTTTGACTCTTTATTTTCAGCAGAGGGCTTGACTTCTTTTGACACAGACTTAGTATTAGGAGGAATGACCACTTTTGAAGAGGAAGGAGTTTGATCATTAGACTGCAAAGGTTTGTTTAGAGGGCTCTTACCTTTGTCCATGACTTTCTGCACTGTTGATTCCTTCTTAGCAGGTGCTTCTTTCTGGGGAGGCTCTTCCTCTTGTTCTTGAGTACGAGTCCTCTTCCTAGAAGATCTGAGATCATATCTTCTATTGAACTGTGCTTGCATAAAATCAGCAAATTGTTTACAATAATGATCAATTTCTGCCTCTTCTGTGTCTCTTGTCTTTTCTTCTTCTTGAAATGAGCACTCAGCTCCAGAATCTCCTCGCAAAGGGCATTCTTCTCCATCACTATTTGAAAAGGCAATATTTTCATCCTCCAGTCCATAGGCAGTGTCTTCGATAGAATCATCTATTGGACCTTCTAGGTATAATGGGTGTGGCACCTGATCCTATTGCTCCTTTGCTTCCCTTGGCAGTATTTGCAGGGGTGGTTTCCTGTACTGAGGATTGTAACCTCTGTTTTGAGCTTTGTGGAAATTCTTGGGGGCTGAATTCTTGGTCTCCAATTCAAGCTTGACCAGTTTACCAGCAAGGTTCTTAATCATTTTGCTCATTTCTTCAATTCTGTCATTAGTCGAATCTTTGTCTTGATAAGAGGTGGACACCTCCTCTTTGCCCCTCCTTCTAGCATCTTGTTCATATTTTCCCTTTGATTTTCCAGTGGAGGCAAAGTTTGCTTCCAACTCTAGTGCATCTGACTGGGCATCATCCAGAGTAGCAGGTTTTCTTTCTCTGAGAGAGAAACCAAATTCTAAATTGAAAGCTGCTACAAAAACAAATTTAGCAGCAGTTTGATGAGGTTTCATCTCAGTAGGAAGGCCTAAATACAACTTATTAAATCTTTTGATAAATTCTGATACCCCTTCATTATGTCTTTTCTTGAGTGTATTGAACTCAGTAAGACAATGTCCATGGTCTTTCTTCTCTCCCCATTTTCTGAGAAAAGTATCTTCCATTATTTCCCAAGTGGTAATAGAATGACCTGCCAATGTCTTAAACCATTTTCGGGCTTCACCATCAAGAGATTGGACAAAAATCCTTAAGACCACATCTAAATGTTCCACATTAAAATTCTCTGCAAAAGCACAGAAGACCTCAAGATGTTTTTGAGCATCAGTCTCATTTTTCCCATTGAATCGGGGTAAAATCTTCAAATAATCCTGTGGCAAATCATTCAACACTTGGGGCAATGCTAGAGGGGAATATTTATTTAGCAAGAAGCCTGGAACATTTGCCATTGGATGGGGTGGAGGTAGTGCAATAGTTTGATGAGTACGATGAGGAGGAGGAGGTGGAAGTGGAGTATGAATAATAATAGGAATGTAATGAACAGAAGGCTGAGGTGTTGAGGGGAATAATGGTCTGTTAACATCAGATACTTCAGTGACTTCATTAACCTCTTCAGTCTCAGGAGTAGGGTGAAAACTATCCTTATTTCTGAAGCCTCCTCAGGGTGGGCTATCTGAATAGTAATAATCGGTATCTCCCACAGTGGAGTCGGGATTCGGCACTTGAGCTTCTTGAGAAGAAGAGGACGAAAATTCTTCTATAGATAATTCAGGGATTTCAGAGTGGACTGATTTTCTTTCTCTCCAATTTCTTCTATGTATGATATTTTCAGGGTCAGACACTGAAGGTGTCTTTGGCTTAGACGTATCTGAACTCAGGTGTGGCTTTCGAGGAGCCAGAACTGCAAAGAGATTTATCAAATAACAAATGTGGAGTCGCCAAGGTGAGGGATCTACAACTCTCAAATCTCCATACTCACCTACTTGGAGAGTGAATTATATTTTATCGAGGCCCAGGGATTTTAAAATTTCTCAACTTCGATCCCCGACAACGGCGCCAAAAAGATGTTGTCGTTCCTAGAGACAGCCTAGAGTTGTGATAGACCAGTGCCTAGGACATCTTATATAGCAAGGAGTATATGGTATAACAGAGGAAGTCATCAATAAAAGCTCTCATGCTATCTCTTGTAAAACAAGGAAAATTAATCTGAATGGGACCAAGACCTTCAGAAACTAACACAGAAATAGGGATATTGCAGAGGCAACATGCAAAACTCCAATATAAAAGCAACAGACAATTCAGAGACAACTTACTGTAATGAGGGCTGATTCAGAAATACTTCACAGAAATAAGTTATTAGAAGATGTATGTAGTGAATGAAATATTGAGAAGATATTATTTATCATTGAGATGATATCCAGATACACAATACCACCATGCATGGGCTTACTAATCTAAGAATCCATACATGACAATAGCGTTTTAAAAACACCCTCCCAAAGAAACTAATATAGCAGAAATACAGTTTAGATGAATAGTGGAATAGAATATCATGCATGAGCCATATTTAAAGCGCTTGACCAATTCGAGCTGTTAGACTCCGTCTTCCCAGTCTGCTGTCAGAGTCAAATTATCAAAGTTCATTTCTCGTTATGTACATTCCTGTTTGATGTCTAGGTCAGCAAGGAGTTAATTTGGTATTTAGGGCTAGGTGTAAGTTATTGTTCTCAAGGTGCTTCATAATACCTGCAGGCCAGAGGAAATTTCAGTGAGTTAGTATTTCAGGAGCTTCAATGATCAAAAGTATAATTCTTCTCCAAAACCCTGTTTTGGAGAAGAAATTGTTAGATTAGTTGTTTGTAATAAGTATTTCTTTTAAAAGTCCGCCCTCGTGAAAAATGTCAAATGCAGGCCCTGGTCACCTTGCCAGGACTCATCAGTTCCTATTCCTGCAAAACAATCAACAGAAAGAACATCATCAGCAATCAGAGACAAAGCAAAATAAAGTTGAAAAGAAATCTCAAAATGCCAAAAACATTATAAAGTGGGTTGTCAAACAAATTTGAAAAGAAATATGATTTTATGAGATATTTCTTTCTGTTATAAACATGGCAAACAATCTCATTTGCAAGAGATCTGCAAGGCAGAAGTCAAATTCGTGTTTTTGGAGGCCGAAGACAAGTTGCAGAATCGTTGACAGCATTTGGAGGTGGGCGCTACCCACTTGAGGTGCACGCTACCCACTTGGTGCGCGCTACCCACTTGAGCGCCACAGCCAGTGCAAAATTGAACGGGCACTACCCACTTGAGGGGCGCTACCCACTTGAGCAGGGGCGCTACCCACTTAGCAACAGAGTCCAGAAATTCGTGTTTTGCACCCAGTTTCGATTCAAGTCGACTCCAGCAGCTTGCAAACAGGATTTTATCATTGCTCAGTGGATTTTTAGCATGGTTATGATATTATGGATGTTGGGTTTGCAGGCTTGGATTTTTCCTCGTGGAGTAGAAGTGGCTCATTGTTCAATCGGATTTGTGATTGGTGGAAGCACAGATAAATTCATAGGGGGGATTGACAGTAGTTGAGCTGTGTTAAGAGGTTCTCAAAGTTGTCAATTATGAAGGGATTCTTCGCCTCTTGCCATGGTGCCTTCTCTCTCGAGACAGTGAAATTCAAAATAAGACTAGAGAGATATGCGTTTTATTTATTGCACTCATAATCAGCAACAGGAATTAAGAATGCACTCTGCACAGTTTACATGTAAAAACATGGTCATGTTGCCTACAGGTTTGATGCTGCAATCTTACGGATCATATCTAGAAATGACAATGTTCATAAGTATTGCGATCTTCTCGAGGATGCCTGCGACTTTAGAACTGTTTCTTTTGTCCCATTTATTATTTTAATCAGCGGAAGAGGGTGAAATTCATACTAGTGCTTGAAGATTTGAATTGGATTGGAAATTTTTGGAGTTTCGTTGAAGGTTTACTATACCATGTTTTTGTGCGGTTTAATATCTGTGCCTACGCTGCAGCGTTTGCTTTGTTGCCTTGGGGTTGAAGGACACGTTCTAAATACTTCATCGAACGTTTCCAAAATGGTCATTTGCAAGAAAAATGATTATCAAATGTTGGAGGAGTCGATGGGAAAATTACAGCTGTCTCAAAAGGTTCAGGGAGTGTTAGTTGTTATTATCATGAGGCGACATGCGTTGACTGTTTGATCCGGATCATCTCTCACCTTTTTATTACAACGATGAAAAGTCAAAGATCGAATCAAAGATCGAAAGCCAAAGTTAAAAGAAGAATATCGACCACAGCAGAAGAATAGGATTCAATCTCCTATTTATGACTTTATATTTCCTAATGGCTAACGCATTTCCAAGAAATTTGGGGGGCAGTTGTAATTTACAGAATGTGCAAAGTGGCATTCAAGTATTCGATTACCTATGTTGGTCTTCAGTTATGAAATATACGCTATAGGTGTGCTTCTTTGTTGATCATCAACAGGTTTAGGGGGAGCGTTGTTTTGTTTTCAGAAAAGCAGATTGGCTTTTAGTTTTGTTTATTTAATGATGATTAAATAAACCCTTAGTTTTAGTGGATTTGTTATCCCACCTCTAGGCTTATATATTGCATTAAAAATCATTTGTAAGGGGAGGGGGTTCTGAGAGGTGTGTGGAAGATAAATCAGAGTTTCATTGTACAGTTCTGGCTGGAGATTAATGAAATGAGGTAGCTCTGTTTCAGGAGATCCCTGTGGCAACAACTTAGCATTATGTTTTTCTCTGTTTTCATATGTATAATGTAATGTTTACATTTCATTCATAAATCGTTTTCTTTTGAACGCTTTTAAGTAGAAGGGCATAATTCAGCTTGCTGCTCTGCCTTGGGAAACTGTTCAAGTTCTATGTTTTCTTCCATCTGAAAAGGATTCATGATTTCATGCTCTTTTCAGCTTCTTAAACATTCTTTACATTCCATATAATTTCAAAATTGAATTCTTAAGCTTTTGCCTATCTTGCGTCATGTAATAATCTGCATTTTTCATTTGATCTCTGCTCTCGCTGTTCTTGATCCCACACAGCCCAGAAAAACCCAATCATTTATCAAAAAACCCTTTTTATATAAATTTACTAGCCTAAAATCAATATCAGTGTTTCATTTAGGTCATCTCAGATCCTATTGGACATCTTTCACTAAGTTTGACCCGGAGAGAGCCCTCTCCTGTCCTCGTAGGGCTAGCTACGAGGCTGAGCTTGGTTTGATGTAGCCTTGAGTTTTGCCTTCCTCAGCCTGAGGCAGATTTGAGCGCTAACATAGTGGCGACCACACTGGGAAGAAAGTCCTCCCCTGTAAAGGATAACAAAGTTCAGATCCGATTGTTGATGGTGGACAGCAGTCAGACATCACAAGGCTGAAATCATTCACCGGCAACTTCATTCACTGAACAATCCGGAAATCAATGCTTCATGGCGACCTCACTGCTGATGGACCGGATTGCAAGAAGATACGCTCCCATGAGCCGAGATCACATCCCAGGTTTTCCGAATAAGATGCCCAAGGTGGATTGGCTTCAGAATTTTCCTATGTTCAGAAATGAGGAAGGTAATGACGCTGCTCTTCATCTGGTGAAATTTCACATTCATGTGCATAAATTTAAGATCAGTTTTCCTGAAGACTGTTTGATGAAAATGTTTATGGCTACTCTAGAAGACGAAGCCCGATCATGGTATGAAAGTTTGCCAGCTGCTTCTATTTACTGTTTAAGGGATTTTCATACCGTGTTCTTTGAAAAGTATAAAGCATCATATCCATCCTTGATTTTAGTTCAGAACTGTTGTAACCATGTACATAATTTCATTGAAGATCTAGAGCTGTTTTATGGTAATAATGATTTCATGGACGGAGAAATCATGGAGGCTCTGTACGAGAAACCATTTCAGCAACATGAAGAGAACCTAGAGGATACCCATCAAGATGCTCAGGAGACTTTGCAGCAGGTTGAAGATGTCTATATGGCTAAAAGTGATGAAAGAGAAAGTGTCATTTCAGATCTGCCCACAGAAGACAACAGCATGCAAGTAAGTCCAGTGCAGATTGCAGATTGTGATAGTGTCCAGTCAGCTATTTCAGTTCCAGATTCAGTTGTGCTGAATCCTGAAGAGGAGAACTCTACTGTTGAAATCATCTGGAATGCAGAAGACACAGTAATGGATCCAAATGTTCTCAGTCATACTATCAGTCCATCATTAGAACACAACCTTCATGAAGAAGCAATCCAATCAGTTCATGAAACACAAAATGAGATCTTGGTGCAAGTAAGTGATCAATCTCCTTTCGATAACTCAGTAATAAATGATAGTTTGAATGCCCTGTCATATGAAGATAATTACTGTTTAAGCAGAAGAAAACAAAAGGCATTGTCTCCTTTGTCTGAAGATGAGATAGATCTACTTTTGAAAGGTCTTGTTTCAGCCGAAGCTACAGCAGATTTGCAGTGCACACATAGTCAGGAAAGTGTTGGTGAAACTTCTCCCTCTTTTGAAAAAGATGACTGTCTTGTAATCAGTTTTGTAGATCAGCAAACAGATAATTTTTTCTTTCACAAAGATGATAAGGCTGTCATGTTTGATAATCTTGAAGATTGTTTTTTGTTTAAAAATGATCTAGATCATGAAATTGAGGGATATATGTCAGAATTTCTCATGGTCAAGGAACCTACAGCTAACACTCAGATGGCAGATTTGTGCATTTCTATCCCTCAGAAATCAATTGTCCTTTCAGATTAGAATGAAGTGAATACTAGTATTTTTACAGCTGGATCTCCGGATAAGCCAATGCTTCAGGATTTTCAAGACCCCTTCAGCATTCCTCTGCAAGCATTAGAAAGGATAAATATTGCCTAGTTTATCATCATAAGCTTTGGTTTCAGTGATTGTGTTGAGTTGCCTACAGGTTTAGCATTCTGCCGGCTCGAGGAGAGTAAAAGCAGAAATATGGTATGCAGCCATTTGCTGGATTGGTTGCATTGGAAAGCCAATTATACATGATTGTATATTCACATCAATATACAGGTGGTTTCCAACATGATTTTGAGAGCTTGATGGACTGCTGCCCTTTTCAAAAGTTTTTGTTCAGTCATTTCAGTTTGCCTCAAGTCAATTTGAGTTGATTTTCCAATTAATAAGTGGAGTTATCAGTATTTAGTGTATTTTTCAGAATAATGATTCCATAGCCCAATGGATGGAGGCACTGTCTGCTCTCCCAAATTTCTACGGTTCTTGGCACCTACAAGAAGCGGTAGCTGCCATCCCCATTGGAGCCAATGTTAGACTCCGTCTTGCCAGTTTGCTGTCAGAGTCAAATTATCAAAGTTCATTTCTCGTTATGTACATTCCTGTTTGATGTCTAGGTCAGCAAGGAGTTAATTTGGTATTTAGGGCTAGGTGTAAGTTATTGTTCTCAAGGTGCTTCATAATACCTGCAGGCCAGAGGAAATTTCAGTGAGTTAGTATTTCAGGAGCTTCAATGATCAAAATGATAATTCTTCTCCAAAACCCTGTTTTGGAGAAGAAATTGTTAGATTAGTTGTTTGTAATAAGTATTTCTTTTAAAAGTCTACCCTCATGAAAAATGTCAAATGCAAGCCCTGGTCACCTTGCCAGGACTCATCAGTTCCTATTCCTGCAAAACAATCAACAGAAAGAACATCATCAGCAATCAGAGACAAAGCAAAATAAAGTTGAAAAGAAATCTCAAAATGCCAAAAACATTATAAAGTGGGTTGTCAAACAAATTTGAAAAGCAATATGATTTTATGAGATATTTCTTTCTGTTATAAACATGGCAAACAATCTCATTTGCAAGAGATCCGCAAGGCAGAAGTCAAATTCGTGTTTTTGGAGGCCGAAGACAAGTTGCAGAATCGTTGATAGCGTTTGGAGGTGGGCGCTACCCACTTGAGGTGCGCGCTACCCACTTGGTGTGCGCTACCCACTTGA
>CM076572.1:1331585540-1331779994 GCA_034641835.2 Pinus albicaulis
TGCATCGGGGGCAGAAGATTGCCAAATTCTGTTCTGCCTCCAGCTGCTTCTGTTTAGCCTGCACCATATCAAGTTGTGTAGTTAGTGTCCCCATAATATCAGTTTTAAAATTTTCTAATAAATTTCCAATTTCTGCACGTGTTACTCCTTCTGCTGATACTTTGTTATCTCTTGCAAACCGATCATATTCTGTCGGTTTTATTCTTGTGCTGCCTCTCGAACTCCTGATACATAAGTCAAGGATGTCAGTAAAATTCTATTGATAAATATCCCCTTTGCCCATAATGTTTAATGTTTCAATCCATTGTTCCTTCATGCCCCTCATTAATGCAGTTTTTAACACATTATCAGGTAAAGGTAGCGATGCATAAGGAGATCTTTGTAGATTATACTGAAAATGTTCCACATACTCCTCTAATGTCTCATTTGGTCTGGCTGACATTTGAAATATTTCATCTTTTAATTCTCTAGACCTACAATAATCCTGATATTTCTTTAAGAAGGATCCTTTCATTTGATCCCAATTGTTGATGACCCCGCCACCTAGCCCCATAAACCATCTTAAAGCAGCCCCTTTCAATGTAGAGGGAAATAATTTCAATTTTTGGGGATCGGTGGTGTAATCGTACCCCCTACATAACACATCGAATTCGAATAAGAATGCATCCGGATCTTCTGATGTGAGTCCGTGAAATGTAGGGATATGCTGAAGAGGGATATCTTTCATGGGTGCATTTGCTGCAGAATCCACTATAGGATATTGTAATGTAGAGGTTTGAGTATTTGGCTGGTTTTGAGCATTAGGTTGGTTTTGAGCCATGGGATCGAATATATGCCAGTAACCTTCTGGGATATCTAGGAGGGTATTCCTAGGTTGAGTGGGAACGGCTTTGACAGGGATCTTTTTAATAGCGCTTCCTTTATCTGGAATAATGGGAATACCAGGTGTCTGAGGAGATTGAGTTCCTTCACCAATGATTTTCGCAGCACTCCCCTTATCTGGGCTATCTAATGGCTGATTCGTTTCAATAGGGGATTTTGGTTCCTTCGTTTCCCCTGTTTCTCCTTCTCCCTCACAAAAGTTGCTAGAGTTCCCTTCCTGCAATAATTCTGGAGTAGAATTTTCAATTTCTTGAAAGTCCTGCTCTTCAGTTTGACTATGCACCTCAGCACAGGCTACAGATGGTGATCTAGTGGCCTGAAGGGAACTAGTAGGCGGTTTAGAAATGTTTTTCTTGAGGCCTACTGATGGCTGAGATTCTGTTTTCTTATAGATTTCGTCTATGAAGGTCGTTCGGCCAAGGGTCACCGGCCCCTTAGATTTTTCAGGTTTGGATGGGGGTTTGATATTCTTTTCTAGTCTTTTCTGCTTAGTCATGCACTAAAAAAAAATGAACTACCAACTTCTATTCAAACAAGCAAAAACAAATCTGTTAGGAAAGCGGATAGTGAGCAGGTCTTTTACATGCTCAGCACGTAGGTTCTTACCTTCCGTTTTTAGGATCCAACTCCTCCCTAGCAGGCTCGTACACTACTCTGAAAAAGACAAATGGCTACACTCTTTCCCCGGCAACGGCGCCAAAATGTAGAGCTATAAGAAGGGTCTCTTTCACCTCTAATTACCTCACATTAATATGTCAATCCGGGAGCGTTTTGTCATTACAAAGAGTGACTCAATCCGAGGCTATCATTTGTCAGAGTAATGCTAGTAGTACAGTGCTTAATAAATACAAGAGTAAACGGATGCTTGCTTGTAACTAAATTACTTCAAAGAATAAATCACACACTCAGAAAACTCAACAATTTATCAGTCAAGGGTTCGGCAGTGATAACCCATCCCTTCGGAAACTGATGGAAAGGAAACTAGAGCATGGATCACGAGCCTGGGAGCTAGACAGTAACTGCCAATGCTCACTACAGCCTTAGATCATCTCTCACACCAAACCAACAACTGCAAGTAAATGGAACAGCAAAGCGAATAAAGGATTGAACAGCAATTCTGGAATAGAACAGCAAGTCTAAAATGGAACAGCAATTGAAATAACTAAGTCCCGCGGGCTATAACCAATTAACTCAAATACTCTCTATGCAATCAAATAACATTCTTCACTCCAAAGACAAATCACACGAATCACACTAAAGGAACAGCAACAACGATTAATGAATTAAGGAACAATACTGATAAATCGGAAACGCGCACAATACATTGGAATAACAATCAACAGAAATACAATTGTGCTTTTACATAGAATGCTATTGTTACTGAATCCAACGATTGTAAAGAACACTGCCTCAACAAATGTAAAACACGAATGTTCAGCATAACATCTCCGTAACAAAACAGTAAGAACATGCAATTAACTCCTAAAAAATATATTATATTTAAATTTTATATAAAATTAATACAATTATATTTTTTTTGCAATATGGACCTTTCTAGTCTTTTAAGATGTCAAAATTATAGTGAGCTTGAGAGGCTTCTCTCCAAGCTTTTTGAGCATAAGAATAAAATCTTAAATCAAACTAAATAACTCTTTTCATTAAGTCTGAAAGACCAAAGATTGGTCTAAGTCACCAACCATCATCATCATCATCCATTAATCTAACTCTAAATTACAAAAAAATAAACAATAATAAAATAATGTTTCTTTAAATTTAAAACAAATATAAAATTTCATTTCACCTAAACTAAATAAAAATTTAAAATAAATAATAATAAAATAATATTTCTTTAACTTTAAAAGATATAAAATAATATAAATTTTCCTCTCGCCTAAACTAAATAAAAATATTACCTTTACATATAATGCACCCTGATGCAATGTTATATATAATTTATATTTTATTTAAAAAAAACAACGAAACAAAAGCACAGGCAAAGATGGTAATCCAAGCATGCTAATAACCATACTTTAAAGAAAAGGGTCTATGAGTAATACGGTTAAAGATCATCCATCTGCGTGAAAGCCAGAGGTTTCAGCACCCAATACTGCTCCATTTTACTGTTCCCTCTAACCCAGAAATATAACATATATAACACATGTACCAGAATAATAGAAAGTAAACTTGGCCACTGTGGCGTCCAAGCGACTTGCGTTTTCTATTACTGTGATTTCCTACTCTTGAAATTTTGGTTACCAGCAATTCAGACAAAATAGCACAAGTCCAAATATGGTTACCAGCAATTCAGCCAAAATAGCACATATCCAAATGTATAGTTGGCCAACGAATGTGATGCGGCGTACAACATATGAATTTCCAAATCCAAACACCCGTCAATTGGATGGTTTCGGCAGCTCCAACCCTTGAAATTTTAGTTACAAGAAATTCAGCCAAAATAGCACAAATCCAAATCTATATTTTATGATGTAGCATTGCATACCTGGCCAAAGAGTGTGCTGCGGTGAACAGAGTATGAATTTCCAAACCCCGTCAATTGAATGGTTTTGGCAAATCCAATATTCATCTCACTAATTTTAAAGAAAAAACTTCACGGGCTCGACGAACATTTAGCGGTGTTTGACGGAAAATTTACCCATAAAATTCCATCCCCGTATTGGTGAATACCTGTGAGAACTGCAGGGAAAAGCACCACGCCATATTAATTACTTAAACTGCAATAAGCTATAAAACCATGACAGGCGTAAGAAACCCTAATACCTAAATTAGAAAATACTTCTCCATTCCTAGTGAGGAATTCCTAAGAGCACTGAACCCGAACCTACCTAAAATCATAGACTTGTCAGATCATACACTGCATGCTAATAGAAGATGGAATAATAAACTAGTGGAAGATGGAACAATAAACTAAAGCACCATTGTTTTACACCACAGCACAGGGAAGAAAGCCCTAATCCCTAAATTAGAAAAGATTGTACTAGCAACAACATGAAGCCACAATACAAGTAAGAAATCTCTAATTCTTAAAGATTTTGTACAGAAAATAATCCCCTACCTGTCATGAATGTCGATGTCGCTTAAGGACGTACGACAACTCCACAAGAAATAATTAAGTGGCAAGCCAACCTGGCAGCCACACGGAAATATCAATAGAAATTACCAGTTAGAACACATCACCCTATAGCTTTATGCCAGAATATGTACCTGCAACACTATCATCCTAATCAAGAAAAGATTGCACAGCTTCAACTCTCAAGAAAAATACCAAATAAGAAAAAATTAAACGTACTCTTTAGCCTGACTTCTTCTCGTCCCTAATTTAACTGCAAACCCTCCAATCAAACACTGCATCAGAAAAAGACGAGAAAACCCGCTTCAAAAATAACATAAGATCAACAAAACTACTCCATATCGGAAATTATCATGGTTTCATCTTCTGTACTGCGTCGCATTCGGCAACAAAATAAAATTGATCGGCCGACCAATTATCACACACAGGAATCAACCCGAGACTGAGAGGAAGAGGAAGCATTCCTCCGTCGCTGCCATTACAGCTGCCTCCTGTACTGGGCGACCGTGTCATTACGACAGTGCTGCGAGGTGAATTTCCCATGGAGGCCAACATATGTGAAGCGCTTGCATTTCCTGTGCCCACTATGGCTCCCGTGAAAGGCATGGGACAGGTTGCCAAACGATTTCAACACTTGGAGAGTTTTTTTCCTGGTTCCATGCATTGCATGATACAACGGTGTAGATGTCAGAGTTTAGATGGGATGATCTTGGACAGTGGAGGAGTTACAAAGGTAACCACCTCCCTCCCCTCCTACGCCAACTCTTCCCATTTTTTACCTTCAGCTCAAAGTAAAATTGATTTTGTAACCAGGAAAACCTTACTATGGAGTACGTGGCCACATTCAACATTTGACGAATGGTTTATAATAGGTGGCGGGCGCACGTTTTATAGGTGGCGACTGTTAAATTCCCCATATCCGTTTCCATCGCCACATGTCTACGAAGAGACAAGCAGTCTTGTAATGAGCAACGTGCCGCCCATCAACGTGGTGGTTATGGGATGGGAGGATTTCTTAATTTGATAGGTGGCGCTCAGCAAATGGCACAGTAAATTTTTAATCCAGATTTGTAAAAAATTAATTTAAGTACGGTTTAAACACGTGATTTAGATATGCAAGGAAGTTAGTGGGGTAGATTTCATCCATCGATTTAGTGGCGACGACCAGAATATACTGAAATCTTCCAATCCTGACCATCAGATCAAAAAAATTAATTAGCCTAATCACAAAACATGCTCCTTCCGATAGGGGGTTACGCCTATCGGCGTAATTAGTAATTCATATATATATTTTTAACGTTTTTAATGTCTAGTAAAAGAGAACGAAGGACACGCAATGACTTTACCTTATGTCAATTATTTTGTTTGGACTTTGTGCTCTATAACTTGAACCACAATTCACATTTCTTATATTGTATATATGGATGCATCCAATATTATAATATTATATTGGAAGAAGTAGTGTCATCTGTGTTCTCTCTTTTCAAATTTATTCTAGAGATATAGTGGAGATACTCTTTTGCAAAACAAAGCAACAAGATAATTTATTGATCAGATTAATTGGTGATCACCTTTAATTCTACTTCTAGTCTTTGTATTTAAATATTTTTTATTATCACTTTATAAAAAATTTATGAAATTTTTAACGCTTTAGCTTTCTACAACCATAATTTGGCTACCGGTGCCATCAATGCACTATTACTTCTTTGTCTTGTCCGACAGGGACTACGACTGCCTCCAGTTCTTGTTAGATTATTTATTCAACCTAAAATATAACTGAATTTGATAGGGATATTGGTAGTTGAAATATAATATCTCAAGGAAATATTGGTAGCTAAAATATAATATCTAAAAGAAAGGATTTGACAATGCCATGTGTTAGATTTATATTGATATTAGTATTTGATGACTAAATTGATGGAATCTTCTCCATACTCTTTCTAAAATAAAAAATTTAGACTATTAAATCATTTATTTTACATTATTAAATTTACATGAACATTGTTAGTTGAAACATTCAATTGTATAACATAAATTCTAAAATTAACAATTATATAAGATGTAAGGTTATCTTTCTAGACATGGATCCTATGCAAAGAATGACATGCTCAAATTGAGAAATGATCCAATCAATTTAATCATTTTGGAGAGGAGTTGCTTACATTGTGTGATGCTTTCAACTTAATTATCTGCAATGGTCTAGATAGATGGAAAAAGTTTGGAAACTTCACTTGCAACACATACAATGGGGCAAGTGTCGTTGACTATGTTATTGGTTCACAAAGCCTAATAAAATGAATAGATGAAGTTAAGATTGGAGAGAATATTTGGGACTCAAAATCAGATCATAACCCAATTTATATAAAGTTATCCTAGTTAGAAGAAAGACAAAATAGGAGGAAAACCCAATATTCTCAACAATCGGTGTCAAGGAGAAAAATTCTTCTAACACAAGAAAATTGCACTATCTTCAAAACAATGTTGGGGAGATCAATTCAGAAGGAGAAAATTGGTCCCAAAAGCCTCAACAGCCATGAGAAGTGCAAAAGAGAAAAAAATAGGAAATCAAAATCAAATTGTTTTCCTATGAATGTGTGGTTCGATGAGGAATGAAAAATCGCAAGGAGAACCTTGAAAAAGGAAGGAGATGGGAAGATGAATGTAAAGTTATATAAGAAGATTTAAAAAAAATAAAAAATATGAGTTCATGCAAACAAGGTGGGAAGATCTGATATATTTAGGCAAGAATAACCCAAAAAAAATTGGCAGGAACTTCAACCAAGGAAGAAGCATTTTGAAATTAATATTACAGCCAATCAGTGGTTTGACTATGCAAGGCAACTCTATGAAAAAGAATTAGAGGTTAAGCCTCCTCCCAGGATCAACACATCTACAAAGATTTTCACAGTACATGAGGTGGAGGCAGGAATTAAAAAGTTGAAAACAGGGAAGGAAAAGGACTTGGTTGAACTTCAAGAATAATATCTAAAGTGGGGAATGAACATTTTGGCTCCCCACATCATGGAAATATTCAACAATGTCATTAAGCAAGGATTCCCAAGGGATTGGACAACTAGTCTAGCAATTCCCCTTTTTAAAAGTTGATCTGAAATGGAAGTATTTGTTACACTATGCAAAGTATTCAAACATATATAATAATGTGTGCAAAAGGTTCTCCTTAAATTGCAGGTTAAACAAATATTTCTGGCTTTGTTTACGAGGTTTCTGTGTGAGGATTAATTAAGTAATTGAACTGTTTAACATTGTACAGAAGAAATGAATAGAAAATAAACTTCAACAAAGCACTTTACTCAGCTATTTTTTGAGCAGTTCACTCTTCCTGGGCTACATCTACTGGTCCAAGCCTCCCAAATGGCATGTCTTTTTTGTATTAATTTGCTCAAAATGTAAGTACAAGTGAAAATAAGCCTTAATAGGAAAAAATATCTATAAAATCAGCTTCAGAAGATATGAAATATCTAGAGAGTACTATTCATTTACATAAAACTGATAAAGGATGCCCAATACACTGCGTTCTCGATGATGGCCAATACACTGCGTTCTCCATGATGGCCCTGATGGCTCCTTGATCTTCCCCGGAGAAAAAAATGTTGTAAAACACCTTTGTTCGACCTGAAAACTATGCCAAACTGCTCAGAATGTCGAAGAGACCCAAAATTGACTATTTTTGCACTCAATTTGGTTCTATAATGAGAGAGTTATGGAAAAAACAAAATTTGTCGAATGTCCCTCAAAAACCTCCTCCAAAACTGGAGGAACTCCAGTTAGACGCACCAAAGATGGCCAATCTCCGAAAATGTCGGACCCGCAATAAATTTCGCCAACCTAACAAATGGGATTAGTTTAAATTAAACATGGATTATGAGCGGTTTAAAATAGTATTAATACTAAGTGTGTTTTAGGCACTAATGAAGGGTTTAAAGGCTAAACCTGTCTTAATGGTTAATTAAACTACATTAACAGTTTTCCACCTTTGCAGTTAGCACTTGGTCGCCCGAGGCCTGGTCACATGGAGGATCGGTGCTATTAAGCTAGCCCTTAAAATTTTTCACTCGAATGCTTTTTAAACAAAAAATATGACTTATGCCCGTTGTCTTTTAAGAACTACTGTGCAGCCTGGCCGGTTGGGCCTGTGGGCTGCTAGCCAAGAGACCCGGTGTCGAAACCTGTAAAGTTAAAATAATTTTGCCACACAAAACTCCTTCGGCCTGGGGACATGTGGCAACCTCTGGGCTTGCCACGTGGCACCCTATGATTGCCTAAGAACCCAAATTTTAAACCATCAACGAATAGAAAACTACCACTTGTCAAAATATGATTCGCCTTAGTGGAATATTCCTTTGAATAATTTTCTTTTTAATTTTCCCAAATTTATAAAGGCAAACTTGAGTCAACATATTTTTGAGTTTACTAGGCTATTTCAAACCTCAATAACTTTTGCATACGACCTCGGTTTTGAGAACTGTTCATGGCGCCAAAATCGCAGCGACGAGACCTTTCCAGTCGTTCAGATTGCAACCACTTCTGAGCATTTTAATTTTTGAGCATTTTTTAAAACTTGGACATGATCTCCTGATCACACCTCCCCACTAGGAATCTTTTGGACCCTGAAAGACTGATATATTGATTTGTACAGTAGATGAGAGTACAACACCCTCTTCTCTTTAGCCTCCAAACACTTGCCTTGCATGGCTAGTGACTTTGAACCACAACTAGAAAGAAATTGACACTTCCCTTCCTGGATGCGCTTGTCCTCCTGTCTATAACTGTCTTTCTTGCACTCACTCAGAAATTTCTGGCGAGAAAATTGCAGAAGGAAAATGAACATCGCTGCCTTGATCAATGATCCAAGGTGGCTCAAAAAAACAAGAGATTATAACATAAAATACACCCATACAACCAAAATTTGTAGATGTACAAAGGAGTATGTCTTACTGTGTTAATAATTCCATCCACTTCTTACCAAGCCACTTCCATGGCAACTTTTGCTGTTGTTACATCATTTTTTTGGCCATCTAACCTATTATTATTAGATGAACCTAAGTACACCATGTAAGACCAATTTTACCCTAAGTAAAATTGCTTTCACCATATAAAATAACTCATTTGTTTATATTTCCTTTCCTGGTCATATTTAACCCAAAATAAGGAACTTAATTGAATAAATCCTTATTTATTTAATTATTCCCTAAGAATAAGTTATTTAAATCATTATTTAAATAATATTCTTAGTTAAATTTGACTAAATCATCCATAAATAGTTAAATAAACCATTATTTATTTAATTATATTCCCATCACTTCCCTAAAATGATAAATAAACCATTTATTTATTTATTATTTATAAATAAAGGAATTGACCCAAGTCAAGAACCCTTTTCCCTCCAAAAAATATAATAAAATATTCCTAAAGGGTGCTTCTAGAATTCGATTAATAATATGTTATTCATGCACCGAGTTCTAGACCACCCCAATATTTTGTTATAAATAGGGGGTTTTCCCCATTCATTAGTTACCTTCATTGCATTAGATCACTTTGGATCTACTCTTGGTCACCATTTTCCATTTTTGTTTTATGAACTCCCATTGAGTTCCATGTTTGTTTTTCTACACCAATAAGAGAGAGGAATTCCAGATCTGAAACACTGAGGACTTCCAAGAACCCATCCCACTGAGGAGAACCGGAAAACACCTTTCTTGTTTTCCTCTCAGGTGCCCCATTCTTTAATATGACACAAATCATTCTTTTAAACACTTTGTTCTTGTCTTGTCTATTGGATGCATGGAGCCATACTATATTTTATCTGCTTAATGTCTTTTTGTGCTTAGATCTGAATTTATGTAGCAAACTTAAAGATATTTTGCAGCCATAATCGATGTTAGGGCTATTTGTTATCCGTAGCTAAAGAGATCTTTTACGACGAAAGATTCATACTAACAATTGGTGACTCCACACGGGTTTTCTTTTGCGACCGCTGTCGTTTTATATATTCCTGCATATCCAGTTGTTTCAGACCCTAGGGTTTCTCTCCCCTTTTCTGTTTTTCCTATTTTTATGGTGTTTTTCACCCCTAAAACCCTCAAATAGTCAAATTTTTAACTTCCGTGTGTTTTTGGCCTTATTGCGCAGGTGACAGACATCAGTTGCAGCTGAGACGAAATTTTTTTCTGAAATCTGCCGTCGAGAGAGCCGGATCTGCAGGTCGCACTTATCGGCCCAAAAAGTGCGACCTGAGCCTCAGGACGCACTTTTCTGCCCCAAACCTGCGACCTGGACTAAAAACAGGTCAGAACCTGCGACCTGCACTTTTTCTGCAAATTTTTCATCACTTTTTCTGGGTTTGTCTGAAGCTTCTGTCAGGGTTTTCCAGCCTCTACCTCTGCCCGTTTGGACCTGTTTCTGATCTGCTTCACTCAACTAAGAGGGAATATTGCCCCTTAGGGCTCTAGTACCCTTCACTTTTTGTGGACGAGTCTTTACTGTTTCAGAAGTCTGAATTTCCAGAGTTTCAGCCCTCTTTTTCTCCGATCTGATACCTCATTTTCAAATCCCTTTAGATCAGCTTTTCTCCCTCTCAAAACCACCTCATATTATTTTGTTTGGGTTCCTTTCTAAGGCCACCACATTTTCTCTCCTATCTTTAGCTGATCTCCTCCTTGTTAGCAGCAACCTTGCCTCTACCTCTTTGTTGTTCTCTGCACCACTTTTCAGCAGATTTACCCTTTCGATCCCAGTCCCTCCGGACCTTAGATCTATTGGCATATTTTAGCATGCTTTGCCTAGTTTTTTCCCTCTTGTAGACTAGTTTTGAGAGACCCACCTTGTTGGGTTAGATTGCTACATCATTAGTTGCTAATTTTCTGTTCTTTCAGTCTTATTTACTGCAGATTTCTTTTCCATTATGCAACACACTTTTTCTTTTACTCTCAAAACTTCTGGGTTTAAACAATTAAAATTAACGCATGCCACACACTGAACCTAAGCGAAGAAGCGCCTGGTTAACATCGCCTGGAAAAGACTTTAAAATCAATTGTCACTGCACCTCTCTGCCCTTGACCTCACTTGATTTTGTTCCCCCCTGCCCTTGTCGGTTTCTCTTCTTCCTGTCATCATTGCGCCCCCAAGGCACCTCTCCCGGAGACTTCTTGGCCTTCATCCTCAGTTTCTGCTTGTTCGACTTCCTCCTTCCCGTCGACATCAAGTAAGTCTTTCCCCGAGTCCGCACTCCGACTCTTCCTCTGATTGTTCGGGTTCTCCCCCTACTCCTGGTTCTCCCCCTGTCACTTTCACCATGTCTAACTCAGGGCCTACCACCAACAGTAACCCCAATACTACTGCTAGTTCTGTTTCCAGTGGAACCACCTCGGGACCTACCTTGACTGCCCCGTTACTCCCTTATATGGCTGGCCTTAGTCTCCCCGACTTCAATCAACTAATCAATGATCCTATCCGCCACAATGTTAGTTGGCCTGCTATGCCAACAAAGCTCCCCTTCGACATTCCCAAGTTCGAAGGCCTTGCTAGTGAGGATCCCTCCAACCATATTCGATCCTTCCATATGTGGTGTTCCTCCAATTCCATTACCGATGACTCCATTCGTCTTAGATTGTTCCAACGCACGCTTACAGGCAAAGCTTCTAAATGGTATGTTGAATAGGCCACCTCCTCACATACCACTTTTGCGATCATTGCCCAAGCCTTTTTATCTTATTTCTAGCTCCCCCTCCGATACGACACTGGTACCGAGCTTTTAACCTCTTTCCATCAATCCTCTTTGACATGCCTTTCTGCTCATGTCCAGGAATGGCGGCGAAGACGGAGCTTGTGTCACGCTCCCCCCTTTGAAGATCGGGTTTACATGGACTGGTTCCTCCGCTCTCTCTTACCTCCCATTGGCAAAGATGTCGCATCCCATTTTCCCCAAACCGAAGAAGCCGCCCTCCAAATAGCCTTGAAGTATGACCTTATCTACGCCCAATCTGGTTATGTTTATACCGTCCTCCCTGACCTCCCCAAACCTGATGGCCCTAATGCCTCGGGGGCCTCTCACTCTGCCAACGGTGTCGTTGGAGCCCTGTCACATACCTTTGCCCAACCTCTTTCAGGGCCATGGTTTTCCTCCAGGGGCCAGCCCCTTCGGCGTTTTTTCCCCTCCAGGTAGCATGTATTCAGGCTACGACATGCCTCCTCATTTTTCCCACCCTCCTGCTTACCTTACTGTTGCCCACCCTACTCCTTATCCATATCCGCAACCTGGTGTCCCAGCTCCTCCAGCATTTGGACCACCCACTCCCTTGCCTTCTCCACCCCCACAACCGCACTTACTACCCCCTCCAGGGCAAGTATTTGCATAATAGGGGGCACCTAATTTTCCTCCTTCTCAAAGAAGGAGAAGAGGCAATCTCTCTACTTCTGTTAATCATGGATCCACTCCTTCCAGTATTGACTCTACCACTGCAAATCAGTCACAGGGCCCTCAGCCTAAGCCGGACAGGCCGCTTCGCACCAATAAGCCTTGTTCTTGTTGCGGTGTTTATGGTCACTACACTCATGATTGTCCTTTATTACCACAAATGCGGCAGATGTGGGAATCTCAGGCCACTGTGAGGGGGCAACACTCTTCCCCTACTATTCCTCCTGCTCAAAGTACTTCCCAACCCGCTGTGTTTATCGATCCTTTCCCTCAACAAGGATTCGTGGCCACTCAACCTCCTCATGCCCCGGTAACCACTCAACCTTCCCTTCTGGTTCCATTGATTACCAGATTCTCATGATGGCCCCTGACCCTCCTCTCATCGTCGACCTCAACCTTCAAACTTGGTCTCGTCAGTATTCCACACCTCCTGTCCCATCTGTCTCTGAGTCTCCATCGTCAGGTCCTATAGAGCCTCTATCGACACCCAATGGTCCCTTGCAACTCCCTCTGCCCAAAGCCGAGGTTCATCCCAAGCCTCCTAAGGGACCATTACGCCGAAATGCTGCCTCTGGTTGGGCTGCCCATTCATACAGCATAGTAGATGATCTGGCCCAATCTCCTGCTACCATTTCAACACTGGAACTCCTCCAGTCATGTCCTTCTCAAAAGAGGGCTCTACTATCTGCCATGGGCGCTGTCGATCCTGCTGATGACCAATTGATTTTTTTCAACGCCTGTCAGTCAGACTATCCCCCTCTTCCTCCTTCAGTTTCTTTCCAAATCCCAGTCAAAATCCGAAACGCCAATGTTTCTCAGTGTATTATTGATGTGGGGGCATCCACCTGCGTAATGTCCGCTTCGGTTTGGAAACAACTCGGATCCCCTGAACTGGCCCCTTCCACCATCACCCTTCGCGCGTGGGATGGCCATGCCTCCCAGCCCATTGGCCTATTCCATAACTGTCCTATCACCCTTGCCGGCAAGACGGTTTGTGTCGACGTTGAAGTTATTGACGCCCCTCTTGACTACAACATCCTTTTGGGGCGTAGTTACACCTATGCCATATCAGCCGTCCCGTCCACAGTCTACCGAAAGATGTTTTTCCCTCATAATGGCAATATTTTCACCATTGACTAGTTGACTTACCATGAACCAAAATCTCAGACCTCCCCTGAGTCCACCATCTCTATTGTCACCAACAAGAAAACTGTTGATTCTTTGACCAGTGTTTCCCCCGGCGTCTACAAAGACCCCTCCTTGCTTGGCACCTTTTTCAACTCCCCTTCCGTCTCTGATCCTAACTTGGTGAACGTTTACATGATGCAATCATCTTGGGCTAACCTTACAGAGCCCGATTTGGCTAGTCAGCAACCTCAACCTCAACCAGCTCCTAGCCCTTCGCCCTCGTTAGCCACCCTTCTTCCTTATAAATCTTCTTCTACCGCCACTCCTCATGGGTCGATTCCACTTGAAATCCACCCCCTTGGCACCATTCCTCCTGGCCATTTCCATGCTGGTCAGATCCCCTTCCTCGCTCCCCCTCCTAGAGCTTATTCGGTCCCTACCTTGGCCACCCTATCCCTCCCCAACTTGACCTTGGGTATACCTGTCTAGTACCTTGACCCTCCAACCACCACTCCGCCCGATCAACCTAAACCATATATTACTTTGACCCCGGTTCAACCAATCCCTACGACTTCTCTTGCTACGCTAGTACCTCAGTCACCTCAACAAGCACCGCCTCCTGTTCTAACCTCTTCAAGTAAAAATGGAAAAGGTCGCAGGGGGGCATCAAGGGACAAACGTACCCCACCCAGCCCTGCCCCTCCTCGGCCCCCCAAGCATCCCATCCAGTGTGCTCTATGTGATGTTGTTGGTCATGCCACTCATACCTGCCCTGAATTACCACCTCTCAAGACCATGGTTAATGAAACGTTTCCAGAATCAGACATCCCAGAAGTCCATGTCACCATACCAGATTCTACCCCTAAACTTAAGAATTTGCGCACCAATCACCCTTGTTCTTTGTGCAATTTCCATGGCCACTATACCCACCTTTGCCCCCACCTTGACGAGTATCGTGCCTTTTTAGCCACATACCACCAATTCAAAGCCGCCCTCGCCCATAATCCTTCTTCCCTCACACAAGACCACCTGTCTACCACCATTACCATTCCTCCTCTTGATACCGAAATGACCGAGACTTCAGCTACCATTTCCTACCTTTCCTCATCACCGCGATTCTCGGATACCAACCCCTTAGTACCTTCCCCCAATGCTTCGCCCGATCATTCAACTGCTCACTGTGTCACGTCACATAACATCGTACCTGTGAGCCCTTCCCATCACAATCAAGAGTCTCATCCCTCTACCTCCTCAGGTCAACCTCTTCCATCCTCTCTTCCCATATTCCAGTCCAATGAAGACATCATGGAAGCCATGACCAACCCTAATTTTCCATGGGAAGATATGCACCATCGTGCATATTTCCTCCCACATCAATCCCATGACCAATATTCCCTCGAATCCAAATACTTCATCCCTGATAAAGTTGATTGGTTCAAAAACCCCATCCCTGCACCCGATGCTTTCGAAGAAGGCAATATGGCTAATATATCTCCCACCATCAAAATCAACATTTCTGTCAAGCCAGGTATTGAAGAACATATCACCATGGGCGCCCAATGCACTCTGGAAGAAATTGAAGCCTACACGAAACTCTTCAAAGAATTCCGTGATTTTTTCGCCTGGTCATACTCAGAAATGCCCAGACTCGATCCTGCCATTGTCGAAAATCACATCAACACATGGCCTGATGCCATTCCAGTTTGTCAAAAGTTGAGACCCATCCATCCTTCTAGACGTGAAGCCATCAAAGCTAAAATCGACAAGCTCCGGCAGGCTGGTTTCATTTACCCCATTGAATATACCACTAGGGTGTCTAACCCAGTTCCCGTCCTAAAAAAAAAAGGCACCATTCATGTTTGCACCGACTTTCGCGATCTGAACAAAGCTTGTCCCAAAGACAACTTCCCCACACCATTTATTGACCAAATCATCGATGAGTGTGTGGGGCACGAGATTCTCTCCTTTATGGATGGCTTCTCTGAATACAACCAAATTGTTATCCGTCGTGCTGATCAACTTAAAACCGCGTTCATTAGTCCGTGGGGCACTTTCGCATACCGATTCATGCCATTTGGCCTTAAAAACGCCGGCTCCACCTTTCAACGAGCCATGTCTTATTACTTCCATGACTTAGCCCATCTTATCCTTGCCTATTTAGACGACCTTACCGCACGTTCTAAACGTCGGGCACAACACCTTCATGACCTGTGTACCATTTTTCTCCGATGCCGCAAGTATAACATTCACTTTAACCCTTTGAAATGTGTCTTTTGTGTTCCTGCCGGTCGTCTCCTCGGCTTCATCGTGTCTAAATACGGGATAAGTCTCGACCCTTTGAAGTTTGAAGCCATTCTTGAACTTCCTCTGCCTCATACCTTACGCCAACTACAAAGTCTCCAAGGCAAAGATAATTTTCTTCGCCGATTCGTTCCTGACTATGCCACTACTGCACACGGCTTCCTTAGACTTCTTCACTCTCACACCCCTTTTTTCTGGGATACATATGCTCAAGAGTCTTTTGATGCCCTCAAACATGCTCTCACATCCGCTCCCTTGATCCGTCCCCCTGACTTTGACCGAGATTTCATCCTATACATCTCCGCTTCCACATATTTGGTTGCTGGTGTCCTTATCTAGGAGGATGATAATGGTGTCGACCATGTGATCTATTATGTCAGTAAGAACCCTGCCGGTCCACCTGTGTCCTACTCGCATGAAGAAAAATTAGCACTAGATGTCGTGTTCTCGGTCCAAAAATTGCGTCATTATATCCTCATGTGTTCCACCAAGGTTGTGACTAATTCCAACCCCATGGCTTTCCTATTGAGTCGCCGCATCCTCAATGGGAAGTATGCCCGTTGGGGCATTATTCTCCAAGAATTCGACCTTGAATTTGTCACCCCAAAAATTAAGAAAGGTTTAGTCCTAGCTGAACTCATTTCTGATTTACCTACCCGGATGCAAGATACTCCAATTAATGACGCTTATCCTGATGAACATTTTTTTGCCATCACCACCGACGATCCTTGGTACGGTGACATCCTTACTTACTTGCAAACCCAAAAGTTCGCCCTTCACCTTGATCATGATTCTTGACGACGTATCCGACACCAAGTCTCTCGCTACCTTCTAATCGGCGATGACCTTTATCATCGCGGCGTAGATACTGTCCTTCGTCATTGCCTCACCCATGCTAAAGCCGAGCAAGTCCTAAATGCCTGTCATAGTGGCGCTTGTGGTGGCCACCTCTCCGGCCTCGCCACTGCCCAGAAAATCATACGTGCTCGGTATTTTTGGCCTTCTCTCTTCAATGAATGCATTGAAGTAGTAAAACACTGTCCCAATTGCCAACATTTCGCCCCCAAGGCACGAGCTTCTCCCTCTCCTCTCCATCATGTTGTCACAGCTGGTCCTTTTTGTAAATGGGCCATCGACTTTATGGAATGTCGACCTCCATTTGCTGGTAACCACAAATATATCCTCATGGCGGTTGACTACTTCACTAAATGGGCTGAAGCTATGCCTACGTTCAACAATACGGAAGCTACTGCAGCCATCTTTTTCTTTAACCATGTCATTGCTCGATTCGGAGTTCCAAAACAATTAGTCTCGGACCATGGCCGACATTTAGAAGATCAGATTTGGCATGAGCTCCCCTCCTTATTGGGTTTTGAACACCAATATTCATCTTCCTATTACCCCCAAGGTAATGGCCAAGTTGAAGCGGTCAACAAAACTCTTAAAACCATGCTTCAACGAACGGTGAATAAACACAAAACCAATTGGCATCTCATGCTCTTCCCTACTTTGTGGGCTTATTGTACTTCTGTTAAAACTGCCACCGGTTTCACTCCTTTCCACCTTGTCTTTGGCGAGGAGGTAGTCTTACCAATCGAATGTGAAATCCCTTCCCTTCATTTGGCCATCGAACTTCTCTCTAATACCCAACCTCTAGAACAACGACTTATCATTCTTGAGCGCGCTTTTGAGGATCTTCGTGTTACATTACAAAATCTTGAAGTGGCCAAAAAGCGCACCAAAGCTCAGTATGATCGAAAAGTGCATCCTCGCACCTTTCATGAAGGTGACCTTGTTCTAGTCTATGACTAGGCCCACGATACCCTCGTTCATGGGAAGTTTGACTCATTATGGCTAGGTCCTTACATCATCAGTAAAGATCTTGGGAAGGGGGCATATCTTTTAGAGGACTTTGAAGGCCACCCCCTTCCTAATCCTCGCAATGCACTCTATCTCAAGAGGTATTACCCTTAGCATTTCTCGCTCGAAATGCATGTTTTAATTTCTTGTAGATAGCTAGCATATGTTTGTTTTCATCAGTCACTACTTCACCAGGACACATGTTGTCCACGAAGTCTTCCTTTCCTCCTTTTCAAATCAGATTTCCTCACTTACAACACTTTTCCTTGGGGCACCCCTTAGCCTCCATATTTATTCTTGTTTGTGTTGATTTCCGTCATGAGATACCATTTCATACTCATGTTTTTCGGGTCCCCTTTGGACCTTTCATCATTTCAACATCATCATTAGTCTTCGTCTGGGTACCTTGGATCCAGCCCCTTTTCAGCATGTTCATGATACGTATACTCGGTGATCCAGTGATGCCGCAACAGCTATTGGTGATTCTCGGGCATGTGTGAGATGTATCAACCCTCATGAGGGGGTGGCCCTGTAGGTAGCCCCCCACATGCCCGGATGACTTCATTCCCACCCTTGATGCAGCTCCTCTCGTTTGATGATATTGGCTTCAACCGCTTGCAGCACCATTTTTGATTCACATGTCTCTGTCAGATTTTGAGAGCCCTTCCTTGTGTGTAGGGGGCATTTGGGTATATTTATATCTCATGTACGACCATATTACTGTATAAGTCCTGACGATTATTCCAGGCATTACATGTATGTGGGATTCATCCTCTGATTTATTCGGCTCATGTTTCGGCCAACACATGCTTCATTATTGCATTCCGTGGTTTTCCAGGTGCCTTACTCTTTGTACTTATTGCGTTCCGTGGTTTTCCGGGCACCTTATTCTTTGTACTTTGTCTCAGTGGGCATAGGTATGCCTCCCCCACCGCCTTTAGCACAGGTACCACTTCATAAATTAGAGACTTGTTGCACCTGTAAGTCTCATCTCCTCAGGGTCTAGTCCTTTAGCACATCAGACAACCTTACATTTCTCTCTCTCATTTCCCTCTCAATATCTAGTGATTGAGTTCTTACAAGGTACTTTAGTCATACGATTTGCTCCTAACACTCGTACGTTGGGGGGCAATCTGTTACACCATTTTTTTGGTCATCTAACCTATTATTATTAGATGAACCCAAGTACACCATGTAAGACCAATTTTACCCTAAGTAAAATTGCTTTCACCATATAAAATAACTCATTTGTCTATATTTCCTGGTCATATTTAACCCAAAATAAGGAACTTAATTAAATAAATCCTTATTTATTTAATTATTCCCTAAGAATAAGTTATTTAAATCATTATTTAAATAATATTCTTAGTTAAATTTGACTAAATCATTCATAAATAATTAAATAAACCATTATTTATTTAATTATATTCCCATCACTTCCCTAAAATGATAAATAAACCATTTATTTATTTATTATTTATAAATAAAGGAATTGACCCAAGTCAAGAACCCTTTTCCCTCCAACAAATATAATAAAATATTCCTAAAGGGTGCTTCTATAATTCGATTAATAATATTTTATTCATGCACCGAGTTGTAGACCACCCCAATATTTTGTTATAAATAGGGGGGTTTTCCCCATTCATTAGTTACCTTCATTGCATTAGATCACTTAGGATCTACTCTTGGTCACCATTTTCCATTTTTGTTTTATGAACTCCCATTGAGTTCCATGCTTGTTTTTCTACACCAATAAGAGAGAGGAATTCCAGATCTGAAACACTAAGGACTTCCAAGAACCCATCCCACTGAGGAGAACTGGAAAACACCTTTCTTGTTTTCCTCTCAGGTGCCCCATTCTTTAATATAATACAAATCATTCTTTTAAACACTTTGTTCTTGTCTTGTCTATTGGATGCATGGAGCCATACTATATTTTATCTGCTTAATGTCTTTTTGTGCTTAGATCTGAATTTATGTAGCAAACTTAAAGATATTTTGCAGCCATAATCGATGTTAGGGCTATTTGTTATGCGTAGCTAAAGAGATCTTTTACAACGAAAGATTCATACTAACAGCTCATGCAACTCTTCCTCATGTGAAACTTTCGTTTTCACATCAATAATGGAATCCTTGGTTCCACTTGTGCCAATATTTTTGTCCTCTTGTTGCATGTGCTTGGGACGACTAGTTGGATACAATTTCCAACAATGGGAGACAACATGTTCGATATTTTGGCAATATGTGCAAGTCTTATGAACTTTCTTTGAAATTTGTCTTTGCCTCATCTGCTTCATGTATGCTTTCTTCCTCATCCAACATCTCGAAACATCATGGTTAAATCGACCACAATATGTACAACAAATATATTTTTCCATTTAAGCATGAAAAATTATCATGCTTTGCAGAAACACAATCAAATTGATCATGGGAAGATTTATACCTCTTGTGCTGCTTTGCATGTTCATCCTTTTTTCCTTCATGAGGAGATGAACTAGTAGAGGCTCCAGCTTTCATTTGTAGACTAACATCATCATTCTTGTCTTGAAAACTGTCTGAACTCGCATGCTCGCCATAAGCTGCATGTCTACCATATTTTTGCTGCAAAAAAGGCTTAAAGAAATGGCAATCATCTTTGAAACAAATTTTACATATTTGCATCTTATAACTTGGAACAAAGGTTCTCTTTAAAGTAGCCTCACATGCTTTCATCGTTTTGTAGTCTTCGCCATTAAATTGCACATAACCAAGACCAAGATTCTTGGGTCGCTCCTCAACCGAAATAGGATCGACCATGCCTTATGCATGCTTTCCTAATCCCTTGCCTTCATAGCCCATTTTAATCATTAACTTGGACCCTATACCTCTCGTATGTTTTTCGAAAGAACCCACACATCTTTCTAAAGAGAAAAATGAAAACAAATTAGAATGGATTACCTCTTCCTCACGCATGTTCTTGGTCAAAGCCTCTTGGGCTTGATGTAGCTGCATCTCTATATCATGCAATATTTGAAGAATTTCTTCCTTCTCTTCCTTCATGGAAAAAAATTGCTCACGAAGTTTAGCGATTTCTCTTCTATCATCATACAGAATCTGCACCATGTTCTTCAATATAATAAAGTCACGCTTCATATTATCATCGAAGAATCTTGTGAAGGAGGAAGTCTCACTTGTAGAAGTTGTCATTATGATTTCAATGAACAAAAGGAACCTCAAAAAATCTCACAAAGCTTTCAAAACAAATGAAAAAACTTTTTAAACCAAATGGCTATAGAGACAAACTTCAATTCAAACAGCCAAACAACAAACAAACTCCAAGAGCTTCTTAACAAACAATCTTCAAGAGGGTTTGTGTTCCGAGGGTGACCTTGAAGTCCTTTGGGGTAAGGAAGATGCCTTCAGCCCTTTCTTCCTTTTTTTCCTCTCCAGGACCTAGCTATCAGTAGCTATCCTTTCATCTCTAGAAAACTCAAACAACAATCAATTTGCAAACAGTCAATATTTTACTCTGTTTTAACAACTTTCCTTGAAGACGTGCTTATGGCTTCTTCTGCTTCTCTTGGAGGTGAAATTGAAGGTGGAGATAATGGCACTCTTTCTCTCCTTGGCTGAGGATTACTGTAAGTCCTTGCCAATTTACCTTCTCCTCTCTTAAGCTTCAGCCTAGTAAGCCTCAAAAACCTTGCAAATAGTTAAATAAACCTTGCACAAGAACAATACAGAGAGAAACACTAGTTCTCTTAATGCTCAAAACCTGAGCTCTGATACCAACCTGATCTGAAATGGAAGTATTTGTTACGCTATGCAAAGTATCCAAACAAATATAATAATGTGTACAAAAGGTTCTCCTTAAATTGAAGGTTAAACAAATCTTTCTTGCTTTGTTTATGAGGTTTCTGTGTGAGGATTGATTAAGTAATTTAACTGTTTAACATTGTACAGTAGAAATGAATAGAAAATAAACTTCAATAAAGCACATTACTTAGCTATTTGTTGAGTAGTTCACCCCTCCTGGGTTACATCTGCTGGTCCAAGCCTCCCAAATGGCATGTCCCTCTTGTATTAATTTGCTCAAAATGAAAGTACAAGTGAAAATAAGCCTTAATAGGAAAAAATCTCTATAAAATCAACTTCAGAAGATATGAAATAGCTAGAGAGGACTATACATTTACATAAAACTGATAAAGGATACCCAATACACTGCCTTCTCCCTGATGGCTCCTTTACCTTCCCCGAAGAAAAAATTGTTGTAAAACACCTCTGTTCAACCTGAAACCTGTGCCAAACTTCTCAAAATGTCGAAGAGAACTAAAATTGACTATTTTTGCACTCAATTTGGTTCAATAATGAGAGAGTTATGGCAAAAAAATTTTTTTCCCAATGTCCCTCAAAAACCTCCTCCAAAACTGGAGGAACTCCAGTTAGCCGCGCCAAAGATGGCCAATCTCCGAAAATGTCAGACCCTCCATAAATTCTACCAACCTAACAAACAGGATTAGTTTAAATTAAACATGGATTATGGGCGGTTTAAAACAGGCTTATTACTAAGCGCGTTTTAGGCGCTAATGAAGGGTTTAAAGGCTAAACGCGTCTTAATGGTTAATTAAACTCCATTAACAGTTTTATTCTTTGCAGTTAGTGCTTGGTCGCTCGGGGACTAGTCGCATGTAGGGTTGATGCCTCAGGGCTAGCCCTTAAAATTTTCCGCTCGAATTCTTTTTAAATAACAAATAGGACTCTTGCCCATTGTCTTTTAAGAACTACTGTGCAGCCTGTGGGCTGCTAGCCAAGAGACCCGGTGTCGAAACCTATAGAGTTAAAATAATTTTACCACACAAAACTCCTTCAGCTTGGGGCCATGTGGCAGCCTGTGGTCTTGCCACGTGGCACCCTCTAATTAGCTAAGAACCCAAAATTTAAACCATCAACGAATAGAAAACTGCCACTTGTCAGAATATGATTCACCCTAATGGAATATTCCTTAGAATATATATATTTTTTAATTTTCCCAAATTTATAAAGTCAAACTTGGTCAACATATTTTGGAGATTACTAGGCGATTTTTGTTAGTCATCAGTATTTTTTACATGTTGTTAATGACTACATTCCTTAGCTAAGTTTTCTAGAAGCTAATCTCAATCTGTCAATTTGTCATCTAGAAAACGCCCCAAACAGATTTTTTTCCTCCTACCCCTCCCTGTCAGTCTATGATGAGAACAGTCTTCATTTTTCAAGTCCTATCTCGTTTCAGCAAAGTCTCCCTGTCTATAGTTGTCATAGCTTTGTTTCTCTGATATCATTTGCCCTTGTTTTCATGCATCTCATTGTCCATTATTCAACAAAGGGTCTGCCCCTCTCTCACTAATAATTCAAATCATTATGATAACCTAATCATGACTAAGAAAATATTAAAAATCTGTGACAAATTGTCTTTAAGTTTAGATGGTGGTGTTTAGGGAAATTTTCCTTGACTAAGTTATCCTAAGCCAAAAAGCCTGTGTCTAGTACCAGTCAGCCATGAATTGTTTCCTATTCTGCAAAACAGGCCTTGGTATATCCATAGGTCGCACACCACTAAGAGGTCGCTTTGTCTCATTTCAAAAAATCTCAACAAAGATTCAAATCAAGAAAAGAGAAGGAGTTTCCTTGTCTGAAGAAATATGCTTAGATCAAGCATAATCTCCATGAAACACCAAAGAAGTTCTCCAAAGTTCAAAAGCATCTATTTTTACATCTCTGAAGGGGTGTAATTGAGTGATGATCAATGTGAAAATTGGAACAAAGGAGAAAACTTAACAAGTTTCTCATACTGAATTAGTTTGCCATCAAGAATCAGATGGAAAGCAGAAAGTAAAGAAAAGCAAGTGTACATGGTTTAAATCCAATGGGTGCCTGAAGATAGTAATCATTCATCAGGACAATTAAATACAAAGGACTAAGTGATGCTCAACACTCCATGATTAACTCCAAAGGTAGCGCTGCCCAAGTTCTCTGAAGGATGACCTAGCCTTACAAGTTTCTCTGTTTCAAAAAGAAGGACAGTCTTTGACAAGAAGATCTCCAAAGCAAGTTAGGAAACTAGGATGAAAGTATAAGAAGGACAGCTGCTTCCTGTACCTTATCATGAACTAAACTTTGAAAGTCTATCACAAACAAGTTCACTACCCCTAAAAACACAGTCAAGGGAAAGAGTTAGTTCAAAGGTGTCTAACAGTGAGCACTCTCCATATACCAATCACATTGTTTACTCCCTAAAAACTTCACAGTGATATGGTACAAAGAAAATACATATATTACAGAGCAAGGCACAGTGTTGAGATATATGAATTTTATGTGTTTAATAGGACCTCCTTCATGATAAGAAAAGGGTTAGAAACACATTTTTATGGCCTCCTTCACAAATAAGAAGAGGGTCAGCAATGTTTTTAAGTAACTCCAGTGGCTTCTTTGCACTACCTCCTCCAAAAGATAAACAGCGGATGCATCACCAAGGTTTAATATTGTGTTTGAGAAAGGTTTCTATTGGTAAGAAGAGTTGAGAAACAGTGGTGAGATGAATGAAATTTCATAGTTTGAAGACCTTTTCACATCATAAGCAAAAGATTGACATGATGGTGCTAGAAGGCCTCCGTTCTTATGTTTGTAAAAGCCTCATTCAAAGGATAAATCTAAGGCTAGAGTTTGATGAAGAAACCTCATTCAAATGGTAAAGGATAATTTCACACCGGGGGTTTATTAAAAAGGGACATTCTTCATTTTTGAGATGACCATTATAGTCTATCTAAATACTCCCTCCAAAAGGAAAGTAGAGGGAAAACATTGGGGGTTACAGTTCATATGGATCAGCTCATTCAAAGGGTAAAACAAAGATATAAGAGACAAAGTCTTGGTGGACACAAGAAGTTTTCATTTTGAGATGTTTTCAATCAGATGATAAGTTAAAATTTCAAGTTTTGAGGGACAATTTTCAAATGGACAATGAAAGACACAGTGTCTGATAAAGATAATTTTTTTTATGTTTTAGGGTGACCTCCTTTGTAAACAAGTAGAGGGTCAAATCATGGTTTGATGACCTCCTTCATGAATAAACAAAGGGTCAAGTTTCCCAGTGTTAACACTATGTCTAAGAAAGGTGGTCAGTAATGGACAGAATTAAGAGATATAGTGCTGAAAAGGTTCATTCAAGGTTTTTCAAAGTAATATGAATAGGCAAAAAACACTATTGTTTTTAGCTTTCTTCCTCATAAAAGAGAGGCCTAAGAAGATATTCGAGAGTGACAAGTGGAAAAGAGCACAGTTTGCCCCTAATGGTCTGTCCAAAGCAACAGAGAAAACACATATGAAAAGATCTCCTTCACTTCATAAATAGTGGATTTGCATAATGGTGTTGAGAGGCTGCAATAGTGGTTTTTATGTAAGCCATTTTCAGATGATAAGGACAAGGTCACAATTTTGAGGAAAACTTTCTTGACAGACAGAGCTTGGATGCATAAAAGTTAAAACCTAAAGTATCAAAAAGGTGCCTAGAAAGTGTTTTTTAAGGACCTCTTTCACTAATTAGTAGAGGGTCAACAATGATTTTAATGGATCTAGGTGATCTAAATGGCATAACCTCCTTCATAACAAGTAGAGGGTTAAAAATCATCAAAAAATGATATAGCGTTTGGAAAAGGTTTGCATTAATAAACAAAGTTTGAGAGCTAGTCTTTTTTTTTAAATTTCCTTTCAAAACATAAGGAAAAACAACTATGGGAGATGTGTTCATGTTTATTTAAGAGGACACCCTGCCAAAAGAGATAAAACGGTTAGAAAAAGGGCAAAGCAGTTAAACCCTCGGCATGGAAATAGAGTCACTTTTTCAAACACAAATGCTAAAGCTAAAAGAGGATTTTTGAATTATTAAAAAAAGTAAAAAGGTGTTTTGAAAACCTCATAAGGCATGAGGAGGCTTGAGCAAAACTTTCATTTTCATCGTGCAAAAAACTTCACAGAGAAGAGAACGTTTTTTTTTAGCATTTTCGGCCTTTTTATGCACGCGGTGTGCCTGTGCATTCACGCGGCACGCCTATAGGTTTCCACAGAGGAATTTTCTGAACGACGCGACATGCCTATCTCTTTGCATGGTGCACCTATGCAGTGCCCGATGCCCATACTTGCACGTGGTGCACTGCCTCCGGCAACCCAACCCAACCCAGCACTCGGGCCCTTGACCCTGCACGCGACGCTTTGATCCAACGGGCATATTCCTTATGCCTTTCCTTTTGCACCCTTGTACCTTTGCCATCTTTGCCTCTGCACTTTGCCACATTTCCCCTACAAACGGCCCATCTCTGCCTCGCTCGGGCCACCTCTGCATGGCCCATCTCTGCCTCACCTGAGCCACCTCTGCACAACCCACCGCCCGGGCCATTTCTGAACGAGGGTTTGACCACCCGAGCCAAGGACTAGAAGGAGTTTGCAGCAAAGAACAGGGAGCCCTCAAAGTTGCTAAAAGGCCATTTTTGCACAAGGAATTATCTCCAACGGCAGTGAACACATATTTAGAAGGTATCTATATTTCTTGGCAAAAATTTTGTATTTAAAAAAAGAGGTTAAAATCAAACAGTGAGGAAGAAGACAAAATGTTTTAAAGGGCCAAGAGAATCTATTTTTTAAAGAGGCATAAGTAATTTTGAAGGCCTTTTTACTTAGTGACAAAGAAAATACTGTGTTAGAGAAACAAACTGATCTTCATCAAAAGAACTTGTTTGCTATCCAAGGAGATAAAAACAGTGAAATTAGGAGAAAGGGCTTATTGGTAGTTTAAAAGAGGGGCTTGTTGTTTTGAGTAGTTAAAGGATAATCACACTTTTATAAAGAAGAAAAAACAATTGTGTGCTAAAGGGAAAAGGAACCTGTTCTCCAGGTCACAGAATTTTGTTTGTTGGCCTTAAGAAAAAACAGTGATTTCAAAGGAAGACAGTGATTTCAAAGGGAAAAACATAGTTGTTTTCAAGAGTACCCTGTTTACTTAAAATCAAAGAGAAATAGTGATTGAGAAGAAAGGAATTATTATTAGTTTGAAAAGGCCTATTTTTTTGAGTGAGAAGGCAAAGATAGTTTTTAAAGAGAAAGGCAATGTTTGAAGAAGAAAGACCTAGTTTTTAGTCAAAGAATTGTGTTGATAAGACAAGGGAAAGGAAATCTAAGCAAACATGCCTCCAAGGAAAGCCAACAAGGGAGGGTATCACAACAGATTTGAACCTATAACTGTGAAAGAGATAAATTATTCCCCTTCAGTCCATTTTAACTTTCATGAGGTAGGGTGCCTTGATTTTTTCCAAAAAGTCCAAGAAGTCAAAAATCACCCTCCCTTGACACATGTGTTTTCCCTGAGACTGCAAGAAGGGCAAGTTCACATAGCAGGCCTTGATTTTTTTCTCACTTCTGAATCAGTGTCAAAGGCCACAAAGATCCCCTATCTTGGTGAGAAATGGTTCAAGTAAGCCTATTTGGACCTAGACCACTACAAGCCCTTTTTGAAACCAGCTTACCAAAATGAATGCAAGGCCATCTTCCCCTTTTCTCATCTATTGAATAGTTATGCGCCTCTCATGAAGGTCATCATGAAATACTTTACATGTGAAGGGAGATACTCTAGAATCTATTCATATCATGTCCGACTGTTGATGCACTTCACTAGGACCCAGCTTTTGAATCTCCCTTTCTACCTCTGCAGAAGCATTGGAAAAATGGCCTCATCTATCCAAAAGAAGCCCTCTGCTCAACAAAAAGCTAGTTTGTTTCATCATTCCCTTATAAAGATCATCATCCTCCATCAACTTGAGAAAAAATGAGTTTCTTGGGAATCCTTCATCTCCCATCCAGATTTTACTATGGCCTCTTCATCTCATGGCCCATCTCATATGCCTTCCTCACCATCCACTCACCATGTCTCTCCCTCTTCTAGTCAATCTACCCCTCAAAGGAAAAATCCCCTATGATTGAGAGTGAAAGAGAAAAGTCTAATCAAAGCATTGATGATGAGGAAACAAGTGAAAAATAGCATGGTAGTGACCATAAGCATGGGGACAGCCCACATACTACTAGTGATGATGGTACTCAAGAGGAACATAGTGGAAACCAAAACAACAACAGGCATGAGGGTGATGAGGAACATAACAGTCCTCAAGGAAATAGTGAAGGGGAGGAACATAACAGTGATGGAGAAAGTAGTGATAGAGAGGAACTAAATAATTCTCAACAAAGTCATGAAAGCAAACAAAGTGGCAGCCATCATAACAGGGATGGAGGGGATACTAATGAGGAAGAACAAAACAGTCCTCAAGAAAGCAATCAAAGAGACAGTGGTAACTTGCAGCAAGATAAAGAAGACACTCAAGGAGAGAGCATTCATGATAAAGGCACCCACAGTGATGGCAAGCAAACACAAAACAATGAGCATTCTGAGGGGAGTAGCATGAAACAAAAAGAGCAAGGCAGCGCAAAGGAAGACAGTAAAAACATAAAGCATGAAGAGAGTTCTCAAAAGCATGTGCTAGCTGCCTCTCCTAGGCAAGGGGCCATGACTTCTTCTCCAAAGATAACAAAGCTTAAAACTTCAAGAAAGAAGATTTTCAAACCGTAACTCCCAATGTTACTAGAGCACTTTGGAGTAGAGGCAAGTTTCCCAATCAGCCTATCATTGAAGTGCCAAAGAGTACAAGGGCAAAGAAGCCCATTCAAAGCAAAGGTAAGGAAATGATGGAGCAGCAGGAGAGCAGCCATGAGCAAGAAAGAGAGTTTGACATTATCCAAGTGGATAGTGATGTTGAAGATGACCAAATCAGAATCCTAAACTCTCTTTTTCAAAATAGAGAAGCTCAAATTGGGGATTTAGAAGCTGATTTAGAGAGGTCTAAAGACCTCATTCACTTCCTACAGCTGCAAAATAGACAGATGAGCGGGAAAATGGCAATCTATGAGGCCCAGGCCCTCAAGTACCGAAGGGAAGCACAAAAGGCCCAAGTGAAACTTGAGGAATACATGGGCGAGTTTGATGATGTGGAGGAAGAAGAAGAGCCAGTGAGGAAAAGGCCTAGGACCATGGGTCTTAGGAAAGCCTTGGAGAAGAAAAGGGAAGAAGAATCAGCCCTTGATCAACAATACCCTCTCACATAGTTGCTTGCCGAAGTGATAGAGAATGATAAAGAATCTTGGCTAGAAAGAGAGGTCAAACTCTTGGAAAACAAATTATACCATGCAAACAAATATTTGGGTTTGCAAAGGAAAATGACCAGGCATTATAAAAAATTAAATCAATTTTCCTGAAGAAAACTGAAGATTGCCTAAGAAAAGCTCAAAACTGCCCAAAGAGGGCGCTCGGTGAGAAAGGGAGTAAAATACACATCTAGGCTTGGAATTTTGTCTCAAGCTTCCAGGCATGTTTCTAAAAACCCTTAAGGGGTTTGCTCACCAAAATTGAGCAATTTTTGACATGATCTTGTTTTTTGGGCCTAATTGCACAAATTCATGGGCGCCACCATTTTTTCTTGGAGCATCCTCAGCTGACGAGAGTGGTATAATTGGATTCATTAAATTGGAGGGAATATACTCATAAATTTTCAGATCAAAATAATGTGTTTTGATCCTTCAAAGAGGCAAACAATAGTCATTTTTCAACATTCTGCCTCACATATCAGCAAGTGCTACTTTCCTAGTTTTTTTCACTCAGTTCACTTTTTGATAGACTTCCCAGTATCAGTTTGACAAAAATCAAGTAGTTCTAGAAAGTAGACATCCAGGGATTTCCAATGAGCCATCACGACCCCATTTCAACATCGGGAAGTCCCTTAATATTCCTTTGCAAGACAGACAATTTCCTACTGCTACGCTCTTGTAGCATTTTTGCTGAAAAGGCAATTTTCTGAAGATGCTCATCCAAATGTGCGTTAAGCCATATTTAGCTCTTGTCAATCATGTAAAGTCAATTTTATTTCCATTTTTAGCATTTTAAGATATTTTTAGAGGATATTTTGTGCCTTGGACCTTGTAAGGCCTCAAGGACAATTTAAGATATTTGTTTTTGGCCAATGGCCTTCTAGTTGCCCTAGTTGGGTTTCCTCCTCTTTGGCCTATATAATCCAAGAGGATTCATTGTAATCAGAGGCAGAACTTGATTTTATAGAGCGCAATACATAGCACTATGAGCTTTGAATAAATACTTGTCTTATGAAGTGTGTTGTCAACCCTAGAGATAGCCTTGAGTTGTGAAAGACCAGTGCCTAGGACATCTTATACAGCAAGGAGCATATGATATAATATGGGAAGTTATCAGAAAAAGGCTCTCATGCTATCTCTTGTAAACAGGAAGGTTAATTTGAATGGGACCAAAATTTTCAGAAGCTTGACATATGGAAAGCAATACAGCAGAGGCAAGGTGTGAAACTTTCATACAAGTGTATCAGACAATTCAAAGGTAGCTTACTGTAAAGAGGGTTGGGTTCTAAAATACCTCACAGAGATGAATAATCAGAAGGTGTTTACTACATATGAAAGATTGAGATAATACTAACTGTCATTGAGATGATATCCAGAAACAAATATCAACATGTAATGGGCTTACAAAATTAAGAATCCATACATGACAATAGCGTTTTAAAAATAACATCCCATAGAAGCTAATATAGCAGAAGTATGGTTGGAGTGGAAAATGAAACAGTATATCATGCCTGAGCCATATTTAAAGTGCCAGACAGGTTCTGATATAAGTATCAACTAGGATAAATTCATACCAAAATCAGTGGGCTACTCGCATTCCAGAACATGATACAAGATAAATGGATGTGAATGAAATGAACAGCTAAACTATAACACATAGGAAATATTTACGAACTATAAAGAACCAAGACCAGAATCCTCATTAAAGATAGAACTCCTCATCACTGAAACCCAACGGGATCTTTGCATTCATATTAAAGCTTCAACCAAGTGCATACAAAATTCTTTCATAGCATGTTCTTCTAAAAATCTGGAACCTTTTACAATCTGTTCTTGGGGATTCTTATAGGAGAAAAACGAGTAACATGAGTGGATGATGTACATTAAATTGATTCATTAAGATAGCATGGAGGAAGCGTCCACACCCATACTGCTTAATGGCACTGCATTGCTATATTTACTTTATAGTATGGTTGAGGGGTCTTTGTCAGGTCGATATCTGACCTTTGATGTTTCTTTGGAGTCCTTTTTGGCTGTAAAGCTCTCTGTTATGCCTTCTGGAATAAATGACCTGGGTTGAAAGGTCTACAGGTCTCCATGCCTCATAACTGTGGTCTTGACAGTCATAGAAGCTTCTGTTAGTGAAATACATTTAAGGGCTCGAGGAGGCATGGAGACTTCTGTAGGAAGGTGTCCTTCTGGAGAAAAGTGTTCTGCTGATGTCAAAACACAGATATGACTTGTCGGTGTGCTTTGGTCTTCAAACTTTGCCTTCTTCCTTTGGACACGGGATTAAGCATTAATTATTCAATAATAGGCTTTAATCCTTCTAACCCATCTCTGTTATTACTCTGACTGTTGCGACAATAACCTCTCTGCATTCCGAATCATAATGACCGTGATTGTGGAACCTAGAGTGAATTCATCACTCTGTAACAACCCTGCACAATACGATAAACTCATTAAGAAATCCAGGGAGTGGCGGAAGGAATGCCATGAAGGCCTGGAGGAATGGTGGCGGGAATGGTGAAAACGGGAGAAGAAATGATAATTAGTGTAAATCCTAGAGTTTTAAGTCCCGGTCAAATACAAAGGAAATGGATCGAACGCATAGAATTAGGCCTTTAATGGTGGGACCCGCTTAAGGGGGAGGGAGATTAAACGTGAGCCATTGGATCTAGGTTAAATGGATGGTCACGATTGGATTGGCGGATCGCAATCGGGGGAGGCAGCGGGTTTGACACATTGTAAACTTCCGATTGGAGATGTTGCGATTGAGCGCCAGCCGTCCAATCTGGCGGGGAGATCGACGATAGAGATTGAATTGGCGGGGAGGAAGACTGGAGCGATGGGAGGGGAGCGATGATATTTGGGCCATCAGATCTCGAGAGATCAATGGCTACGGTCGAATCGGAGGATCACGATTGGGGAAGACAAAAGGAGGGGACGCATGGGCTGGCGCGATGCGATTAGTGCTGGGTCGTCGGATCTGTATGGATCAACGGCTCGGATTGCAGTGGGGCCGATAGAACAATAGCACTATCTCATCAGAGGTTTTTGACTTAACAAAGAAATGCGCTTCACTCCAACTTCCGATTGTGATAAGCTCTTCACAGTTTAGTGCTCGATCTCAGCGCCCGGGTGCATGGAGGGGAAGTGGTTAGGGCTGGGCCGAAGGGGGCTAGCCTGTTATAAAGTAAAAAGTGGGTTTTTGGCCTATTTTAATGCTTTTTAAGGCCAAAGGAGGTATTCGGTAAGGGAAATAAGGGATTATTAAACCAAACAAAGGTATTTGAAAGGTTTAAAAGGGGGTTTGGGATGATTTAAAGGGTAAGTGGGGAATTTAGAAGGGGAGGAAGAATGATGAAAACAAAGGCTTAGAGGGAATGAAATAAGAGGGAAAAGGAGGCCTTTTGGGCATTCTTCTTCACAAACAGAGAGGCTTCAAAACTGGGAACAACAGTGAGGATTTCCCAAAGGACAAAGGCACAAGGAGGCTTCGAGGATGATGTGTTTTCAGAGGAAATGCATTCCTTGAAGGCTCAAAAATAATTTAGCCCCCTGTTTGGACATGTGCTTAGTTATTCAGCCACGTGACTTATCTTAGCATCGTTTCTCTCCAGCCATTATTTAAAATTTTCACCACGAGTCATGACATTCGATACTTGGCTACTCAAGGTTATCTTTAAAAATGACTAATGTTAACCATATGATCAACATTGGCTCCACCTGGGGATGACACGTTCATCCTTGGGCGTGTCGAGAACTTCGCAGACCACCTATTAATATTCTGTGTGGACACCACTCTTCAGCACTTTTTATTTCTGGGAAGAGAAATACCATTTATAACTTATACTCTCTTAGGATCTATTTTTACCCCATCTTTGGTCACAATATGTCCCAAAATCTTGCCCTCTTCCAATGCAAATAAAGACTTCTGTGGGTTGAGAGAGAGGCCATACCTTCTGCACTTCTCGAAGGTTCTACGCAAGTGTTCAATGTGCTCTGCATCATATTTTGAAAACACAGTAATGTCGTCCAAATATACCACCACAAACTTATCTTGCTCCCCAACAAAGGCAATGTCCATGGCCCTTTGAAAAGTGGCCCCTGCATTAATCAACCCAAAAGGCATCCTAGCATACATAAACGTACCCCATGGTGTGGTAAAGGTAGTCTTCTTCTGATCTTCTGGTAGTATTTGGACTTGCAGACCCTTACATCATCAATTTTTTACAAACAGGAAAAATAAACCTATTCTACTTCTACCCTTATTACTCCATGAGACCAGATTATACTGTTGGCCTCATATTTTATCTACCTAAACTAGTATCTGCTAGGATTAAACTGTCTAGCAGATTTCTTCTCTACATTCTAAGATAGAAATTGAAAAACATCCAACCCAGGATTAGACTGTTTGGTTCGCTGGACTTTGTAGAAATTAAAACAACTAACTACATGCTCACAGGCTGAGCTTTATTGAGCTTTCCTACCTGCTCTACTCTACTTGGAAATCTCTGATGCTATAGGTGATACAATAATGCCAGTGCAGCTAGTCAAGTAGCAACAAAAAAGGATAGGAGCACTGACTGCTCATCAGAGACCACCATAGGGTGCTATGCAGGTGGTTTTTCAAAACTGTGGTCACCATCAGTGATGACCTTTCCTGATGAATCTGGCCCTGGCAAAGGATCAATGCTGAAGAATTTGAGCTAATCAGGGCCTCCATATATTCTGCCACAGGATCAATGAACACATGATGCACACTTTTTTCTTTCAGGCCTTCCATGACTGGTAGGTTGTCTTTATCCTGGGCTGCTTTGATTTCTGCATCTTCCACTGCATTTTCAAGGTGGCTCTTGAGAACCAAATCATCTTCTTCTTGTACTTTGAAAGGCAGTGAAATTTCTTCTTTCTTAGGGGGAGGGAGACTTTCCAAAAAGGCTCTTGGGTCTCTGAACTGATATGATTTTTCTTTCGAGTTCAGAAATTCAATCTCAGATTCATATCTTTCAACCACCAATTCTAGAAATATTTTCTTAAGCACGGGTTTGAAACTTGAGCTGAGAAGAATAGCCCCTGGAAGGTCCTCCACTTTCAGTTCTACCAAGCCACGTGACATTACATCTCGACACTTTGCTATGAAACTTGGATGAATTTCTGCAAACTGCTCAGAGTCTTCCATTGGTGAAGTGACTTGGTCTTTAGCATGGCTGATGTTGTACTACAACATGGTCTCCCAGTGGAGTCTCATGAAACCAAGATAATCAGTGGCCTACTGATCACCAGTGGAGTCTTTTAATCATTTAGGAACAGTGGAGTCTCCAAGGTGAGGGATCTACAACTCTCAACTCTCCAGGCTCACCTATTTGAAGAGTGAATAAGGTTTTGTCGAGGCCCAGGGATTTAACTTTTCTCAACTTCGCTTCCCTGGCAACGCCGCTAAAAATATGTTGTCAACCCTAGAGACAGCCTTGAGTTGTGAAATACCAGTGCCTAGGACATCTTATACAGCAAAGAGCATATGATATAATATGGGAAGTTATCAGAAAAAGGCTCTCATGCTATCTCTTGTAAACATGAAAGTTAATTTGAATGGGACCAAAACTTTCAAAAGCTTGACATAGGGAAAGAAATATAGCAGAGGCAAGGTGTGAAACTTTGATGCAAGTGTATCAGAAAGTTCAAAGGCAGCTTACTATAAAGAGGGTTGGGTTCTAAAATACCTCACAGAGATGAATAATCAGAAGGTGTTTACTACGTATGAAATATTGAGATAATACTAACTGTCATTGAGATGATATCCAGAAACAAATATCAACATGTAATGGGCTTACAAAATTAAGAATCCATACATGACAATAGTGTTTTAAAAATAACATCCCATAGAAGCTAATATAGCAGAAGTATGGTTGGAGTGGAAAATGAAACAGTATATCACGCCTGAGCCATATTTAAAGTGCTAGACAGGTTCTGATATAAGTATCAACTAGGATAAATTCATACCAAAATCAGTGGGCTACTCGCATTCCAGAACATGATATAAGATAAATGGATGTGAATGAAATGAACAGCTAAAATATAACACATAGGAAAGATTTAAGAACTATAAATCACCAAGACCAGAATCCTCATTAAATATAGAACTCCTCATCACTGAAACCCAACAGGCTCTTTGCATTCATATTAAAGCTTCAACCAAATGCATACAAAATTCTTTCACGGCATGTTCTTTTGAAAATCTGGAACCTTTTACAATCTGTTATTGGAGATTCTTATAGGAGAAAAACGAGTAACAGGAGTGGATGATGTACATTAAATTGATTCATTAAGACAGCATGGAGGAAGCATCCACACCCATACTACTTAATGGCACTGCATTGTTGTATTTACTTTATAGTATGGCTTAGGGGTCTTTGTTAGGTCGATATCTGACCTCTGATGTTTCTTTGGAGTCCTTTCTGGCTATAAAGTTCTCTGTTCTGCCTTCTGGAATAAATGACCTGGATTGAAAGGTATGCAGGTCTCCATGCCTCATAACTATGGTCCTGACAGTCATAGAGGCTTCTGTCAATGAAATACATTTAAGGGCTCGAGGAGGCATGGAGACTTCTGTAGAAGGTGTCCTTCTAGAGAAAAGTGTTCTGCTGATGTCAAAACACAGATATGACTCGTCGGTGTAATTTTGTCTTCAAACTGTGCCTTCTTCCTTTGGACGCGGGATTAAGCGTTAATTATTCAATAATAGGATTTAATCCTTCTAACCTGTCTCTGTTGTTACTCTGACTGCTGCTACAATAACCTCTCTGCGTTCTGAATCACAGTGACTGTGATTGTGGAACCTAGAGTGAATTCATCACTCTGTAACAACCCTGCACAATACAATAAAATCATTAAGAAATCCAGGGAGTGGCGGAAGGAATGCTGTGAAGGCCTGGAGGAATGGTGGCGGGAATGGTGAAAATGGGAGAAGAAATGATAATTAGTGTAAATCCCAGAGTTTTTAAGTCCCAGGAAAATACAAAGGAAATGGATCGAGCACATGGAATTAGGCCTTTGATGGTGTGACCTGGTTAAGGCGGAGGGCGATTAAACGTGAGCCCTTGGATCTGGGTTGAATGGATGGTCATGATTGGATCGGCGGATCGCAATCGGGGGAGGCAGCGGGTTTGACACATTGTAAACTTCCGATTGGAGACAGTGCGATTGACCACCAGCCGTCCGATCTGGCAGGGAGCTCGACGACGGAGATTGAATTAGCAGGGAGGGAGACTGGAGCGATGGGAGGGGAGCGATGAGATCTGGGTCATCGGATCTCGAGAGATCAATGGCTATGATTGGATCAGAGGATCACGATCGGGGAAGATAGAAGGAGCGGACGCATGGGCTGGCGCGATGCGATTAGCGCTGGGCCGCCGGATCTATATGGATCAATGGCTCGGATCGCAGCTGGGCTGATAGAAAAATAACACTATCGCATTGGAGGTTTTTGACTTAACAAAGAAACACGCTCCGCTCCGACTTCCGATTGCGATAAGCTCGTCACAGTTTAGTGCTCGGTCTCAACGCCCGGGTGCATGGAGGGGAAATGGTTAGGGATGGGCCGAAGGGGGCTAGCCTGTTATAAAGTAAAAAGTGGGTTTTTGGCCTATTTTAATGCTTTTTAAGGCCAAAGGAGGTATTTAGTAAGGGGAATAAGGGATTATTAAACCAAACAAAGGTATTTGGAAGGTTTAAAAGGGGGTTTGGGATGATTTAAAAGGTAAGTGGGGAATTTAGAAGGGGAGGAAGAATGATGAAAAAAGAGGCTTAGAGGGAATGAAATAAGAGGGAAAAGGAGGCCTTTTGGGCATTCTTCTTCACAAGTAGAGAGGTTTCAAAACTAGGAATAGCAATGAGGATTTCCTAAAGGAAAAAGGCACAAGGAGGCTTCGAGGATGATGTTTTTTCAGAGGAAATGCATTCCTTGAAGGCTCAAAAAGAATTTAGCCCCCTGTTTGGACATGTGCTTAGTTATTCAGCCACGTGACTTAGCTTAGCATCGTTTCTCTCCAGCCATTATTTAAACTTTTCACCACGAGTCATGAAATTCGATACTTGGCTACTCAAGGTTGTCTTTAAAAATGACTAATGTTAACCATATGATCAAAAAAGTGGATTATCTCTTGCTTGACTTGGATGGTGGAGGAGGATTGTATGTAGGATTCCATGGCTTGGTGAATGGTATTGTGTTTCTTATTTGTTATGTTTTCTTAGTTTCTCACATATGTTTCCATGCTTCTTGCTTGCTGTAGTTCAGTAAAGATAAGTTTGAGATATGCCCATGGAGGCACCTCAAATTTCTTGATTCATTGCAGCTTAAATGTTTTCATCTTTCTTGGTCGTGTCAAAGAATTCTTAATTGCTCTTTGGTCACTAAGAACTAGTTACTTGTTTCATTAATGGTTATTATGCATGCTGTCTAGTATGATTCACGGTACGCCCTGCTTACTCATAGCTAATCAAAACTCCATCTCTGAAATCTCTCTCTGAATTATTGGTTGTTTTAGTTAAGCCAAAGAGGTCTTATTTCAATCTTTCCCTTTGCCTATGCTTTGCAGTCTTATTTCAAAGTTCCCAATAGCTCAGAATATGATGTTTAGGAATTCCCTCTTCATAGATTGAGTTTTTTTTTCTCTTATTAGTTTTCCCAGAAGTCTGAAGGTGATTTCCCAAATTTAGAGGGTCTTATACTTCTATGCATCACTGGATTGTTTATTTTTTGCATTTATTGGTTTGAGTTTCGTTCATAGAGATTAATGGTCAGCCCTACCTCATGAATGCTTGTTGTTTAACTATTTATGCTTAAAATCTCTTTGTCATTCACAAACTTAATGTTCATCTCATTTCACTTTCACCCAAATAATCCATTTATCTCGACCAAATCGGCCCTACAGTCATACCTTGTCCATAGTTAAGACAATCTCGAACTTATTTGACCCCATAGCACAATTGATTTGACAAACTCCATATCTATTTATCCTTTCGATCAGTTCCCCTCAAAAACCCAAAACAAACCAAAACATACTTAACAACTAGCCTAAAATAAAATATACAAAAGAAAACAAGTTTACATCCTTTGCATAATATAGAGAACCCTCTTTGAGTCCAGGAAGGCTACGTCCTAGGGCTCCAAATCTTGGTTTGATGTTACCCTATCATTCGGCTTGCCAATCTGCCAAATCATGGGACACTAAAAATTTCAAACCTCAATAAATTTTGCATACGACCTCGGTTTTGAGAACCGTTCATGGCACCAGAATCGCAGCGATGAGACCTTTCGATTAATTCAGATTGCAACCAATTCTAAGCATTTTCATTTTTGAGAATTTTTTAAAACTTGGACATGATCTCCTGATCAAAAGTGCAGATATTAAGTATCCTTCCAACAATAAAACCATTATGATCAATCCTTTGTTTGCAAAGATTTTCAGTGGCATGGTAGAAAATAGAATCAGTAAGTGGGCAGAAGTAAAAGAAAAGAGGGAAAAAGGGCAAGCAGGTTTTAGGCCGAAGCATTCTACAGTAGATCATGGTATTACGCTGAGAACTTCCATTAAATATAGTAAAAAGCAATTTGGAACTGCTGTAACCAATCCTAACTACCAAAACTACTTAGGATTTCAGAGGATGTCTATTACATGCCTTGGAAATGTCTTATTATAGTTACATTGTCTTCAGAAAATAATATAACATAAAAATAAATATCGTAATCTATAGGAATTGTTGACGATGCAGCTTCTTTTTCTGGGTCAGCTGATTTGTCCTTCTTTGATGCTGATCCTTTTGGAAAGTCTATTGTCCAAGCTCTGCATTTTTTCCATATCTCTACCTTTGTCCTAGGTGAATGTGTCAGATTGTGATATTCTAATCTGAATGCAATAATTTGATTATAGGACGACCTTTCTATGAAAAGAGTCTTTACCATCCACAATAGTTGAAAATGTCTCTGCGGGAAGTTGACCATTTTTTCCCCTTTAAGCACCTGAATATTTTCATGCCTGTTATCAACTTTTCTTTTTGTCAATATTAGTAACTTCTCATAAGAATTCCATGGAAAAATATTTCCTTTAGCTCCCCAACATGATGGCAGACCTACTCTTGTTATTTTGTCAAATAACTTATCAAAATGACTTACTGCTTCTTTGATTTCCATTAGCTTCTTTTATGTAGCCTTTCTAAGATCAATCCTAACAATCATTTTATTAATCTCTATTGCATACAAGATTTTGTCTTGCATGTCATTTTCTTCTAATTCCTAATCTAATTTAGAGTTAATAAAATCAATGAATCTTCTAGCCCAAATAGCTCTATTAATTGCCTTTTGTTTATCAGACATGATTGATTCTTCACATTCTATGATAAGACTTTTCTCTTTTGCAACTATCATCAAGAAGCTCCAATTTGATTTCATTTCTCAAATGACATCAGTCCAAATGATATATTTGGCTTGTATCAGTGAGATATTTCCTTTCAGTCTTTCTTTGAGATTTGTAATCTTGGCATCAACATTTTGGAAATCCATTTTGTACTTTCCAGCTTCATTTTCTATGGTTTTTATAAGTTTGGTTGCAGTCTCCAGATCTGTTTGAGCCCTTTTCTGATCTCTTTCAGCCATCTGCAACTCAGTATTTAATTGAGCAATCTGTGCTTGTGGATATTATTACCTATAGGAAAAACAAAAGTAAAATTATGATTATTAATATGATTTTGCAGTGATATTGCAGTTTGCTTTATTTTGGAGATTTCTTCATATTTTTGCATAAGTTGTTGTAACAAATTTTCTTTCTCCTTATCCACCTCTTCAACCTCTGCAGCCATTGAATGCTCTCCTGTAAGAAGCTTTATATTTTTCTTCAATGTAGATATTTCTACCTCAACACTTTGCATAAATTTCTGCACAACAGTCTTGTCACTAGGGTCCACTCCAATATTTACAATGATTTTCTTCAACTCATCGTTCTGAACTGTTAAAGCTCTTGAGTTAGCTTTCTCTAAATTCAATTTTTTAATTACCTTTCCCAACATGTTTTTTTCCTTCATTGCCATTGCATTAGTCTTTGTTAGGTCATTTACAATCAACTGACATGTTTTCATATGTAAATTCATCTTATCCATCAGTGGAATTTTCTTTACATCTACAGTCACATTTACAGTGTTGAAATTGTCAGAAGAACCAATTGACATGTCTGTAGGATGTGACAAGGAAATTCTGAATTGATCTTTCTCAAGATCCATGACAGTCAATAGTCTTGTTTTATCGGCAACAACTTGATATTCAGCTTGGGCCTCCATGTTGGCCTTCATTTTCTGATTCCTTTCTTCAATTTGTGTAAACATCTACTTGATCAAAGGTACTTGTTCATGAGAGGCTTCATGATTCCTGGGTGAAGCAGGAACATTTTTTTCTTCTCCCAAATGTAAAGCAAAACTAGGTGGATTAGATGTAGGTTCTTCAGCAAAATTTTTCCTCTTCTCAGCTCCCTGCTCCTCATCATCTAGATCAATCACTGTTTCTTTACTTCTTTTATTTGTTTTCTCTGATATAATAGGAGTCTGATTGTTTGCACCTGTTGAACTCATCACACCTTTACTTGCTACCTTCTCCTTATCAGGCATGCTTTCATGAATGAAAGTTGAGTACCCATTCTCAATTCTTCTATTTGAAATTATACTATGAGGGTCATAAGCCCAACTTTCTCCTAATAGCATATGCATTTCATCCAACATTTTAGTAACTTCATCAAATGCCTGTCTCATATTGACTATGAAAGGGCCTACAGTCATGGGTATTTTGTACATATGCCCCTTTTTCATGGGCACAAAATGTACCTGATCAACATTGAGGCTTTGTTGAATATATTCTAAGGCAAATAGCCTCATAGGTACAAAAGTTGGAATTCTCTAAGGCTCAACACTTGCTCCATACATCCTTATTTCAAAGTAATCTTCAAAAACAAACCAATCTCAAAATTTTCAATTGGCTCCTAAATGCAAGTACTCCTGATCTTTAGGTAAAAAATAGGGAGGAGGAACTCCATTCAAGATTTTAAATGCAACTGACATGAAATAGCTGGAAAAATAAAAAAATCCAGCTTCATTTTGCTCTCTTCAAACTACATTTGCCCAGAATACTACTGACTGTCTTTTCTTGTTTACATCCATAATATTCAGACCTAAACGCATGAATTCTTCCACATTTTGATATAAGAATAGATAGACAATTAATGACGGAAATTTAAAAGAACATGTTAATGAAAGGCTCATTAGCTGCGAATTGACTGCTTCCTGCCAATATGATGGAATTTCCAGCACCATTCCTGGCTTCATCATCATGGAAAAAATCCCCAAGACTGATTTATCCACTGTATTGTCATCATCTTTGCCCGGAATTTTCACAATGCTTCTTAATACATGTCGAGTCTCTACATCAAAAACCTCCATAGCGAACTCTTTGTTGTCTGACTGAAATTGTTTTGTGTCAAGCTTCAAAAAGAATATGAATTGATTAAAGTCTTCACTTGCAATATTATCATAGGTTTCCAAAGAATCGTTAGAGAATTGAATGACGACTCTGACTCAGGATAGAAAAGGGCTTGGTGGATTAGCTGGGTGGACACTTGCAGAACATTCTCTCCCTGACAGTTCATAACAAAATAGTTCCCATGGTACATGACTGACACTAACCAATAGATAAACTCAGGGAAAATGTGGGTCTTTGGGATACATGCAGAAAGAACTCCAGACTTGACCATGGTAGAATAAACAGGGGAATGTTGATAGAAAGGAAGATGAATTATATAACTCATGGTATCTTGAATATCCCTCTCAGTATCCATGAGAGGCGTATGACTAGCAAACCCTGATAGGGACGACCGCTTAGCCATGACTGCAAATTACCGCAAGAACAACTCACAGGGTGGTCAAATTTATGAGGGTGACGGAAAACTGAAACAGGATGCAACACAACTAATCACAAATGATTTTAAAAACAAATGAAAATTTTTCTTAAATAGGTGGCGCGGCCTTTGAATTTAATGCTGACATGACGCGCCAACAAGCCTTTGAATTCACCCGACGTGGAAGACAGTTGTGAAAAACTCAGCGTCTTACGTCACTACGGGGGGTCTCGAGGTACAGAGGAAAATTTAGGCTGGTGCCCCTGCACTCAATATCCACCGTTCATCTATGTTGTCCCCGCTGTCAACCTAGTCAACTGCGGAGGCACTCTTCTTGATATCTCGTGCACTGGCTGTGCCCGTGGGTTAGGCCTTTTGATAAGAACTTATGTCATCAATGCTTTCCGCCGAACAAACAGTTCAATCTTCAAACAGCAATGCAGAACCCATTTTCATAAAGTTTAAAATGTTTAAACTTTAACTCAAATATAGCGAACAGAAATATTTTTTCATGTTAAAGTATAAGAATTTTAATACTTTAACATATTTTTCAACAATTTCTAATTTTTATATTTTCAAATATTTTCAAATAAAAGGATATATAAATGATCCACAACATCTGGCTCCACCTGGGGATAATGTTTTTTTCCACGAAACACTAAGAACCTAGAAATCGGTGCCTTCACTTCGGGCATGGAGTACAAAATTACTTCATGAGAAATATACAATGAGAGAAAAACCAAATATGTACAATGATGAACCGGCTATTTTTTAGTGCTGGAAATAGTGTTTTAGGTACTTCCCATTCACAGGCAGTCCTACTGCTTCTCCATCAATATTTTCCAGCATAAAAGTGTTATTCGATCTAGCTTTAGTGATTTTGTACGGGCCATATCATAAAGGATCAAATTTACCATGTTTCCCTTTCTCCTCTCTTCTGGTATCCCATCTTAATACCAGATCTCCAGTTTGAAACATGATTTCCTTTGCCTTCCTGTCAAAAATAGATTTCATTTTCTCCTGATATGTGACCAAATTGTCTCTGACTTTATTTATGCTTTCACTCAATTCTATAACCTTATTAAGTCTTCTTATCAATGCATTAGGTTCCTCTTGAGCTTCTTGAAGAAAACAAATTACTGGTCTTGCTAGCTGAGTGGGAAACAAAGCCTGAGTACCATATACTAATTCATAAGGTGACTTACCAGTGGATCTTTCTGTAGTAATACTCATTGCCCAGAGAGAAAAAATCAGCTTTGAGTTACAATCTTTATGGTTTTCATTGATTATTTTCTTCAAAATCTTCACCAATGTCTTGTTGGATGATTCTACTAATCCATTTTCTTGAGGGTGATACGTTGTGGAATGATACAATATCTCATTATAAGTTTGACAAAAATTTATGAACCTGACTAAGTTGGACACCTGAGCATTGTCTGTTACAATCTTTATTGGACATCCAAACCTGCTGAAAATATTCTCTTCTAGAAATTTCATTACCACCAAATCATTTGATTTTTTAGTAGGAATTGTCTGCACCCATTTTGTAAAATAATCAGTGGCAGTTAAATTCCATTTAAATTTCCCACTTGATGGTGGATTAATCTCTCCAATGAAATCCAATCCCCATTGTCTGAAGGGTTCTTCAATGAAAATAGGAAGAAGAGGTAAAGGAGCTAACCTTTTCTTTTCAACAAAAAATTGGCATTTCTGACAACTTCTAACAGCTCTGTATACATTAGAAAATAAAGAGGGCCAATAAAAACCTGATTTAAGAATATTATGAGCAATTACTTTCCACCTATAATGACCTCCACACAAGCATTCATGATATTCTTTAATCACTTCCATTGTTTCTTCTTCTATCAAAAATAACAACAAGACACCTGTAGGATCCTTCTAATACAACTTAGCATCAATTATAACATAAGGCTGAGATTTAAGTTTTAGAGCTTTGTACTTAGCTCTGTTAATTGAGGGAGGACAAGAAAAGAAACACAAATAATGAATAATATCTTTATACCAGTCTGAGCAGAGAAATTTGTATTTGATTTCTTAATTTGTCTTAATCTGATTTGTTTCCTCAACCACTTCATCTACAGGTGCAAGTAAACTAATTCCCAAAGCTTGGGAATTAGATTCTATCAGCAATTTAGCTAGTCCCTGTCCTTTGAATAACTTAGTTGGCTCAATGTCAAAATCATATTCTTGGATTTTTACAATCCATTTTCCTCTTTTTCCCTCCACATCACTCTGTACTAGCACATCTTTTACAACAGAATTAGGCGCATATGCTATTATTTGAGAATGAAATACATAAGTTCTGAAAGCCTTTAATCATTTGAATAAATCATATACCTGCTTCTCCAGGATATTATACTTGAGCTCTGCATCTCTGAGGACTTTGCTGAAAAAGGCTACAAGTTGCTCACTTCCTTCTTCATATTTTTGTAACAACACAACAACAATAGTAGATGATGATGCAAATGAGAAGATTTGAAAAGGCTTCAAGTAATTTGGACTGATCAAAACAGGAGCTTCTTGGAGAGCTTCTTTAATTCTGCCAAAATCTCTTGCTTCTTTGTCCCATTTTACTTCAGCATTATTTTTTAACATATCTATTATTCTCCTGACAATCTCAGCATAATTTGGTACAAATATTCTCAGAAAATTAATTTTCCCTAGAAACCTTTGGATATCCTTTTTACTCCTAGGCAGTGAAATTGTTTGTATACCCTCAACCCTTGCTGGATCAATTTTCACACCTTGATTTGAAACTATGTGGCCCAGCAACTTACCTTCCTCTAGAGAAAACAAAGATTTCTTGGGGTTCAATGATAATCCAAATATTCTGCATTTAAATAAGGCTTTCTACAGGTGCTCTAAGTGCTCATCATCAGAACCTGAAAAAATAGTAACAACATCTAGATAAATGACTACAAATTTGTCACCCACAAAAGCAATATCCATTGTTCTTTGGAAATTATCTCCTGCATTCATGAGGCCAAATGGCATCCTGGCATACATGAATGTTCCCCAAGGTGTGGTGAAAGCAATTTTCTTCTGATCTTCCTTCTCCACAGCCACCTGATTATACCCAGAAAAACCATCAACCATGGATACCCTGTAAGCTCTAGTCACTTTCTGTAGAAAAAAATCCATCTTTGGCAAAGGATAATTATCCTTCAGTGAAGCTCTGTTCAAATTTCTTAAATCCACACATAATCTTATCTCTCCATTTTTCTTCCTGATTAGTACTAGATTCGAAACCCAATATGAATATCTGAGTGGAACTATGATCCTTGATTGCAATAGTTTCTTTACCTCTTTTTCAATTGGAGCCAGCAACAGTGGGTTAATTTGTCTGAGATTCTGTCTATGTGGCTTAACCCCATCTTTCAGTGGTATTTTATGCTGAATAATATCTAGATCATAAGTTTTTAAATCTTCATATGACCATGCAAATACATCCATGAATTTATTGAAAATATCTACATATCTTTCTTTATACTCCTTAGGAACTCCTTTAAACAACTTAACTATTTTGGGCTCATGTTGAGTTCCTAAATTACAGCCCTCCATTTCTCCATCTTGGGATACCTTTTTTTGGTTCACTGCCACATCATTAGCATCAAAAAATCTCTCAAGAGGTACCAAACCTCTGGGAAAAATATTATCCTTCAACTGAATTATCTTCTGATCACCAATTGTCTGCTTCAGGTTTCTAGACATATCACTTTCAACACTTTCATAAACTTCTAAATCAATTTGACTATCTTAAAAATTTCTAATCATTGTTAAAAATTTATTAATCTGCTGATCATCCTCAAAAACTTGCCAATGCTTTACATTATCAAGGATTTAAGGTTTGTGTCTCAACTCAATTTCACATCTCAACCTTGGATTAATTGGTGGCTTAAATGTACTGGCTGCAACTGCCAATGCATCTGCCATCCTATTCTCTTCTCTTGGAATAAACTATAGATTAAAGACTTCAAAATAATTTTCAACTAGATCCCACACCTCATTTCTATAGGACCTCAATATGGGATGCTTAGTCTGACAACAATTCTTAATCTATCTTATTATTAATTCAGAATCACCAAAAATAGAGATAGACTGAATCCCCATTTGTTTAGATGTTTGCAGGCTTAAAATCAATGCTTCATACTCAGCTACATTATTAGTAGATTCAAATTCCAGTTTGAAGGAAAAAGGTAAAAGGTTACCTTCAGGAGATACAAATATGAATCCAGCTCTGGTGCCCTCTTTAGAAAATGCACCATCGAAATAACACTTCCAAATTTTATTTGAATGTAGCTCCTTATGTACATTTCTTGAAGAGAGCTGCTCATGTGAGCCTTCAACAAATTCTACATCTTCATGCAGCATGAAACAAGAGAGATCCTCCTTCTCTTGACCATAAATGGGGGAATTACCTGCATCTCTCTTGGTGTTAGTTTTCAGAAATCTGGTTTCTCTGTATAACCTCCTTTCCTCCCCATTAAAAACAGGGATGATGGTATATGTAAAATCCAATTTCAAAACACCTCCAAGCTTTGCTACCCAAGATCTAGACAACAACATACCAAATTTGGTTGGAATATTTGCTACTACAACATCCATCATAATACTCTTTGCTGGAATTTGAGCCAAGGAAACAACCATGTCTTTGATAAGACCTACACACTTTACCCTTTTTGAATCAAAGGAATAGAGGTCTCTATATGGCTTAGTGATTTTTAAATTTAGCTCATTCATCACAGATAGTGGCATTAGGTTATGTGATGCACCAAAATCTAACATACAATTATGTAAAATGAAATCATGCAACAGAACTGATATATAAAAAGGTGGAACAGAAGAATATACCTCTTCAACATGAGGCCCAAAAGTAACCACTGGCTTCTCTTCTTGCAAATTCACGATATCACCCACCTCATCAGACTGAGATAGATTAATAAACTCTGCAATTTCTTTCTTATAACTAGGTTTTTTATCCAACTCAAGAAGGGGTATTTGAATTTTAACTTTTTCTAACTCTTTCGACAAACTAAAAATTTGATTTTATTTTGTCAATTTTTCAGGTTCTTCTTGGTTTTTGTTTGAATTTGCATGTTGATCAGGAGCAGTAACAATCTTCTCCAACATATTAGAGTCATTAGACTCGATTTGGGAAGCCTGAGCTTGCTACTTCTGTTTTCTTTTACTTGATTCATGAGCTGCTTCCCCTTGTCTAATTGTTTAATTGAATTCTTCTATAGTGAAGTCGCCATTGGCGTAGGTACTAATTCTGATTCCTTCTCTTCATCATCCTGAGTTCTCAACCTCTTTTTTGACCTCAAGTCATACTTTTTATGAAGCTCTTCTTGCATAAAATCAGTAAATTTTTTGCAGTAATCATCCATTTCTTCCTGATCAAATGAGACATCAGCTTCTTTACATTCCTCTGTACATTCCTTCTCACTCTCTTCCTCTATTTCACCATCCTCCATATACACAGCGGAAATTTGATCTTCATCTTCTTTCTAATCATCATCAGCAGAGTGTGATGGTGTTGCTTCTATATATAAAGGTGCTTGAACTTGATCTTGATCTCTTATTTCTCTCTGTAGAATCTGTAGGGACTTTTTTCTAAATTGGGGATTAAAAACCCCTCTGTTTTGTTGTGCAGGTTTCTTTTTGTCCAATTCCATCTTTACTAATTTGTTTGAAATTTTTTTAATGACCTTAGTCATGTCATCGATCCTTTGATCTTGTGATTACTCCTCTTTGTCTTTTCCTTTATCTTGAACTGACTGTTTTTCTTGTACTTTACCAACAACAGTCATATTTGCCTCAATCTCCAACGCATTAGTTTGAATCTGTTCAAGAGTGGGGGATATTCTTTCTCTCAAGGTAAAACTGAAATCTGATACAAATGCCCCAAAAAAAACAACCCTTGCTCCAATAGGAGAAGTTTTCATTTCCACAGGAAAACTATTGTACAATTTATTAAATCTTTTGATGAAATCACTCATGTTTTCACTTGATTTTTTCTTTATAGCATTAAATTATGTTAAGGAATAACCATGGTCTCTCTTTTCACCCCCTATTTGGATGAAATGTATTTCTAATTCATCCCAATCATTGATTGAGCCATTTGGTAATCCTTTGAAACATTTTCTTGCCTCTCCATTTAGAGACTGCACAAAAAGTATCATTACAACATCAACATGTTCTACATTAAAATTTTCGGCAAAAGTGCAAAACGGAGGCAAGTGTTGTTCTGCAGTTATTTCATCTTCACCAGTAAATCTATGAAGCAACTTAAGATACTCCTGAGGCATTGCATTCAGTGTTTGGGGTAGATTTAATGGTGCATATCTATTCACCAAGAAAGCAAGGGTTGTCATGTTTATGCCCTGATTGACTGCTACTTGAGCGGGGGGAAAATGAGTACCAGTTGTAGGTGGGGATAAATGGGGTTGAAAAACTGATATGGGAAGGGGCTGATGAACAATAGCAGAAGAACTGGAAACTGTATTAGGTTGAGATTCTGTGAATGGAAATGATACAGACTCAAAAGATAGTCCTTCTAATGTCGGTTCTTGGAAATGAATGGGTGAGGGCAAGGATTCTTGTTCAGAAAAAATGAGTTTCTGGGAAATATCCTTGGATGTAAAAGTATGAGAACTGCTGTCTGGTGCAAGCAGTGTGGCATCAGGTGTAGAAAATATTTTTGATGTCTGGCCCTTTTTTGAAACTAAATTTTTTGGATCTGACAGAATAGGGGCTTTTTGCTGAGAGGTATCTGACCTCGTGTGAGGCCTCTTAGGAGCCATAATTATTAAGATAAAAACACAGCTTAGTATTTCCTCCTCTCTGAACAACTAAAGGAACTATGAACACAACTCAGGGAAAACTTTGCTTATTCGACCCCTGGCAACGGTGCCAATTAATGTTTTACCTTAAGAGACAATCCCTTAGCTGTGATAAGGAATCAGTGCTTAAGACATTTATATGATTATGTCACGAAATATCTGTCCCTATTTTAATCACCTTCAAGTATTTATAATTAAACCCTTAGATATTAAACACAATGAATGTCTCACAATGCTACCATTTGCTGATGTTGAATGAAATGACTAGAAGAAAATGAAAGAAAGAAGCCCAAACTGATATGTTGTCACACAGAATATATCATCTCAAACTTTTGAAGAATTTGTGAAGGAAATAGTTAAAACAAAGGAGCACCAATTAAGGATTTTAACTCTTGGTTACATAAGTAAAAAGAGACCTGCTGCTCATTACTTTGTTTTATTCAAAGAAAGAAAAAGCATAATTTAAAATTAGATACATATCAACATAAACAGATGCCAGAAACTTGCTTACTCATTCATTAATCATTGGAATCTTTGAGTACAAAACAATAGTCTGAAGGTCCAAAACTTGGAACCTTTTTTTCTCTTGAAACTTACATTAAATACAGTAAAAAGCAGTTTGGAACTACTGTAACCAATCCTAACTACAAAAACTACTTATGACTTCAGAGGCTATCTATTACATGCCTTGAAAATGTCTTATTACAATTACATTGTCTTTAGAAAATAATATAACATAAAAATAAATATCCTAATCTATCGGAATTGCTAATGATGCAGCTTCTTTTCTGGGTCAACTGATTTGTCCTTCTTTGATGCTGATCCTTTTGGCAATTCCATTGTCCAAGCTCTGCATTTTTTCCATATATCTACCTTTGTCCTGGGTGAATGTGCAAATTGTGATATTCTAATCTGAATGCAGTAATTCGATTATAGGACGAATTTTCTGTGAAAAGAATCTTTACCATCCACAATAGTTGAAAATTTCTCTGCAGTAAGTTGACCATTTTTTCCCATTTAAGCACCTGAGTCTTTTCATGCCTGTTATCAACTTTTCTTTTCATCAATATTAGTAAATTCTCATAAGAATTCCACGGAAAAATATTTCCTTCAGCTCCCCAACAAGATGGCAGACCTACTCTTGTTATTTTGTCAAATAACTTATCAAACTGACTTACTGCTTCTTTGATTTCCATTAGCTTCTTTTCTATAGCCTTTCTGAGATCATTCCTGACAATAATTTTATAAATCTCTACTACAGACAAGATTATGTATTGCATGTCATTTTATTTTAATTCATGATCTGATTTAGAGTTAATAAAATCAATGAATCTTCTGGCCCAAATAGCTCTATTAATTGCCTTTTGTTTATCAAACATCATTGATTCTTCACATTCTTTGATAAGACTTTTCTCTTTTGCAACTATCATCAAGAAGCTCCAATTTGATTTCATTTTTGAAATGATATCAGTCCAAATGATATCTTTGGCTTGTATCAGTGAGATATTTCCTTTCAGTCTTTCTTTGAGATTTTTAATCTCGGCATCAACATTTTGGAAATCCATTTTGTACTTGTTAGCTTCATTTTCTATGGTTTTTATAAGTTTTGTTGCAGTCTCCAGATCTGTTTGAGCCCTTTTCTGATCTCTTTCAGCCATCTGCAACTCAGTATTTAATTGAGCAATCCGTGCTTGTGGATATTCATTACCTGTAGGAAAAACAAAAGTACAATTATGATTATCAATATGATTTTGCAGTCACTATTGTAGTTTGCTTTATTTTGGAGATTTCTTCATCTTTTTGCATAATTTGTTGTAACATATTTTCTTTCTCCTTCTCCACCTCTGCAACCTCTGCAGCCATTGAATGCTCTCCTGTAGGCAGCTTTAGCTTTTTCCTCAATGTAGATATTTCTACCTCAGCACTTTGCATAAATTTCTGCACAACAGTCTTGTCACTAGGGTCCACTCCAATCTTTACAATGATTTTCTTCAACTCATCGTTCTGAACTGTTAAAGCTCTTGAGTTAGCTTTCTCTAACTTCAATTGTTTAATTACCTTTCCCAACATATTTTATGCCTTCATTTCCATTGCATTAGTCTTTGTTAGGTCATTTACATTCAACTGACCTGTTTGCATATGTAAATTCATCTTATCCATCAGTGGAATTTTCTTTACATCTACAGTCACATTTACAGTGTTGAAATTGTTAGAAGAACCAATTAACATGTCTGTAGGATGTGATAGGGAAATTCTGAATTGATCTTTCTCAAGATCCATGATAGTCAATAGTCCTTTTTGATTGGCAACAACTTGATATTCAGCTTGGGCCTCCATGCTGGCCTTCATCTTCTAATTCCTTTCTTCAATTTGTGTAAACATCTGCTTGATCAAAGGTACTTGTTCATGAGAGGCTTCATGACTCCTAGGTGAAGCAGGAACATTTTGTTCTTCTCCCAAATGTAAAGAAAAACCAAGTGGATTAGATGTAGGTTCTTCAGCAAACTTTGTCCTCTTCTCAGCTCCCCGCTCCTCATCATCTACATCAATGACTGTTTCTTTACTTCTTTTATTTGTTTTCTTTGATATAATAGGAGTCTGAATGTTTGCACCAGTTGAACTCATCACACTTTGACTTGCTACCTTCTCCTGATCAGGCCTGCTTTCATGAATGAAAGCTGAGTACCCATTCTCAATTCTTCTATTTGAAATTATACTATGAGGGTCATAAGCCCAACTTTCTCCTAATAGCATATGCATTTCATCCAACATTTTAGTAACTTCATCAAATTCCTGTATCATATTAAATATGAAAGGGCCTCCAGTCATGGGTAGTTTGTACATATGCCCCTTTTCATGGGCACAAAATGTACCTAATCAACATTTAGGCTTTGTCTAATAAAATCTAAGGAAAATAGCCTCATAGGTACAAAATTTGGAATTCTATAAGGCTCAACGCTTGCTCCATACAGCCTTATTTCAGATTAATCTTAAAAAACAAGCCAATCTCCAAATTTGCAAATGGCTCCTAAATGAAAGTACTCCTGAGCTTTAGGTAAAAAACAGGGAGGAGGAACTCCATTCAAGATTTTATATGCAATTGACATGAAATAGCTAGGAAAATCAAACAATCTAGCTTCATTTTTCTCTCTTCTAACTACATCTGTCCAGAATACTACTGACTGCCTTTTCTCGTTTACATCCATAATATTCAAACCTAAATGCATGAATTCTTCCACATTTTTATATAATAACAGTAGACAATTAATGAGGGAAATTTAAATGAACCTGTTAATGAAAGGCTCATTAGCTGCGAATTAACTATTTCCTACCAATATGATGGAATATCTAGCACCATTCCTAGCTTCATCATCATGGAAAACGTCCCCAAGACTAATTTATCCACTATATTTTCATCATCTTTGCCCAGGATTTTCGCAATGCTTCTTAATACAGGTCGAGTCTCTGCATCAAAAACCTCCATAGTGAAATCTTTGCTATTCGGCTGAAATTTTTTAGTGTCAGGCTTCAAAAATAATATGAACTGATTAAAGTATTCACCTGCAAGATTATCATAATAGGTTGCCAAAGAATCGTCATATTATTGAATGGATGACTCTGACTCAGGATAGCAAATGGCTTGGAGGATTAGCTGGGTGGAAACTTGCAGAACATTCTCTCCTTGACAGTTCATAACAAAACACTTCCCAGGGTAAATGACTGACACTAACCAATAGATAAACTCACGGAAAAGGTGGGTCTTTGGGATACATGCAGAAAGAACTCCATACTTGACCATAGCAGAATGAACAGGGGAAGCTTTATCATTTAGGATGACCTATTGATAGAAAGGAAGATGAATTATAGAACTCATGGTATCTTGAATATCCCTCTCGGTATCCATGAGAGAGATATGACTAGCAGAACTTGATAGGGACAACCGCTTAGCCATGATTGCAAATTACCGCAAGAACAACTCACAGGGTGGTCAAATTTATGAGGGTGATGGAAAATTGAAACAGGATGCAACGCAACTAATCACAAATGTTTTGAAAAAAAAATGTAAATTTTGTTTAAATAGGTGGCGCGGCCTTTGAATTTAATGCTAACGTGACGTGCCAACAAGCTGTTGAATTCACCCGACGTGGAAGACAGTTGTGAACAACTCAGTGTCTTACATCACTGCGGGGGGTCTCGAGGTACGTAGGAAAATTTAGGCTGGTGCCCCCGCACTCAATCTCCACCATTCATCTCTGTTGTCCCCGCAGTCAACCTAGTAAACTGCGGAGGCACTCATCTTGATATCTCGTGCGCTGGTTGTGCCCGCGGGTTGGGCCATTTGATAAGAATTTATATCATCAACGCTTTCCGCCGAACAAACAGATCAAACTTTAAACATCAATGCAAAACCCACTTTCATAAATTTTAAAATGTTTAAACTTTAACTCAAATATAGCGAACAAAAATATTTTTTCATGTTAGAGTATAAGAATTTTAATACTTTAACATATTTTTCAACAATTTCTAATTTTTATATTTTCAAATATTGAAAATAAAAGGATATGAAAATGATCCACAACATCTGGCTCCACTTGGGGATAGTTTTTTTTGCCACGAAACACTAAGAACCTGCAGTTCAGTGCCTTCACTTCAGGCATGGAGTCAAAAATTTCTTGATGAGAAATATATAATGAGAGAAAAACATAATATGTACAATGATGAACTGGCTATTTTTTAGTGCTGGAAATAGTGTTTCAGGTACTTCCCATTCACAGGAATTCCTATTGCTTCTCTGTCAATATTTTCTAGCATAAAAGTGTTATTCGATCTGGCTTTAGTGATTTTGTAAGGGCCATACCATAAAGGATCAAATTTACCATGTTTCCCTTTCTCCTCTCTTCTGGTATCCCATCTTAATACCCGATCTCCAATTTGAAACATGATTTCCTTTGCCTTGCTGTCAAAAATCGATTTCATTTTCTCTTGATATGTGACCAAATTCTCTCTAACTTTATTTCTTCTTTCTCTCAATTCTATCACTTTATTCAGTCTTCGTATCAATGCATTAGGTTCCTCTTGAGATTCTTGAAGAAAATAAATTACCGGTCTTGCTAGCTGAGTGGGAAACAAAGCCTGAGTACCATATACTAATTCATAAGGTGACTTACCAGTGGATCTTCTAGTAGTCATCCTCACTTCTCAGAGAGAAAAAATCATCTTTGAGTCCCAATCTTTCTATTTTTCATTGATTGTTTTCTTCAAAATCTTCACCAATGTCTTGTTGGATGATTCTGCTAATCCATTTCCTTGAGGGTGATACACTGTGGAATGAGACAATATCACATTTTAAGTTTGAATTTTTTTTATGAACCTGACTGAGTTGAACACTTAAGCATTTTTTGTTACAATCTTTATTGGACATCCAAATCTACTGAAAATATTCTCTTCTATAAATTTCATTACCACCAAATCATTTTCTTTTTTATTAGGAATTGCTTCCACCCATTTTGTAAAATAATTAGTGGTAGTTAAAATCCATTTAAATTGCCCACTTTATGGTGGATTAATCTCTCTAATGAAATCTAATCCCCATTGTCTGAAGGGTTCTTCAATGAAAACAAGAAGAAGAGGTAAAGGAGCTATAACCTTTTCTTTTCTGCAAACAATTGGAATTTCTGACAACTTCTAACAACTCTGTATACATTAGAAAATAAAGAGGGCCAATAAAAACCTGATTTAAGAATCTTATGAGAAGTTACTTTCCAGCTATAATGACCTCCACACAACCATTCATGGTATACTTCAATCACTTCCATTGTTTCTTATTCTGTCAAACATAATAGCAAGACACCTGCAGGATCCTTCCAATACAATTTAGCATCAACTATAACATAAGGCTGAGATTTTAAGTTTTAGAGCTCTGTACTTAGCTTTGTTGATTGAGGGAGGACAAGAAAATAAACACAAATAATGAATAATATCTTTATTCCAGTCTGAGCAGAGAAATTTGTATTTGATTGTTGGCTTTGTCTTAATCTGATCTATTTCCTTAGCCACTTCATCTATAGATGCAAGTAAACTAATTTCCAAAGCTTGGAAATTAGATTCTGTCAGCAATTTAGCTAGTCCCTGTCCTTTGACTAACTTAGTTGTCTTAATTTCCAAATCACATTCTTGGATTTTGGCAATCCATTTTCCTTTTTTTCCCTCCACATCACTCTGTACTAGCACATATTTTATAGCAGAATTAGGCACATATGCTATTATTTGAGAATGAAGTACATAAGTTCTGAAAGCCTTTAATGATTTGACTAAATAATATACCTGCTTCTCCAGGATATTATACTTGAGCTTTGCATCTCTAAGGAATTTGCTGAAAAAGGCTACAGGTTTCTCACTTCCTTCTTCATATTTTTGTAACAACACAGTAGCAATAGTAGATGATGATGCAAATGAGAATATTTGAAAAGGCTTCAAGTAATCTGGACTGATCAAAACATGAGCTTCTTGGAGAGCTTCTTTAATTCTGCCAAAATATTCTCTTGCATCTTTGTCCCATTTTACTTCGGCATTATTTTTTAACATATATTTTATTCTCCTGACAATCTCAGCATAACTTGGTACAAATCTTCTAAGAAAAATAATTTTCTCTAGAAACCTTTGGATATCCATTTTACTTCTAGGCAGTGGAATTGTTTGTATACCCTCAACCTTTGCTGGATCAATTTTCACACCTTGATTTAAAACTATGTGGCCCAGCAACTTACCTTCCTCTAGAGCAAATAAATATTTCTTGGGGTTCAATGATAATCCAAATTCTCTGCATTTCAAGAAGGCTTTCTACAGGTGCTCTACGTGCTCATCATGAGAACCTGAAAAAATAGTAACATCATCAAGATAAATGAATACAAATTTGTCACCCACAAAAACAATATCCATTTCTCTTTGGAAAGTAGCTCCTGCATTCATGAGGCCGAATGGCATCCTGGCATACATGAATGTTCCTCAAGTTGTGGTGAAAGCAGTTTTCTACTGATCTTCCTTCTCCACAACCACCTGATTATACCTGGAAAAACCGTCAACCATGGATAACCTGTAAGCTCCAGTCACTTTATACAGAACAAAATCCATCTTTGGCAAAGAATAATTATCCTTCAAGGAAGCTCTGTTCAAATTTCTGAAATCCACACATAATCTTATCTCTCCATTTTTCTTCCTGACTGGTACCAGATTGGAAACCCAATCTGAATATCTGAGTGGAACTATGATCTTTGCTTGCAACAATTTCTTTATCTCTTTTTCAATTGGAGCCAGCAACAGTGGGTTAATTTGTCTGAGCTTCTGTCTATGTGGCTTAACCCCATCTTTCAGTGGTATTTTATGCTGAATAATATCTAGATCATAAGTTTTTAAATCTTCATATGACCATGCAAATACATCCATGAATTTCTTGAAAAGATCTACATACCTTTCTTTATACCCTTAGGAACTCCTTTAAACAGCTTAACTATTTTGGGCTCATGTTGAGTTCCTAAATTACAGTCCTCCATTTCTCCATCTTAGGACACCTTTTTCTGGTTCACTGCCACATCATTAGCATCAAACAATCTCTCAAGAGGTACCAAACCTCTGGGAAAAATATTATCCTTCAACTGAATTATCTTTTGATCACCAATTATCTGCTTTAGGTTTCTAGACATATCACTTTGATCAATTTCATCAACTTCTAAATCAATTTGACTGTCTTCAAAATTTCCAATCATTGTTAAAAATTTATTAATCTGCTCATCATCCTCAAAAACTTGCCAATGCTTTACATTATCATGGATTGAAGGCCTGTGTCTCAACTCAATTTCATATCTCAACCTTGGATTAATTGGCGGCTTAAATGTATTGGCTGCAACTGCTAATGAATCTGCCATTATATTCTCTTCTCTTGGAATAAACTGTAGATTAAAGGCTTCAAAATAATTTTCAACTAGATCCCACACCTCATTTCTATAGGAACTCAATCTGGGATGCTTAGTCTGACAACAATTCTTAATATGTCTTATTATTAATTCAGAATCACCAAAACAGAGATAGACTGAATCCCCAATTGTTTACCTATTTGCAGTCTTAAAATCAATGCTTCATACTTAGCTACATTATTAGTAGATTCAAATTCCAGTTTGAAGGAATAAGGTAAAAGGTTACGTTCAAGAGATATAAATGAATCCAACTCTGGTGCCCTCTTTAGAAAATGCACCATCGAAATAACACTTCCAAATTTTATTTTAATGCAGCTCCTTATGTATATTGCCTGAAGAGAGCTGCTCCTGTGAGTCTTCAGCAAATTCTGCATCTTCATGCAGCATGAAACAAGAGAGATCCTCCTTCTCTTGACCATAAATGGGGGAATTACCTACATATTTCTTGGTGGTAGTTTTCAGAAATCTAGTTTCTATGTATAACCTCCTTTCCTCCCTATTAAAAACAGAGATGATGGCATATGTGAAATCCAATTTCAAAACACTTCAAAGCTTTGCTCCCCAAGATCTAGACAAAAACATACCAATCTGGCTGAAATATCTGCTACTACAACATCCATCATAATACTCTTTGCTAGAATTTGAGCCAAGGAAACAACCATGTCTTTGATAAGACCTACACACTTTACCCTTTTTTAATCAAAGGAATAGAGGTCTATATATGGCTTGGTGATTTGTCAATTTAGCTCATTCATCACAGACAATGGAATTAGGTTATGTGATGCACCAGAATCTAGCATAAAATTATGTAAAATGAAATCATGCAACAAAATTGATATTTAAAAAGGTGGAACAGAAGAATCTACCTCTTCAACATGAGGCCCAAAAGTAACCACTGGTTTCTCTTCTTGCAGATTCACTATATCACTCACCTCATTAGAATGAGGTAGATTAATAAAATCTGCGATTTCTTTCTTATAACCAGGTGTTTTAGCCAACTCAAGAAGAGTTATTTGAATTTTAACTTTTTCTAACTCTTTCGACAAACTGAAAGTTTGTTTTTTTTTTTTTTTGGTCAACTTTTTAGGTTCTTCTTGGTTTTTTTTTGAATTTGCATGTTGATCAGGAACAGTAACAATCTTCTCCAACATATTAGAGTCATTAGATTTGATTTGGGAAGTCTCAGCTTGATGCTTCTCTTTTTCTTTTCCTTGATTCATGGGTTGCTTCCCCTTGTCTGATTGTTTAATTGAATTCTTCTATAGTGGAGTCGCCATTGGAGTAGGTACTGATTCTGATTCCTTCTCTTCATCATCCTGAGTTCTCAACCTATTTCTTGACCTCAATTCATACTTTTTATGAAACTCTACTTGCATAAAATCAGTAAACTATTTGCATTAATCATCCATTTCTTTCTGATCAAATGAGACATCATCTTCCTTACATTCATCTGTACATTCCTTCTCACTCTCTTCTTTTGTTTCACCATACTCCATATACACAGCGGAAATTTGATCTTCATCTTCTTTCTGATCATCATCAACAGAGTTTGATGGTAATTCTTCAATATATAAAGGTGCTTGAACTTGATCCTGATCTCTTCTTTCTCTCTGCAGAATCTGCAGGGGTTGTTTTCTGAATTGGGGATTAAAACCCCTCTGTTTTGTTGTGTAGGTTTCTTGATGTCCAATTCCATATTTACTAATTTGTTTGACAAATTTTTAATGACCTTAGTCATGTCATCGATCCTTTGATCTTGTGATGACTCCTCTTTGGCTTTTCCTTTATCTTGAACTGACTGTTTTTCTTGTAATTTACCAACAGCAGTCATATTTGCCTCAATCTCCAAGGCATCGGTTTGAATCTGTTCAAGAGTGGGGGATCTTCTTTCTCTCAAGGTAAAACTGAAATCTGATAAAAATGCCCCATCAAAAGCAACCCTTGCTCCAATAGGAGAAGGTTTCATTTCCACAGGCAAACTATTGTACAATTTATTAAATCTTTTGATGAAATCACTCATGTTTTCACCTGAGTTTTTCTTTATAGCATTAAATTTTGTTAAGGAATAACCATGGTCTCTCTTTTCAAACCATCTTTGGATGAAATGTATTTCTAATTTATCCCAATCATTGATTGAGCCATTTGGTAATCCTTTGAAACATTTTCTTGCCCCTCCATTTAGAGACTGCACAAAAAGTCTCATTACAACATCAACATGTTCTACATTAAAATTTTCGGCAAAAGTGCAAAACAAAGGCAAGTGTTGTTCTGCAGTTATTTCATCTTCACCAGTAAATCTAGGAAGCAACTTAAGATACTCCTGAGGCATTTCATTCATTAGTTGGGGTAGATTTAATAGTGCATATCTATTCATGAAGAAAGCAGGGGCTGCCATGTTTATGCCCTGATTGACTACTCCTTGAGTGGGGGGAAAATGAGTACCAGTTGTAGGTGAGGATAAATGGGGTTGAAAAAATGATATGGGAAGGGGTTGATGAACAATAGAAGAAGAACTGGAAACTTTATTAGGTTGAGCTTCTGTGAATGGAAATGATACAGACTCAAAAGATAGTTCTTCTAATGTTGGTTCTTGGAAATGAATGGGTGAGGGCAAGGATTCTTGTGTCTGAGAAAATGAGTTTCCGGGAAATATCCTTGGATGTAAAAGTATGAGAACTGCTGCCTGGTGCAAGCAGTTTGGCATCAGGTGTAGAAAATATTTTTGATTTCTGGCCCTTTTTTTAAACTAACTTTTCTGGATCTAACAGAATAGGGGGTTTTGCTGAGAGGTATCTGACCTCATGTGAGGCCTTTAGGAGCCATAATTATTAAGATAAAAACACAACTTATTATTTCCTCCTCTCTGAACAACCAGAGGAACTATGAACAAAACCCAAGGAAAACTTCGCTTCTTCGATCCCCGGCAACGACGCCAATTAATGTTGTACCTTACAAGACAATCCCTTAGCTGTGATAAGGAATCGGTACTTAAGACATTTATATGATTATGTCACGAAATATCTGTCCCTGTTTTAATCCCATTCAATTATTTATAATTAAACCCTTAGATATCAAACACAATGAATGTCTCACAATGCTACCATTTGCTGATGTTGAATGAAATGACCAGAAGAAAATGAAATAAAGAAGCCCAAACTGACATGTTGTCACACATAATATATCATCTCAAACTACTGAAGAATTTGTGATGGAAATAGTTAAAACAAAGGAGCGCCAATTAAGGATTTTAACTCTTGGTTACATAAGTAAAAAGAGACCTGCTGCTCATTACTTTGTTTTATTCAAAGAAATAAAACAAAAAATGTAAACTTAGATACATATCAACATAAACAGATTCCAAAAACTTGCTTACTTATTCATTAATCATTGGAATCTCTGAGTAAAAAACAATAGTATGAAGGTCCAAAACTCGGAACCTCTTTTTCTCTTGAAACTTACATTAAATATAGTAAAAAGCAGTTTGGAACTGTTGTAACCAATCCTAACTACCAAAACTACTTAGGACTTCGGAGGCTATCTATTACATGCCTTGAAAATGTCTTATTATAATTACATTGTCTTCAGAAAATAATATAACATAAAAATAAACATCCTAATCTATAGGAATTGCTGATGATGCAGCTTCTTTTTTTAGGTCAGCTGATTTGTCCTTCTTTGATGCTGATCCTTTTGGCAAGTCTATTGTCCAAGCTCTGCATTTTTTCCATATCTCTACCTTTGTCCTGGGTGAATGTGTCAAATTGTGATATTCTAATCTGAATGAAGTAATTCGATTATAGGACGACCTTTCTGTGAAAAGAGTCTTTACCATCCACAGTAGTTGAAAATTTCTCTGTAGGAAGTTGACCATTGTCTCCCCTTTAAGCACCTGAGTCTTTTCATGCCTGTTATCAACTTTTCTTTTCGTCAATATTAGTAAATTCTCATAAGAATTATATGGAAAAATATTTCCTTCAGCTCCCCAACATGATGGCAGACATACTCTTGTTATTTAGTCAAATAGCTTATCAAACTGACTTACTGCTTCTTTGATTTCCATTAGCTTATTTTCTGTAGCCTTTCTGAGATCATTCCTGACAATGATTTTATTAATCTCTACTGCATACAAGATTCTGTCTTGCATTTCATTTTCTTCTAATTCCTAATCTGATTTAGAGTTAATAAAATCAATGAATATTGTGGCCCAAATAGCTCTATTAATTGCCTTTTGTTTATCAGACATGATTGACTCTTCACATTCTATGATAAGACTTTTCTCTTTTGCAACTATCATCAAGAAGCTCCAATTTGATTTTATTTTTGAAATGATATCAGTCCAAATGATATCTTTGGCTTGTATCAGTGAGATATTTCCTTTCAGTCTTTCTTTGAGATTTTTAATCTCGGCATCAGCATTTTGGAAATCCATTTTGTACTTGTCAGCTTCATTTTCTATGGTTTTTATAAGTTTTGTTGCAGTCTCTAGATCTGTTTGAGCCCTTTTCCGATCTCTTTCAGCCATCTGCAACTCAGTATTTAATTGAGAAATCTATGCTTGTGGATCTTCATTACCTGTAGGAAAAACAAAAGTACAATTATGATTATCAATATGATTTTGCAGTGATATTGCAGTTTGCTTTATTTTGGAGATTTCTTCATCTTTTTGCATAAGTTGTTGTAACAAATTTTCTTTCTCCTTCTCCACCTCAGCAACCTCTGCATCCATTGAATGCTCTCTTGTAGACAGCTTTAGCTTTTTCCTCAATGTAGATATTTCTACCTCAGCACTTTGCATAAATTTCTGCACAGCAGTCTTGTCACTAGGGTCCACTCCAATCTTTATAATGATTTTCTTCAACTCATCGTTCTGAACTGTTAAAGCTCTTGAGTTAACTTTCTCTAACTTCAATTGTTTAATTACATTTCCCAACATATTTTTTGCCTTCATTTCCATTTCATTAGTCTTTGTTAGGTCATTTACAATCATCTGACATGTTTGCATATGTAAATTCATCTTATCCATCAGTGGAATTTTCTTTACATCTATAGTCACATTTATAGTGTTGAAATTGTTAGAAGAACCAATTGACATGTCTGTAGGATGTGACAGGGAAATTCTGAATTGATCTTTCTCAAGATCCATGACAGTCAACAGTCTTGTTTGATCGACAAGAACTTGATATTCAGCTTGGGCCTCCATGCTGGCCTTCATCTTTTGATTCCTTTCTTCAATTTGTGTAAACATCTACTTGATCAAAGGTACTTGTTCATGAGAGGCTTCATGACTCTTGGGTGAAGCAAGAACATTTTTTCTTCTCCCAAATGTAAAGAAAAATCAGGTGGATTAGATGTAGGTTCTTCAACAAAATTTGTCCTCTTCTCAGCTCCCTGCTCCTCATCATCTAGATCAATCATTGTTTCTTTACTTCTTTTATTTGTTTTCTCTGATATAATAGGAGTCTGAATGTTTGCATCTGTTGAACTCATCACACCTTTACTTGCTACCTTCTCCTGATCAGGCCTACTTTCATGAATGAAAGCTGAGTACCCATTCTCAATTCTTCTATTTGAAATTATACTATGAGGGTCATAAGCCCAATTTTCTCCTAATAGCATATGCATTTCATCCAACATTTTAGTAACTTCATCAAATGCCTATCTCATACTGTCTATGAAAGGGCCTACAGTCATGGGTAGTTTGTACATATGCCTCTTTTTCATGGGCACAAAATGTACCTGATAAACATTTAGGCTTTGTCGAATAAATTCTAATGAAAATAGCCTCATAGGTACAAAAGTTGGAAGTCTATAAGGCTCAACACTTGCTCCATACAGCCTTATTTCAGAGTAATCTTCAAAAACAAACCAATCTCCAAATTTGCAATTGGCTCCTAAATGCAAGCACTCCTGAGCTTTAGGTAAAAAACAGGGAGGAGGAACTCCATTCAAGATTTTATATGCAACTGACATGAAATAGCTGGAAAAATCAAACAATCTAGCTTCATATTGCTCTCTTCTAACTACATCTGTCGAGAATACTACTGACTTCCTTTTCTTGTGTACATTCATAATATTCAGACCGAAATTCATGAATTATTCCACATTTTGATATAAGAACAGGTAGAAAATTAATGAGGGAAATTTAAAATAACCTATTAATGAAAGGCTCATTAGCTACGAATTGACTACTTCCTGCCAATATGATAGAATATCCAGTACCATTCCTGGCTTCATCATCATGGAAAACATCCCTAAGACTGATTTTATCCATTGTATTGTCATCATCTTTTCCCAGAATTTTCGCAATGATTCTTAATACAGGTCGAGTCTCTGCATCAAAAACCTCCATAGCGAACTCTTTGTGACTGAAATTGTTTCGTGTCAGGCTTCAAAAATAATATGATCTGATTAAAGTCTTCACCTACAAGATTATCATAATAGGTTGCCAAAGAATCGTTAGAGAATTGAACGGATGACTCTGACTCAGGATAGCAAAGGGCTTGGCAGATTAGCTCGGTGGACACTTGCAGAACATTCTCTCCCTGACAGTTCATAATAAAACACTTCCCAGGGTACATCACTGAAACTAACCAATTGATAAACTCAGGGAAAAGGTTGGTCTTTGGGATACATGCAGAAACAACTCCAGACTTGACCATGGCAGAATGAACAGGGGAAGATTTATCATTTAGGATGACCTGTTGATAGAAAGGAAGATGAATTATAGAACTCATGGTATCTTGAATATCCCTCTCGGTATCCATGAGAGGGATATGACTAGCACAACCTGATGGGGATGACCTCTTAGCCATGACTGCAAATTACCGCAAAAACAACTCACAGGGTGGTCAAATTTATGAGGGTGACAGAAAACTGAAACATGATGCAATGCAACTAATCACAAATGATTTGGAAAGCAAATGAAATATTTTCTTAAATAGGTGGTGTGGCCTTTGAATTTAATGCTAACATGATGCGCCAACAAGCCGTTGAATTCACCCGATGTGGAAGACAGTTGTGATAAACTTAGCGTCTTACATCACTACGGGGGGTGTCGAGGTATGGAGGAAAATTTAGGCTGGTGCCCCCGCACTCAATCTCCACTTTTCATCTCTGTTTTCCCCGCAGTCAACTAAGTCAACTACGGAGGCACTCATCTTGATATCTCGTGCGCTGGTTGTGCTCACGGGTTGGGCCTTTTTATAAGAACTTATGTCATCAACGCTTTCCCCCAAACAAACAGATCAATCTTTAAACATCAACGCGGAACCCACTTTCATAAAGTTTAAAATGTTTAAACTTTAACTCAAATATAGCGAACATAAATATTATTTCATTTTAAAGTATAATAATTTTAATACTTTAACATATTTTTCAACAATTTCTAATTTTTATATTTTCAAATATTGAAAATAAAAGGATATTAAAATGATCCACAACAGTTGGGATGGTGTTCAATTGGGGGAGTTTGTGATAAAGCTTCTTCTATACACCAATGATCTTGTGTTGGTTGCTAAATCGTCCCATGGATTGTAGATGCACCTATATGCCCTTGAGCATTTTTGTAAAGAAGTGGGGATGCAAATCAATACCAGCAAGACCAAAATAATGATTTTCTCTAATAAAAGGAAGCAAATCCAGCATACATTCTTCTTTGAAGGAAATATTCTTGAAGAAGTAAATGAATACAAGTACCTCGGGATCGATTTCAACAACAAGCTTAATTGGGAGGATTGCAGAAAGAAAATAATTTTATGAGGGTGGAAATAATTATATGCAGTTCAAAATTGATGTAGAGAGGCAGAGTTATGGGATTGGAACATGATCAAAATATTTTTTGGACTCCTATTTTGTCCAGTGCTATTATATGGGTGTGAATTGTGGGCTAGCAGCATCCCTGTTTCAAAATCGAAACAAATTGAAAAAATTCAAAAACGCTTGATCATGAGCAAGTTCAAAATAAAAGGTTTTGTTCCCTATGAGATAATGTTGAGTGAAACAAGGGCATCTCCCATCGAAGCAATTGCCATGGTGCATCTTATAAGGTATCTAAAAAGAATTGAGCAAATGGGAGGAGGTAGATGGTCGAAAGTTATCTTCAATGAAGGTATGAGTGAAAGAAAGAAATCATGGATGAGACAAAACAACAAATGGATGAAAAAATGGAATATTTTCCTGAATGCATGTCCCACAAATAGCAAGGAGTTAAAGAATTTTGTGTTGGAGAAGTTCTGTAAGGGTATATGGGGAAAAGAGTTGGGTAGAAAAAAGAAGTATTATGTTCAAGAATTCAACCCCACTTGTGATCTCCAAAAAAAAGAATACATTGGAGCTAGCATTCTGTGGAGAGCAAAGGTTCTTATTGCTCAATTAAGAACTAACTCACATCAACTTCAGTCTGAAACAGGATGGTGGAAGAGATCTAAAGAAGCTTGGGAAGAAAGGATATGTACTTTGTACTTCTAGGGCAGTGGAATCAGAAAAACATTTCATTTTGGAATGTGATGCTTTTAGAGACATCAGAGACAATTACCACAGTATGTTAGCATCAATTCCATAGCATTGTCTTTTTATTGAGAAAACTGTTAAAATATCATTCATTCATTCATTTAAAAACTATTCAATTGAATAAATGCAAACATTCGTCATTGAAACATAATATTAAATACACAATTAAACATAATATTAAATACACACTTTGCGAGTCCATTCGGTAAAGTTGTCCCCGGATCTATATCTGGAGGAGGCTATGGCTACATCATATCTTCAGCGACAAATCTCGTGTAAATTTTCCGTGCTGGTACTCCAATATAAAAATTATACAACTGCTGCAGATGCAATTTGGGTGAAGCCTTCCCAATCTTAGATCAAGGACATAAATAAAATGCATATGAATTTATTGGACTTAACATGGAAATTAGTTGTCTATCAGTAATTAGATTTTTTTTTATTCAATTTTTTATGTAAGAATGAATTTATTGGACTTCACATGGAAATTAAGAAAATGTGTATGAATTTATTGGACTTAACATGGAGAGTAGTAAATTAAGAAAATGCGTATGAATTTATTGGGCTTAAAGTTTTAACATGGAAATTAGTAGTCGGCCAATAATTAGATTTTTTTCATTAAAATTTTTATGTAATAATTTAGATATTTTTCATTAAAAAATTTATTGTTGTCCAAGTCATTTTGAGCAGTGCATATGTAATGTCCACTATTTTTTTTTCTCAACGGTCGTTGTCGTCCTCATTCGTTTTATTGACCACATAAATTTGCAACCCCAACTTATGCAAGTCAAGTCAATATTTCAAACCCTACCACCATCCTCACTCACTTTATTGACCACAAAAATTTCTAACCCCACCTTACACAACTCCATTCAAGTCAAGATAAGATTCCAAACTCCCATTGCTTTGATTTTGACAGGAATGTGGCATATAATTGAAGGTAGGTTTCGAATTTTAAATTTTTTCGGGCTATCATGTCAAAATTGTGTGACGATTACCTTTTTTTCAAGCTGGTCATTTTAAGTTTTAGGTAGATGCAGTGTAAAAATTTTCTTTGGAGTGGGCTAACCATTCGACAGAATGCCCTTGGGTTATGTGCCCCCAGCGACCGGCGTATCCATCCGGCGATCACGGGCCCCATGCCCCTCCCCGTCTTCGTCCCACAACATTAGAGTTAACATTCCCCGTCTGCTGTTCCCTTAACGGGATAACCCGTCAATGTTTGGGTACTCCCACACGAGCCGCCATAGGAGCTCGCGCAGCCAGTTTCAGGGCGGAAGTGACATGAATTCAAATTTCAAACCAAACGACGAAGATAGGGTAATGGAGGCTACCAACCTTGGCTCTGGAGTTGCCGCAAAAACCCGATTGCAACTCTATAAATGATATTTAATTAAATTATTTTCTTGTTTTGCAGATGGTTGCAAAATGGGTCCTCGCTATCCATATTTTGTGCCACCCAAACGCAGGGAATGCATGAACAAGGTTCGTGCTTCATAATGTAGCCCTGAGTCAAGTTTATCAAAATAGTAGACAAATACCTGGGATTACAATGAACAATGAGGCATACTATCATGCATTGATCGAGGGCCTCACGATGGCACGGAGTTGTGGTGAAAATGACATAGTCACTTACACTAACTCCGAGCTAATCATCAACCAGATGAATGGCACCTTCCAAGTTAGAAGACCTAACCTAAAGCCCCTTCACAAGTAGGCAAAATCCATTGCTGCACAATTTCACGGTTTTGAGATATGTACCAATCTGATGTCCAAAGGGTCTGTGATTCAATACTTTCTGAAGTAGCATCCAAAGGACGTGGATATGGTAGATTTATAGAGCCAACATGTGCTCCAATTATTATTGATAGGCATTGTTATAGATTGCCTATTAATGAATGGATTGTTGTTGTGATTGGGATTGGGGTTATTATGGAGGGAGTAATATTATTGTGTTCATGTTTTTTGAGATAGATTGGAGCAACCTGATCTCCATCATTTTTCTATGAGCTATTTTTTATAGATGGCCTCACTATTTTTTGGTCTTATATCTCAACACATGTATGTAGAAAATGTAATTTTCAGTAATACTATTAATGGAATTACATTTTTATTACAGTTTAGTTATGTCATTAGATTATGTGATGGATGCTTTTATTATGCCTTTTATTCTGGAAGTCAAATTCCAATATCATTCAATTGCGCTGGCACATGTATAGAAGCATTGTCATGTATTTAATAGTTTTATCAGCAAATAGAGGATTCCAAAATATGCTACAAAACAAGACTATTTATTCATTATAATGTCGTCAATACACCTTCACAATTCCAACTTCTATGAACATTTATTCATTCATTATCCATGAGCAGCACATGCTCCCATAATTTATACATGCCTCTTTTTTTACTATAATGAGCTCTAATTCTTATGTGAAATTATGAGCTTCATTGAGAAATTATGTGAGATACCCTTGGTTACAAGCCAACCAAGATAACTTATATATCAATCATTATTTTTCCTTTATACATACATGGTTAAATGCAAAATGCTAATGTGACATCTTGCACTTTTGCAATCCATAGATCCAACCTCATTTAAGGGGAAAAAATGTATAAATATCCAAACCAACAATCCAATTGTTGTGAATTTCTCCATCATCAACATCTACAGCCACAAGGCTAGGTGTTTTGAACTGAATCATGTTTTGACATACATGACAGCAACAACAGTTTAGCCTACAAACAAAGAAAATAATATGAAGAACTTTCAAATAAATGAAGTTATCTTGACAACCCAACTCTTTAACATTGTTATGTACTGAGAACAGAACCCACAATGGTACCAATGCAAGTGAATAATGCTAAGGGATATGATTTGAAAAGCATTAAGGTATATATGATTTTAAGATTTGAATGAATTGAAAAGTTAGCTTCACATGGACTTGTAAAGGGGAACATTCATCCCCATCATAACATGTTTATATGAAATTGAGCCATACAGAGACTATTGATCTCAAGATTCAAGGTTTGTTGTCTTCAGAATCTCATATAAACTTTGCCTAAAGTTTTAATAAAAAGCCAATATTTTGATTATGAAAAAATGCACATGTGGTGTTAGTATATAGGTCAACAATTTCATAATGGAATGCATTGTTATAGCATGGACTCTTTATTTTCACATCTTACCAAGCATACTGATAGATATTTATATATTGTAATTTTTTTTTTTAAAATTAAAGTAACTTCAATCTCCTATTTCGAAGATATGTTTTAAAAAGCTTGAATAACTTTAGTTATCATTATAAACTCTTTATCGCATCGCACCTTATTTAACGATAAACTCATAAATTAATTTTATCATGTCTTGAAGGTACGTTGAACACAATATATAAACAAAATTGATTATTTTATTTTTAATGGTATTTATAACTTTATAATTAAACTTTTAAAAAAATTCTTAAGAGTGGTTGGTTGGGTGGTGGGGTTTCATATAACTTTCAAAAGATTAATTGGCATTGCAAAATCAATGATATTCATCATGTGGTTGAGATGACTTTCGTCTAACCCTCCGCATATCTATTTCCTGACCCCTTGCAGCAACACATGTCTACATACGAGCACCGCCATAAATAACCTGTCCCCATTATTAATTTATTATTGTACCCATTACCCCAACTCTTCTATTGCGCCATTGTCCCACATTCGAATTCTTGCAAACAACCAACACAACCAGAGCTGCTCTGAACTCTGGCTAGAGATGGGAGGTGCAAGAATATGCCATGAAAGTGCCGAAGAATTGTTAGACTCATTTCCACCCGTTAAACAATTATTTGAACAAGCCGGTTGGATAGATTATATTCGCAGGTTTCAGGGGCATGAAAATGACATAGGGCCTAAAATTAACCATAAATTATAGGGAGGATAGATCAAAGGTAGCAGGGACAGTGGTGCATGTGACAGAAGAGGCGATTGTTGAAGTGTTGGTTACTCCAGATGGGAGAAAAGTGGTTCGCACCCTGAAAACCCCAACCTGATATTGTGAGGAATTTCCTTTAGGTAGGTGAACAACTGATCAAGAGTGGCTCAGGATATGAGAGGAAGTCATTACCACAACCCTGGTCAGATGCTGCATTCCTTGTCTAGAGATTTTTCACTTGTGAAGGAAGGTATGTGGTTATTTATTATGAGCACCTCCGCTTGTTAGACCACCTGCGTCATGGAAGGTTGCTTAACATGCCTTTATTTCTTGCAAAAACCCTAGACCAAATGGCCCGAGGTGTGCAGAAATCAAAGCAGACACTCTAAATCCTTTCCCATCAATGCCATGTTAAAATTTTGGTGGTTTCTGCGCTGCAAAGGGAAGGGAGAACTTGGGATGAACTAGTTGGAAGGCCATTGCATGTTGAAGCTGCAACTCCACCCCATGACCTCCAAGCTGCAACTCCGCCCCATGATCCCCTAGCTGCAACTCCGTGCCATGACCTCTCAGTGGAAACTCCACCCCATGCCCTCTCAGCGGCAACTCCACCCCATGACTCCTCAACGGCAACTCCACCCCATGACTCCTCAGCGGAAACTCCACCCCATGACCCCTTAGCGGCACCTACGCCCATGACCTCCCACTTGTAGAAATTCCCATAGAACCTTTCCATATGGAAACTGAGCCACCATGTGTTCAAACTAGGAGGGTTTCTAGGGTTTCTGCTGTTAAATCTTCACATAAAGGAGATGGCCAAGATGATGATGATGAAGTAAAAATATTGGGGAGTAAACCTGCGACCAGAATATTGAGAGGATACAGGAAATTCCCAGAAGCAGTGCCAAAAGCCAAGAAGAATAGGGGAAAGAGAGATCGTTATGCTCCCATTCCTCAAACCCTCCCCATTGTTACAGAAAAACTCCTAGAAGAGATAGCAGTAGAAGAAGAGAAAGAGCAAGAGCAAGAGTATCCACATGATGTATTAATTGAAGGGGTCATGGACGAAGGATGCATTCAACAAGGATGCATGGAAGAAGGATTAGGCCAACTTGCTGACACAAAAGAACAAATTGATAAGCTTCCCTCTCCTGATTTTGACTATGAATACATAGCGGGTCTAAGAAAATGATACGGCTCAGATGGCTTTATCTCAATCCAAATTTTGTGTGCAGATGAAGAGGAGTACCAGTAATTGTATAGGAAAAAAGTGTTGGGCCAACCAACCGCACAACCCAAATTGTTTGGGGATGATCAGGAGGACGAATCAAATGCACAACCAAAAATGTATGGGGATGAACAGGAGGACCAACCAACTGCACAATGAAAGTTGTATGGTGATGATCAGGAGGATCAATCAACTATATAACTAGAATTGCATGGGGATGATTAGGAGGACCAACCAACTGAACCACCAGAATTGAGAAAGAAGCACATTGCAAAAGTAAGTACCTGTAAACATCTTCCTCTGTATATTTAATTGTTAAGGAGGAATAGGACTCTCTAGATGAAAAACAAACAACTGCAGATCAAATTTAAAACCCTAACAGATGAGCTCAGACAAAAAGAAACTTTTGATAGATTAGATTTCTTGGCCCAAGTTGTAGAGTCCATACCCATTGATGACATGGGTATTCCTTGTCCAGGGGTCCAACAAGATATACCCCTTGGAAAAAAACAGACTGATGAAATTGAAGTTGCAGAGTCCATACCCATTGATGACATAGGTATTCCTTCTCCAGGGGTCCAATAAGATATACCCCTTGGAAAAAAACAGACTGATGACATTGAAGTTATAGAGTCCCATACCAAAATCGCAGTTGCCCATATAGAGGAACAAGAATTACATATCAAAGATACAAAAGAAATGGGTATAGACACAAAGGAACAACAACCAGATATGAAACTAACAGAGGATGAGGAGCTAGAGATCAAACTGACTGTTGGCTTAAGGGGTCCTAACCCAGGTTTGCAAGTTAAGGTTTTCCAACAAACCCCTATACTACTGGCCCTTTCGGCAGTGACTTGCTTGCACAAGTCAAAGTCCCACCCGAAGCAGTATGGGAGGGTGCTAGAACCAGGTTTCCGCACCCGAAAAGAGAGTAGGTAAGCCAATCCACACACAGCACACAAATCTATGTAAACAGAGCCTGTTCGCAGAATTTAACAGATGACCAATGCACACAGTATTACAGATCTAGATCTCGGGTTCGCATCCACGTGCGGTCGACCCAACAGTGATATAAACTGTAGTATTTGCAGTAGACTAGATTAGATCAGATAGCAGTGAAGATATTATAGATAAAACATAGCATGTAACACAGATTATTTGCACTTCATTACAGATCTAACACATAATGCAGATTCATATAAAAGATAGATCACAGGACCAAATACCAGTAATACGTCTCATATATTAGCAGCAAGTTCTTACATACCCCAAATCCCACCTGTGCACACAGCCAGCAGGGTCTGCACACATCAGGACAAAGGATCTTCACACACAGAGCCAGCAAGAGTCCGACCCAATACCCAAACCCAGAAATAACAATCTGCACTTAGCATTCACTTCTATTCATCTTCTACCTTATCGACTCCAAAATACTTAATACTTATACAGATTTAGCCTAGACTTCCAATGGTCCGCAAACCGTGGTTTGTGGACTCCTGGTTTTACCCTTTTACCCGCTTACAATGCATTGGGGCTTTGACCCACCCTAACACCCCTGCGCTAGACTAAATATATTCAAAATAATACAAAATTGGACTAGCTTTCATCAGTGTGGGAGACCTTGCTCCAACAATCCCCCAACACAATCTTGTGACTCGTCCCAAGTCACTGTGGTGGTGGAGCCTCCACCTGCACGCGTAATTCGTTGACAGCTGCAATTAGTGGAGCCAGGACTTCTAGACTATGCGTAGCAACACTCTGCGCGATATCTACTAGCTTTTGTGATGTTGGTCCTTATGTTGCAGTGTTGACACTTTCCAGTGTCTGATTAAGTCATTTTACCGCAGCATCTGCACCCTGTGATAATTTAAGGGCTGTAGTATCCCATGGCTTGAATCTCTTCCCAATGACATCCTTCTTGTGCCGAAGTTCCTCAATCTTAGCTTGGAGGACCTTGCTGGTATTTAGACGGGCGATGCGCTATGCTGGGATGAAAGTGGCTATTGTAGCCCCAATATGTTCACACTCTTCTTCCTTTTGACAGAGCTCCTGATTAATTTGTCACAAGATCGGATCATGTTGAACCGTAGTCCAAAGCTACAAGGTCATCTCTAATCATTGCGCACCTTGAGCGATATATCCCATGATGGTGTTGATGGCAGTCATTACTAACGCAACCCGTTGAGCCCTTACCTCTAGAGGTGTCTCAGGGTGCAACTTGTCCTAGAGATCGTGGATTTGCTACTCCATCTGTGTCTTGAAGGCCTACATCTCTGTTCAGGAAGCCTTCAATGCGGTCACCAATGCTTAAATTTTAGCTCATGGGGTGGCATTGGGTGATACTTCTGCTGCTATGTCCGTATATACCTGGTGTATCACTGTTTCGAGCTCGGCCTGTTGTGAGACAATGAGAAACATGTCGGCGTTTTGTTGTGGTATCGTTTGATTGGCCATACATAGTTTCTAATGTACTAGTTGGTCTCGATGGTAAATTTCATGGCAAACTTCAGTGTGGATATCTCGTACTGTTTTGTGTGGAAGCTAGGCGAGATTTAGCTGTATGCCTGATCCTCATGGGAGTTGTACTGCTAGATCCGACGGATCAATGATAAGAGTAGCACTGGAGAGTGAGCAGAGATGCCTTTCCTTTGTAACTAGTGAGAGTTCGCTAGGAGGTGTAGGGTTCCTTCTTTGGGCGACACTTGTCTGTAAATTATCTGTCTTTAAGTGTAGAGTGTGCATCTCTGCTTGAATGGTGTCGACTGCACTCTTTTATTGCTCTGCTAAAGCTACCCATTTCTCTTATGTGGCCAATGTAACGGCATCTGCAATATGCTCAAGATCCCCGTCAGTCAAGGTGACTATTTCATCTTTCTCCTGTCGCTGGGGTCGCTGTTTCTTTCGAGTTCCTTGCACCAGCTCGCCTGTCTGCTTGGTAACCCTGGCACTGATATCCTGCAGAGCGGCCTGGTTGGCAACTAAAATATCCTTGTTGGGAGGTTGTGTGGAAGGAATTTTTTTTGTGTCTGTTGCACCAGCATCCGTTCCCATATGTCTGCTTGGCCCTGTAGCAGCTATGCTCGTATCCGCAGTATTTTTCGCGGGGGTTTTAAAGCCTATCTTCCAGGCAGGTGGCCATCGCACAATCACCTCATCAATCTCCCGCTCTGTTACCATATAGGGAAGAGTCTTCTAGGTTTTATTCTTAAGACTGCATATTTGAATATGGTGCATGGTGACCTGAAAATTTGTGATACTTTTGTATCTGTCGTATATTATAGGGGATAGCCGTGGTCGAGAGTTGATGGCTGCTGCTACATTACTCTGGAAAAGAACCCAGAAGACTTGGTTATCCTCCAATTGTTATGCATATTTGGAATCCCATAAGTGAGCGTACCAGGCTCCTTCACACATGCCTAGATTGAGCTCGAAGATGACTGACTCCTTAGGTGCTTCCCAGACAACGAGGGCTATAAGAAATAGTAACTAGGAGTAGCAAAAGGCTTTTCCTTGTTCTTGTGACTCACGGACATTGGACAGAAATTCGTCCCGCAAGTGTTGTGCCCAATTGAAGCAACCCCCTTTTTCACACTGACCTGCCACCCATATGACAAACGCAGGGACCATTGCAACCTGGAATTTTTGCATTAGTTTGCATGCTAATATTCGGGTACCCATTTGTGTAGTCGGATCACTGATGGAATCAATGATAAAGCCCCTCTTATTTTTCTTTACATTGTATGCCTTCCATACCTTGGTCGCAATCTCTCCTTCATATTTCTTGCCCACCTTCTCCATTGGGTGTGGTCCTTGCATGGGGAGACCATTTATTCTATGGATTAATGCAACATCAATGGGGACTCTATCACGAATCCATAAACAGTCATCATGAATCAGGGTGAGCAACTGTCAGGCTAGCCGATCTGTGACATTGTAATGGCAGAAATGGGGCATTTGTAGTAGGTTCAGGATCTTGGATTTGGCCAATCCAGATACCCATTGTTGAGGGATTACTGTGACTTCGTCAGGTGCGTGGAATTTCTTGAAATACAATGCAGGGGCCAGCTCAGGGAACGCCGTGTAATTTTCCAAGTCATGATCATCGAATTTGACCTCATGGAGCTTTCCGCAAGGATCACTTATGACAGGGACCCCAATAAGGGTTAGCGGTGATTGTAGGTAAGTTATTAGGCCATCTATATTCTACGGCGTTCAGGTCGATGTCCTTCACGGTCGGATGAATGGGGGTAACTAGTTCATTGGATTAGCCGGGTGGACCTCTTCTGGCCTAGGTGTGGCATGAGATGACTTGGGTGTTCTTGGTGATGTCCTAGGCTTTCCTACGGCCCATTTTGCATTCTTTGAGGCTTTCGTGAACATTGGGCTGGTTCCTTGACCTTTCTGGTAAGCGGGGTCACGGGTACAGCTTCTTTCTCAGACTCAATCTCCATGACTTCTTCACTTGCTTCATCCGTGGGTACTGAAGATTCAGAGGGGCTGGTATTCATTGTTTTTTCCTGGAAGACGAATTCAGCTTCTGGCTGGTTACTTGTAGGGGGGGTTTAGGCAGACATGATTGATGCAATGTAGACCCAAACGCTCTGATAGTTTATGGCTATGGGGTATAAGTTATGAAAATGAGATGGAACCGTGATCTGAGCTGTCCCTATTGTTTTATAGTGCTCTTTGTCATTCAACGGCTGGGTAGACCCTATGTAAAGCTTACCATCTAGTAAATAGGTAAAACCTCCCCTAAGTTGCTTCATTAATTGTCGGGTGACCATTTCCTCCAACAGTAACTTTTTCTTTTTACCAGACGTTATGATGCTAATGGCTAGTTTTCACAACCCCAGTGCATTTGGTGCTTTTGCCATGTTTGACTTAAACATCCTGAGTGGCGGTGTATCCTCCCCAACACAGGCTCGTTCCCTCAGGGTTCTAAGGCCAAGGTTCTGCATGTCGTACCCATGTCATTTCGACAAGCTGGTGTTTCAAACTGCAGGACCAACATATCTTGGCATTCCTCCCACACCTGGAAGGTTTCCCCATGTATTTCCCACCATCGTGTCAGTGCACCTCGTAGTGTTATTTTAAGGGCCTCCAGCCTGCGCTCCCTTGGAACCATAGCTTCAAAGGCTTTCAGAAAGTATTCCACATGTCTTGAACCATCAAACTGGGGTAGATCTCTAACCTCAGCTAACATACATCTAATATTTCTGGTAATTCGAAGGCATCTTAGTGTGGATGCATCCTGTAACCGATGTTGCTAGTGTTCTAACTCTCCTTCTGAATCAAAAAGGTACTCATTACCTGTATCTCCAGAGGTGACACCCCGGGTCGTAGGATTGATCCATTCCTCATCCTGCGTGGATAATTTGTAGAAGTGATCTATCTCTTCACTTTCGCGCACTGTCTCTGTATACCTGTCTCCCTCGGCGGGGTCTAATGGGACAATGAACCGTATTCCATCATTTTTGAATATCATATTTCTCTTTTTCAAGTTGACAATACCTCCCATGTTGATCACCCAGTCCAAGCCCAGAAGGGCTGGGTAAGGGTATGCATCTTCTACTGTCTGGATAACTTCAAAATCAGCTCGTACCCTGACTCCAGCGATGTCCACCATTAGTTTTGATAATCTTCCCAATGGCACTATATTCTATTTATTATCCATGCACAACTGGATAGTGGACCATTCGAGCTTAGGCTCACCCATTCGCTGCCAAGTCTGTTTAGGGAGTACGTTCGCATCTGATCCTAAGTCAAGAACAACTTGATCTATCTCAAAGTCCCCAATCTGCGTTGTTAACCGCATCTCCCGACCTATGTGTTTCTTCTGCCTATATAGCTTGTGCACATTTTGTACTTGCATGATAGAATGGGTCTTCTCTGCGCACCGATCGAGCAACTCCTGAAGACTCTCCATGGCTTGTTGGTTACGCAACAGCTTTATACATGCTTGCAAGAATGGTTTTATGTCCTCCCCAAGCTCAGTGTCAGACACCCCTATTTTTTCGTGATCATTACCCATCCCGATCACGGAGCTGATTTCTTTTGGAGGATGTCCTTATTTTTTCACAGCCGCTTCCATTGGTCCTTCCCTAACTAAGGCAGTTGTTTCTTCTGCACCTCGTGGTTCTGCTTTCATCCTCTACATGTTTTGTGTAGGGGTTTGCTGCTTTTCCTGAACTTTTGCCAATATAATCGGGCACTCTTCAATCGAGTGATCCAATTGTCTACAATACCAACAGGCTTGTCAGGTTGGATTTATACAATCTCGTGCAAAATGGCCTACTTCCCCACAGTTGTAGAAAATCAGTTGACTATGTCCTCGACATGTGTTGCCTCCTCGGTCTCCTCCCCTACCCTGACCTGGGGATCCCCCTATTCCTGCGGGTGGTCTGGGCGACATTGGATTAGACTGAACTCGGAATATGCTCCCTCTTTCTGTCAGTAACTCATATGTGCGAAAATTTTGTTCATCATGGCCAACCGATCTGTAGAACCGACACCATTGTTGCGTTCCAATTGACCCCGTAGCCTCCCTAGGTTGTAAGGGACTAGGCACTCCAGTCTGTATGTATGCAGTTAGTAATGGGTAGTTATCCTTGGTAGGACCATTTACCCAACACCGGATGCACCATCTATCAGGGTTGACCTCCAGTCTTCTTTCCTTGCACAGGTTCTGGATCTCTATATGCATTGCTTCTAGCTGACCTTGAATTTGATGTACCCCCAACTGAGTGTCATCCCTCAGGTCAGCTTTTAGTTTCATAGCTACCTCCAATGATTTCTCCTGCGTTTCGATAGATTGTTGTCCCATAGGTACTTGTAATTGAGGTAACAGCATAGCGATGAACCATTCTGTGTGTTGCTTGTCATCATACTGGAATCTGCCTTATCTGATTTCTTTATTTAATCGTTGATCTGCTTCCTATACAGATTCAGATGGTCCTTGTTTGATATATTTTAGTTCGTTGACTATCTGTGAATACGACTTAGGTTTTTTGAATTATTGTTTTAGTGCATCCTTAATTTCATCAATAGTTGCGTTTACATTTTGTCCAACATACCCCATATACCAATCCAAATCTCTTTCTTCGAAGGCAAGGGATAATTGGGCCCGTTTCACCGAATCGCTTGCGATTTTTTACACTATCCATACTAATTTAGAAACAAACCAAAACCTGTCCATATCCTCATCACTCAAACCCTTGAAGGTAGGTAGTAATAAATTCGCAGCCATATTACCCCTGTAGTCTACCTTCTTTTGGCATTCTGGCGTTACCTAACTTCTCTTTCAAAATGCTCCTGGTCTCGGCAATGGAACCGTTTGTTGGATTAAGGGGTCCTGACCCAGGTTCGCAAGTTAAGTTTTGCCAACAAACCCCTATACTACTGGCCCTTTCGGCAGTGACCTTCTTGCATAGGTCAAAGTCTCACCTGAAGCAATATGGGAGGGTGCTAGAACCAGGTTTCCACACCTGGAAAGAGATCAGGTAAGCCATGCCACACACAGCACACAGATCTGTGTAAACAGAGTCTGTTTTCAAACTTTAACAAATGACCAGTGCACACAGTATTACAGATCTAGATCTGAGGTTCGCATTCACGTGCGTTCGACCCAGCAGTGATATAAAATGTAGTATTCGTAGCAGACTAGATTAGATTAGATAGCGGTGAACATATTATAGATAAAACACAGCATGTAATGCAGATTATTCGCACTTCATTACAGATCTAACACATAATGCAGATTCATATAACATATAGATCACAAGACCAAATACCAACAATACGTCTCATATATTATCAGCAAGTTTTTACATACCCAAAATCCCAACTGCGCACATAGCCAGCAGGGTCTGCACACAGCAGGAAAAAGGATCTCCGTGCACATAGCCAGCAGGAGTCTGACCCAATACCCAAACCTAGAACTAAAAATCTACACTTAGCATTCACTTCTATTCATCTTCTACCTTATTGACTCCAAAATACTTACTACTTATACCGCTTTAGCCTAGACTTCCAATGGTCTGCAAACCGTGGTTTGCAAACTCCTGGTTTTGCCCTTTTACCTATTAGCAATATGATGTAGAGTGTTGTCCTTGATGGCAACCTACTTGATAAAGTTGATGGAAACCTACTTGATGAAGTTGTCCTTGATGGAAATGATGTAAATCTGATGTATCTCAGACCAGCTCAGAAGTAACAGAAGAAGGAATTTTAGTAAGTGCCAGAATAATGATAAAAATGATGTGTCACAAAGCATACGCGGGTTTGTTAAGGCGAAGTAGCGTATGCACGTAGAAAAGTACGTACCAAGTCGCGTATGCCCTTTTTCGCTCCAAATTTAGAATACCAAGGGGTGTTACCATGGTATTGACCCATTGTATTGAGCGCTTGATTATCTATTTGATCCCGTCCAGGAATACCATCAGAAGTGGTGTGGTTTTGGCTCATGGTATTGACAAAGGCTAATTCTATATAAGGAGAAGAAGATCATGGTGCAAGAGTGTGCAAGTGTATGGGCTTTAATGAATACTTCCCTATGAAGTATATCTGCATGGTTGAACTCTGTTCTTAATTGATAGATCTGAATCTATGGTGCACCTATGAATATGATGAAGGTTCGAAATCTCTTGAATCTCTAGGATGATCTGAAAACAAGTGATGAAGACCTGGCGCAAATCTGTTGAATAAATTGAAGAAATATGGGTAAGTTCATAGATCTGATATGTTCTGCAAAGTTTATCTTTTATAGATCCATACGCAGGTTCGTGTCGTGAAAAGGGCGTGTATACACGGATCTGATTAATTAAAAGCGTGTATAGGCAGTTAGGGTTTTTTTTTTGTAAAATGCACAGATGTATACGCGGGTTAGTTTCATGAAAAGTGCGTGTATACGCGGGTCTGATTAAATAAAAGCGTGTATGGTATCTGAACTAATTGTTGCTCAAGGTTGAATGTGTTTCTACATATTTATCCTGAAGTCTGGGTTATCTCTGATATTCTGGTTATAGTGGTTGCACTGTTCTGTTGGAAGTAATAGGCAAAGTATGATAAGTGAAGGGTTGTGTTGAAGCTGTTTGATCCAGTTTGAAAATTGATGAAACATGATCTGCAATGGTGCTGAGGGTCGAAGCCTTCAGTGAGGGGGTTGTAGCTCCCTTCCAGTGGTAGCTGGTAAACAAGAGCAGGGGGTAGTAGCTCCCTTCCAGGAGAGGTTGGTAAACGAGAGTAGGGGGTTGTAGCTCCCTTCCAGGAGAGGCTGGTAAACGAGAGAAGGTTGTAGCCTTCTGCAGGTGGGTGCCTGCGTGCTGGTATGAATCTGCACCAGTACAGTATTGTAAGATGTTTTCTTTATAATAAATATTGAAGACTGAGACGACGGTAGCAATGGTTTTCTCCCGAATTGGATTTCCACCTAAAATCCTGGTGTTCATGTGTGATGCTTATGTGTGTTGATTTATTTTGTTCTTACTTCACATGTCTACTGCTTACTAAAAATCTAATGAATGAATGATGCAATAATCTAAGATAAGAATTATCTGCATGATAAGAGATCTGAGCATACGCGAGTTTCCTTAAGGATATCCGCGTATATACGCTAGTTTTGTTCTGTAAAGAAGCGTATGGGTTTTTGAGAAAAGAAAAATAAAAATTTGATTGACAGATCAAGATACTGATTCACCCCCCCCCCCCCCTCTCAATATCTTTCCCAACATTACCCTTTTACAATGCATTGGGGCTTTGACCTGCCCTAACACCCCTGCGCTAGACTAAATATATTCAAAATAATACAAAATTGGACCAGCTTTCATCAGTGTGGGAGACCCTGCTCCAACACTGACCAAAGACATTGGTGAGAAAAAAGATGATGAGGAACCAAAGGATAAATTACGGTTGTCTAAATACACATATCGAGACACAAAATACCTTATAGTGTGCACAAAAATTCAGTTCATGACCTTGCCAAGATATTTGAAGAAGAATATCAAAACAAAGTTTTACAAAGACATAAAAAAAAGTGGCTAAGCTGGAAAGGAGAGTGAACAAGTTGGAGAAGGATAAGCAAGAACTCGAACAACTAATGGATGGTGTGCTCACTTGCAGGGCTCCTTCAACCAATTACAATGCGTACTTGATAGAAAAATTCATGATATTTAAAAATAATGCTATCATCCAAAATATCCCTCTCCAGGTTGAAAGCAGTGATGGTTTCTTGGAGGCATATATGTCAATTTGTGATCAAGATAAAGACTTGCTCTATGAACTATACCAACATAATTTTTTGGTACCTTATAATACAAAATGGAATCCAAACCATGTTATAGGGGATGTCCAATTGAGGGCATTTGTATCGTATTTGAGAAATCTGACCAGTTGGTTGGATGATGTGAACCTTTATTTGCATAATTCTGAGAGCCTTCTGTGGGTTAGATGAGAACATCCCAAACCTGTGGAGGTGATAGAAGAACATAAAAAATACACCAACTCTCCAGAAGTAGCAGAGGTTATCTCCAAGAACAGGGAGATGGCCATTACATATTGTGCACGCCAGATTCAATTATTGGAAACTAAGGCACAGGGAGGATGTAAAGCAAGGTGGGATAGCATGGGAAAACAAACCCGAAATAAAGATCCATTTAACTACCTCAACTTAAAGGAAACCTTAATAAGGGTTGCTCAGTATATTATTGCTATGGGATAGTGTGGGAATCAATGGATAGGTCTTAGATTTCAGTATCCAATGATCTGGCTTCCAACAAGGGTATATAAAATGAAATATACGCTGAAAAAAGAATAAGAATTTGATTGCTGGAATGTAATTATGGAGACAGGAGGGTATCTTCGTCCCGATGAACAAGGACATAGTGATTATTTTCATAGAAATCTTCATGAATGTCCCCCTTCATCCATAGATTCAGATTGACAGACTGGGCCACCATTGCTGACACACTGGCTCACAGTTGTTGACACACTGAGTCACCATTGTTGCAACACTGGCTCACCGTTGCAGCAACTCATAGACAGTAAAGGCATTATATTTGATGTTGTAATATATAACTCTCCAGTTTTTTTTTTTAGTTATAAAAGACTGGTAAAATTGTGTTTGACGTGTTTAGTTACAATTTCATTGCAGTTCCTCTAATAATTTTGTTACATTTCCATTGTTTTTATTCGAATTTATATATCAAATTATTGTTTTCACACCAATATATGCAACTATGCAAGTATGCAAAACCACTTGAAAGCTATCTTCCATGACTTACAAAACAATCAATGTATTAAAAGACTGAGTGTAAATGCATGGAATTATTTCATGAATGTCCCTTCATCCACAGATTCAGATTGACAGACTGGGCCACCATTGTTGACACACTGGTTCACAGTTGCTGACACACTGGGTCACCATTGCTGTAACACTAGCTCACCGTTGCAGCAATTCATACACAGCAAAGGAATTATATTTGATGTTGTAATAACTCTCAAGTTTGTTTTGTTAGTTATAAAAAACTGGAAAATTGTGTTTGACATGTTTCATTTTGTTACATTTCCATTGTTTTTATTCGAATTTATATATCAGATTATTTTTTGCACACCGATACATGCAACTATGCAAGTATGCAAAACCACTTGAAAGCTATCTTCCATGACTTACAAAAAAATCAATGTATTAAAAGACTAGGTGTAAATGCATAGAGCTATTTCATGAATATCCCCCTTCATCCACAAATTCAGATTGACAGATTGGGCCACCATTGCTGACACACTGGCTCATAGTTGCTGACACACTAGCTCACTCTTGCTAAAACATTGGGTCACCATTGCTGCAACACTGGCTCACCGTTGCAGCAACTCATAGACAGCAAATGCATTATATTTGATGTTGTAATAACTCTCCAGTTTGTTTTGTTAGTTATAAAAAACTGGTAAAATTGTGTTTGACATGTTTAGTTACAATTTCATTGCAGTTCCTCTAATCATTTTGTTACATTTCCATTGTTTTTATTCGAATTTATATATCAGATTATTGTTTGCACACCAATACATGCAACTATGCAAGTATGCAAAACCACTTGAAATCTATCTTCCATGACTTACAAAACAATCAATGTATTAAAAGACTGAGTGTAAATGCATGGAGTTATTTAATCACCTTAAATGACAATTCCATCAAATTAGAGAAATCTCCAACCATATCCTCACCACCTATCAAACATACATGGACATAGTCAACAAAACATTCATACATCAAATACAGCTAATACATGAATAAATATAAATATCAAATTGAAAACAAAATCGTGCACAAGAAACCCGGAAAAGCATTCATTGTTGGCGCGAGGGTGACCTCATTTGTTGAGTTCTTCAAACTGAAATAATTCATCTTCATCTGCCGAGATATTCAAGTCAATTTCCAATATTGCATTGTGTTGCCTTGTTTTTCTTCTCTTTTTGGGGCTTAGGAAACTCTTCTTCCTCTTCAAAGACAACTCAAAAGCACCCAATCCACACTTGAATTCATAATCCATAATATGAAGATTGTTGGCGTCATCCAGCAATTTTTTAACTAGAGTAATCAATTGTTCAATCTTGGTCAAAGTGGCAGGAGGACTTTTTCAAACCAGGTCTAAGTAGCCAAATAACTCCTCCTTGGCCATCTCAATTTCTTCAACATTTACATCAACATTGCGACTATCCATGGCAGTTGTGTTTGCATCTTCAGGAAGATCGGATACTACCTCTATATTTATCTCAGAAGGGTCATTGTATGACTCAGTTGGGCTTTGATGATTTTTTAATTGGTTTGAAGCCATTGAACCGGAACACAAACAACCGACCTTTATGGCATGCTTGCATATGTTTCCACAAATAGACCATGGGCAATCACAAGTTATGAAATTTGTACGATGACAAGTGACAAGATATGTCTTATTAACTTTAGATTGACTCCTCACCCAAAAAGAATGAGACATTTGTGAATGAGGGCTGCAATCACTATCCGGTATTCTTTTTTCTTTTTCCATTGATGATTCCAACTGTTTATCTTTATTGTAATTATTTTAAAATCCTTCCTTTTTTATAATTTCCTTAAACTGATAACATGGTTCAACATTTTTTAGAAGAACATATATCAACCAATCCATCCTACGAGAACATTTCTTTCTTCTATCACATAGAAAGTTTGTCTTTAGGTAACAGTGATATGATTCCACAACATTGTTTGTCTCCTTATTTTCATGGGGAAAATCCCGACAACCTTTGACCTACATCCCTAATTGCATAAAATTTGGGTTAATGAAGATATCTCATCCATATTTAAAACCAAAAAGAGAAATGTAACTTAAGAGTTTTTCAACTTACAAATCTTGTCACTAGCAACCCAATTCTTGTGGAAATAGTCTAGGAACTTTTCCTCATCAGCGAATTTGTTGAAGAAGGCATTAATTTCATTTCTCACTTCAAAATTGGAACAATAATTCATAATTAAACCCAAATCACTAAACATTTCTTTTGCTATTTCTGGATTACTAGCCAGTCGATTCACATTTTTTAGCCATGCTCGACATACGTGCCAAACACACAAGATAAAATTGCACCTTGTGATTCTCCTGCCACATTCAATTCATTTCAAGCATGTTATTTTTGTAATAAATAAAAGTTGTACTGTAAAATAAGAATATTGAACTTACCTTAAAGCACCAATTTTAGCCAATGCATCATCAACCATGAAAGCATTAACTTTCCAACTATGATCAACTTGGTGACACTTGTGCTGTAGAAATTATATAACTAATGTGTTATACATCCAAGATTCTCCTAATCTCACACTATTTGACTTTATGCAAAATACAGAATCTATTCCACCATTGATCATATGCGGAAATTAAAAACTAGATCGCAATGAACACATGAAGCAATAAAAATCACACACATTAACACAGTTGTTTAACGAGAAAGCCTGAAGTTGAAAACCCCAACTATCTGTATATAATATATTTCATAGAGATCATGTAACAATCCTCATACAAAGCTGATCATATCAAGCTCTCAGTATAATACAATCGCTACAAACTAATCAAGAGAAATTAGCAAAACATGCACTGTTTTTTGCCCCTCCTGCTAGCCTGCCTCTACTGCGCAATCCCTGCTAAAGAATACACCCGAATGAATTCATATTGGACCAGCCTTGACTGTGCAATCCTCATTGGCATCTCCAATTAATGTGTGATGCATCCAATGCATCACTATAGTCACAACTGATAGTCACACTGCCCTTTCACCTATCTCTCCATTCTGTCTCCACTGATCTGCTCTGCACTGTAGTTAACTATTGTCTCTGTCCAGTTAAATAATGAGTTATTATTTAGTGAATTAATTTAACTAATTAATTCACTCAACTCCATTGAAAGTATCAATCAATTAGAAAAAGACACAATCAGTTCAACTAATTTTAACTCCAAAGATGTAGTTAAACTAGAAACAAACTCCACCAACTACTTCTCCAACTCCACCAAACTCTGCCACTTGAGTTCTAACTTAAGTCCTCCATGCATGAACCACCAGAAACCCTAGGAATTATGTAATTCCTTCAGCTAGCTGATCTGAACCATCTATTAACTGAAATTAAGTGCTCCAAGAGAATAAGTTGTTATTTAGGATCTAAATATTATTAAGAGCTAATAATATTCGACACTTCTATTTTTAGACCAGCGATCTAAAAATAGACTTTGCCCAATATGTCTAAAAATATAAATCCATCTATTTTTCCAACTTGACCAACCATCCAAAAATAGCATCCTGCAATTTCTGAACTAAGGTCTCCATGTCTAAAAATAGACATAGTCTAAAAATAGACTTGCGCCAAAAATAGCCTATGGGCCCACTTAGTGAAGGCAACTCTTTTCACTGAGATCATCATCTTGCTGAATCTCAACACTCCCTCTCAACAAGATAGGGATTATATTTCACCCCGATCCTGTCTCTATCGTATTCAAATTTGCTCCTGGTGAGCACCTTCGTCAGAATATCTGCATCCTGATCTTCCGTAGGAATGTACTGAAGCAACATGATCTTCCGCTACACACAATCTCTGATATGATGATACTGGATATCAATATGTTTAGATCTATCATGAAATACTGGATTAATCGAGATTTTAATGCAACTCTGATTATCACAATATATCACTTTAGGATCTAAATGAAAACCGAACAAACCGACCAGGATCTTCCTCATCCATATGGCCTCACATGCAGCCAAACTTGCTGCCATGTATTCTGCCTCTGCTGAACTAATTTCCACAGATCTTTGTTTCCTGCTATACCAAGAAACTGTTGTAGATCTGATACTGAAAATCCCTCCAGATGTGCTCTTTCTGTTCGTTGGGCTTCCTGCCCAATCTGCATCAGTGAAGCCATGCAGCTTCACCTCATCTGACTGTATGTACCACAATCCATACTCATATGTGCCCCTGAGATACCTCAGGATATGCTTGCCTGCCTTCCAAAAGAGCTTGGTAGGCTTAACCATCGCTTTTGAAAGCTGGTTCACCGCATAGCATATGTTTGGTCTTGTATTAACTAAATACATGAGTGAACCAACCAACTGTCGATAAATAGTAGCATACACTACCTCTGCCGATGTAGCATCCTCTTTCCTCCAACCACCAGGAAGAGGAGTGTCGATAGGCTTGCAGCCATGCATGTGAAACTTCTCTAGTATCTCTTGGGCATACTTGCCTTGAGACACAAACAGTTCACCTTCCTGCTACCAAATTTCCAATCCTAGGAAATAATGAAGGAGGCCCAAATCCTTTATCTTGAACTCCTTTGCAAGATCTGCCTTGCATCAGTGTATCAAAATTTCATCACCCATTAGTATTAAATCATCTACATAAAGCACAATGATCAAAAGCTTACCCTCCACCACAATTTGGTATAGGTTTGGATCCGCCTCACTCTTGGCGAAACCAAGTCTGGTGAAATAACTGTCTATCCGTGTGTACCAAGCACGAGGTTCTTGTTTCGGCCCATACAACGCTCTTTTGAGCCTGCACACGTGTGACTCGCTACTGAAGATTTCGAATCCTTTAGGTTGCTCAATGTACACATCCTCCTCAATGATTCCATTAAGGAATGCAATCTTCACATCCATCTGATGAATGTGCCAACCCATCCATGCTGAGAGAGCAAGGATGGTCCGTATGGAAGAATACCTTGCGACAGGTGCAAAGGTTTCTTCATAGTCAATCCCCTCGATCTGTGAGAAGCCCCGGGCAACAAATCTTGCCTTATACTTCTCAACGATGCCATCAGCAGCTTGGTTCACTTTGTCGATCCATCTCGAACCTACCACTGATTTCCCTTCCGGCCTTGGAACAATCTCCCAAGCATTGTTTCTGACAATAGAATCATACTCTTCCACCATGGCATCTACCCATGTGGGATCCTCCACAGCTTCCTCGAAAGAAGATGGCTCCGTCACGATACACTTGCTCATGAGAGCCATGTATCCAGTAAATCGGTCAGGTGACTGTCTCTATCTGCGATGTGATGTAGGAACTCCTACATTCTATGTTGCATCAAGTTTCAGTCGCTCAGCTTCCATAGTGCACTTCTGCCCTCTGATGTTTGGTGTTGCATGAGTGGTTTCTTCCACTCCATGAATCTCATCCTGTGGCTGATCCACATCTAGAGGTTCATCTTTAGGAACAAGTAGCTCCTCATCTGCATGCAAGTGTAGCTCCCTCTCAAGCGACAACTTCATGGCTTTCTCCTCATGAAATTTGATATCCCGTCGCACGACAGTCATTCGAATGTCTGGCAAATACACATGATAATTGTGGGGTGTTTCTGTGTACCCCAAAAATATCCCAACTTCTGCAGTTGGCTACAACTTCTTCCTGGCATCCTTCGTCACATGAATGTAAACAGGTGAGCCAAAAATCTTCAAATGAGAAATATCAGGCTTCTTACCAGAAAATGCATCTTCAAGTGTACTCATGCCAAGTACTCTATGAGGACAACGATTTTGCACGTAAACTGCAGTGTTGCATGCTTCAGCCCACAAGTGCATTGGTAGGCCCTGATCATGTAGCATTGCCCGTGCAGCACCCATGATCATTCTGTTCTTCCTCTTAGTGACCCCATTTTGCTGTGGGTTGTGAGGCGCTATGAGTTCTCTTAGAATTCTTTCTTTGCTACAGAAGTCTTTGAATTTGCCCGAGATGTATTCACCACCATTATCGCTCTAGAGAGCCTTCACTTGCTTACCCGACTCTTCTCCACCAACGCCTTGAACTCACAGAACTTTGAGTATGTCTCGCTCTTCTTCTGCATGAAGAAGATCTAGCATCTACAAGAAAATTCATCAACAAAAATCACATAATACCTGTGTTTTTCTGTTGAAGCAACTGAGAAAGGTCCACACACATCTGTGTGAATTCTCTCAAGGATCGTCAAAGCACGACTATCCTTCTCATGAAAGGTGGTCTTCACAAACTTACCCAAAGTACATCCCTTGCACTGATCTGACTGCACAAGTGTACCCTTGGGAAGTCCGGTAGAAATCTGCTGCAAAATATTCAAAGCGCCATGGTGAAGATGGCCCAATCTCCTATTCCATAATTCGCCCTCATCTCGGCTCACCACTTCTTCTGCTTTTCCCACCATTGCAACATAGCCATCTACCTCCAGCTTGTAGAGATTCTTAACTCGAATCCCTATCCTCTTGGTTTGACCCATTGTTTTATGCCGCAGGAAAGCTTTTCCATCGCTAAAAACAACATCATAACCCTTGTCTTCCAACATCGCCATGGAGACCAAGTTCTTCTTCAGACCTGGAACATGCATAACATCCTTCAAGATGAAAGGTTTTCCTGAATCCCTCTCAAAGGAAATGGTACCGATACCAGTCGCACTGTATCTACCAGCATCGCCCATCTCGATATGCATTTGAAGGTCCTTCTCCTCCAGATCACTAAACAACTCTTTGTCGCTTTTCATATGGAAAGACACACCACTATCAGGAAACCACACCGATCCCATTACGCTTGAAACCAAGCATGAAATCAAGGAGAAATCGAGCGCAAATTGCGAGGCTAAGGCCTCTCTCGCTGCAGATCCAGCAACTCTCTTATTCTTCTTCTTTTGTGGGTAGTTAGTGGCAAAATGCCCATGCTGGTGACAGTGAAAACACTTCACCTTGGACAAATCCTACTTCTTGCCTTTAGCTTCGGCTTTGGAAAATTTCTTCCCTTTTCCTTTCCTTTCTTTGGAAGCCAAAGCGCAATTTTATTCATCTTCATTCTTCGATGAAGATCCATCCCTGGTCGACCGCCTTATCTCCTCCTGCACAAGATCCGACCAAAGTCGCTCCCAATCCGGCAGTTTCTCCCATCCATTGACAGAGTCTTCATAACTATGCCAACTCTTCGGTAATCCAAGGAGATCCAAGCTCATCAAGTCTTCATCCGCAACAGTAATCCGTACACTTCCCAGCTCATCCCTACACTGGACAAACTTCGTGAGGTACTTGAGAATGTTGTCGCCCTTTTCCATTTTTATTTTTCTGAGCTTGTCTTTCAGCACCAACTTCCTTTGGTCGCTGCTGCTTTGGAACAAATCTATCAAAGCCTTCCACATCAAAAATTGAGTGGCTTTCCCATGAAGGCTAGACACAATGTGGTCCTTCACACCTTCCAACAGAATTCTTCGACACTTTTCTACCTTCTTTTTCCATGCGTTAAGTGCGGCTGCATCGCTAGAAGCAGGCTTCGAAATATCAGTATCTATGAACTCCTTTAGACCATTATCTTCCAGCACCGCCTCCATCATATCCTTCCATGCTATGTAATTATAGCTTCCCTCAAGGGCATACTCCAATTGAAATCCGTTGAAAGACATTTCAATGTATGCTTAACTTCGACACGAAGAAAACGCTGCAGCAAATTCAAATTCCACTAGCACAAAACTCAACCGCTTCAATAATTGCAATCTCCAATGATCAACACAACTCTGATACCATGTAGAAATTATACAACTAATGCGTTATACATCCAAACTTCTCCTGATCTCACACTATTTGACTTTATGCAAAATACAGAATCTATTCCACCATTGATCATATGCGGAAATTAAAAACTAGATTGCAATGCACACATGCAGCAATAAAAATCACACACATTAACAAAATTGTTTAACGTGAAAGCTTGAAGCTGAAAACCCCAACTATCTGTATATAATACATTTCATAGAGATCATGTAACAATCCTCATACAAAGCTGATCATATCAAGCTCTCAGTATAATGCAATCGCTACACACTAAGCAAGAGAAATCAGCAAAAACATGCACTGTTTTTTGCCCCTCTTGCTAGCCTGCCTCTACTGCGCAATCTCTGCTGAAGAATACACTTGAATGAATTCGAATTGGACCAGCCTTGACTATGAAATCCTCATTGGCATCTCCAATGAATGTGTGTTGCATCTGATGCATCACTAAAGTCACAACTGATAGTCACACTGCCCTTTCACCTATCTCTCCACTGAGTCTCCACTAATTTTCTCTGCACTGTAGTTAACTGTTGTCTCTGTCCAGTTAAATAATGAGTTATTATTTAATGAATTAATTTAACTAATTAATTCACTCAACTCCACTGAAAGTATCAATCAGTTAGACATAGACACAATCATTTCAACTGAGTTTAACTCCAAAGATGTAGTTAAAATAGAAACAAACTCCACCAACTACTTCTCCAACTCCACCAAACTCTGCCACTTGAGTTCTAACTGAAGTCCTCCATGCATGAACCACCAGTAACCCTAGGAATTACGTAATTCCTTCAGCTAGCTGATCTGAACCATCTGTTAACTGAAATTAAGTGCTCCAAGAGAATAAGTTGTCATTTAGAGTCTAAATATTATTAAGAGCTAATAATATTCGACACTTCTATTTTTAGACCAGCGATCTAAAAATAGACTTCGCCCAATATGTCTAAAAATATAAATCCATCTATTTTTCCAACTTGACCAACCGTCCACAAATAGCATCCTACAACTTCTGAACTAAGGTCACCATGTCTAAAAATAGGCATAGTCTAAAAATAGACTTGCGCCAAAAATAGCCTGCGGGCCCACTTAGTGAAGGCGACTCTTTTCACTAAGCTCATCATCTTGTTGAATCTCAACATATACATGAGCTGCTCCAACCATAGTGAAATGTCATGAGATGTATTACATGATGCCACCACCCATGCAACTGGCACCCCACTTTGTTGGTGATCAAACACGACGAGTGTGTACAATTGATACTATCACATTCAAAATACATAGATCATCAACCTCATATCATCAATCATTATTAATCAAGTTATTGTACTAGATCAATCATTCTTAATACACTCACCCCATACTTATTCGTGTTGAATTTCGAATCCATGGCTATTAGGCTATTTTTCGATAGCTTCACCATGGTCTCCAATATCCACTTCGTCTAAATTCCAACTATAAAAGGGACATCTCCACCATTAGGCTTTTGATAAAAGAAAAAATCATTTTAGTGTTTCCTATACCAAAGGTTCACACTCATTTCATCCTTCTTATGAAACTGATAATTTCCTTTCATTAGACGATTATATATGTTAACAACATCTTTTCCACACAAAAATAAATCCCTATCTCGAGCTGCAGCATCCATGTCAATATATTTTTTAACATGCATTTTGCAAATAGAGTCAACTAGCACATCCATGAAAAAACAACTCTCTACATAGGAAACCATGTCCCTTGATAACTTTGGTTGATGCAGAACCCTAACAGGACCTGAGGTGTCATGTTGGCCATGACAAGGCAATTGTTGGCTATCTACATGCTCATACATGTTATATGTTATTATCGCAACCTCAGGGATTTGGACCATAATTTTTACAATGAAATGGCATTGGCATCCCCTCTTTTTCACAAATGAGTATTTTCGCTTCACTTCATCTTGTCCCCTTCTGTCATCGGAGCCATATGAACAAGCATAGCTACATAAAAAAGTTTGGAAGCTCGATACATATGATTCCATGAAAACTGTTTGAGCACTATTCATACCAACATATATACATAGGATTTATAAAAACACTTACACTTCATATACCAAGGAAGCAATAGGCCTTGAGCCTGGGTGTTTTCTTTGTACCTGGGTGAAAGAACATGGAGCATTTGGGTTCATTTCCTCTCCTTTAATAAAGTCTCCAATTCTAGTTGAAGGAATTTTTGCAATCCAATCTAAATAGTCCATGTGTTTTCCTTGTACAAAAGACCAATCTAAATCCGACCTAGAGAAGATGACATTTTCTTTAGGGTTTTGTACCGGAAGGGCAATTATTGATTCCCATTTCACCTACTTCACCATTTTTAAGCGAGTTTTTGTTTAAGCAAGTTGCCGTAACGGTGGAGTGGGCGCAACAGGGATTCTCACTTAAAAATACACAGACATAGAATTAAAAAAACAAACATTCACTAAAAAAAATAGACCGGTTTTCAGTAGTGGTCCAACGAGTATCTGTTTAAGCGAGTTACCGAAACGGTGGAGTGGGCGCAACGAGGATTCTCACTTAGAAATACACAGACATCGAATTAAAAAACAGACATTCAATAAACAAAACAGACCGGTTTTTAGTAGCCGTCCAGCGACTTTCGTTCAATCCATCGATTTTCGTTCAATCGATTTTTCAATAGTAGTCCAGTGATGGCTGCGATGGATTTCATTCTGTCGTATTCAATCGGTCTATTGGTTAAGGATATGTTCTGCTCAATTACATGATCATGCCACGCCTCTCCCCCGTCTTCCCTCGACTGGTTTGCACCGACTTATTCGCAGTGGGTTGAAGCGAGAAATCATTTGCATTCATGGGAACTCCCGTGCGTAGGTGGGTAGGGGGAAACAGTAACAGCCCGTGTCTCCTAAATGGGCTCTTTCAAATGGAATGTTCACAGGACGGAGACGGACGGAGACAAGGAGCGGTGTGGGGCCGCGTTCGCTGGAAGGATTCGCCGATCGCCAGGGGCGCAAAACCCAAAAGAGGTTAGCTTACTCTCTTTTCTTTTATTAAATGCAAGTTTTGGATAACAACATTCCATACTAAAAATTTTCAAATTTCGAGCCAACAATGTTGAGAAATTCTGTTGAAAATAGAGCATATGAAACTAATTCAACATAGTTCAGTGTCCACCAATGAAAAAATCCATACACAATAAAGATTTATCTTTAATATCTTAAAAAAATCATTTGTGATAAGGATTCCAATACTTTGTTTAGCTGGAGAAGGAATTATTTTATCCAAAACCACCCATTGAATTTACATATTTACATTTAGCTTTTAGAATTTTGGACGGTTAACTTAAATCTCTACATTTCAAATCTATGATTTAAATTTTTTTTTACCACGTTCTGTGGAACGTCAAATTCCAGGCCTGATTGAAGGTTTCAAACCGCACCTTACCTTTGAATATACGCTCAAATTTTACCATGATTTCTGAATAAGACCCTGTTTAAACCCTGCACTAGTTCGCTCATTTTATCGCTACAGAACTAAGTGATCACTAACTTGGATTTACGTTGTTTTAAAATATCTACTAAACTTCTGATTTCCTTCCTCGGGCCGTGTTTTTCTGGTATTATCTCTGGAGATGTCAAACAACATATGAAATTGTCAATTTGAGACTTTTGAATATTTTTTGAAATTTTCACGGATACTCTGTGTGAGTGCTTTTGTTATGTTTAAGAGATGGAATTTTCATTTTGAGACTTTTGAATATATTTTGAATTTTTCACAGATGCTCTGTGTGAGTGCTTTTGTTATGTTTAAGAGATGAAATTTTCATTTTGAGACTTTTGAATATATTTTGAATTTTTCACAGATACTCTGTGTGAGTGCTTTTGTTTTATTTGTGTTATACAAAATTACATGATGGCCGAAGCAGTTGTGGTCTCTGGATTTGTTGGTGTGGCCATAGAAATTTAATCAACCAGATTCTTCACCGGATATGGATTGCTATTCGCTAGAAGAAAGAATTAGGTTCCCTTGAGCATCTGGTAACAAACATCCAGCCTATCATCAACCAGATCCAGCGATATCGCCCAACATTGAATAGGAGGAGTGGAATTCCCACTTCGCAGTGCTATAATAAGGCTTCAACCATAATTATATGGCTTAAAAAGTTGGATCTGCTTCTCCGACAAGCATCAGAACTGGTCCAACAGTGCACAACTGCTCCACGGTATAATGTTATTTTCCGATATCAATCAAGTACAAAGATCACTCTTCTGATTTCAGATCTTAATGAACATCTAAAATTGTCACCTTTGGCTGCGTGGGCGCAAATCCCTGAGCTCCTGGAGGAACTCAAGCAGGAAATTGGGCAGACTATGAAGGAAAGCATCGAACCCATGCCTTCTTCAAGCATTTCTTCTGCAACCACATCCCAATCACTTGCTTCAACTAGATTCTTCATCCAGGAACCCCTTATAGTTGGACAAGACATATCTTTTGCAACGCTGGAGAAGATAGTGATCGATTCAGAATTCTCGTGCATTGGCCTGGTTGGCAAGGGTGGATCTAGAAAGACTCTGCTTCTAAAGAGAATCTTCAATAGCAAAAGGGTGCGGAATGTCTTTAGTGAAGGCTTATTGCTTTGTCTTACTGTTTCACAGTTTCCGTCTTTCAAAAGTCTTGAGAAAGTACTCTGTCAGCAGATAGCAATCCAAGGAACTGTACATGACCTAGAATATAATATGAACCCAGAAGGCGTAAAAATCTGGATGAGTCACAGTATGCAGGCAAAGAGATTTGCCTTATTTTTATATGACGTTTGGGGACAGGGTGTAAAATTGCTGGAAGAATTAGGTGTACCCTTGCTAACCGACCACTCGACCGGAATCACAGAGCACTGTTAGAGATGGGGGTTAATGCAGAAAGGTCCACAATAAAAATGGAGGATTTGCTCGAAGAAGAGAGTTGGGCGTTGTTCTCTCATCACGCTTTTCCATATAATAATAGAAATCCTCCTGTAAGCATTGAGGAGAAAACAACCAGGGTTGTGTGTTCCAAGTGTGGTGAGCTTCCCCTAGCGATCAAAGCAGTTGGCAGATCAATGGCAGGCATTACCGATCCAAAAGAATGGGAGTTCGCAGTCGGGAGGCTGCCAAACTCCGATGGCCAAGATCTTCGAGAAGCTCTGTATGATCCCCTGAGGTGGAGTTATGATGCCCTGGGCAGGTACGACGTTAATCTGTAATTGTGCTTTCTATACTTATGCGTCTATTTAGAAGACCAGGTCATCTGGATGGAGCATTCGATTCTGCTGTTTATAGGTGAAGGGATACTTGCAAGAAAGGATGGGAAAGATGAGCATAGCCACGACCCATTTGAGGTGGGGAGAATTTACATAAACCTTTTAGCAGATCGTTGCTTGATCGAGCCAACATTGAGAGACGTGGATGGGTTCGTGCTGTATTTCAGGGTGCACGACATCCTGCGTAATTTGGGAATGCAGATAGCTAAACGGAAAGAAAACTTCTACTGCAGGACAGGTATGGGTTTTTCAGCCTTAAATAAAGATGAATGTTCAGGGAAGACTCAGATTTTCTTGAACCACAACTCAGTGAGATGGCTTCCGGTGTCGTTTCGAGCTCCAGAGATCTCCTCATTCAACTTGGCCGGAAATCCAAATCTCGAAGAGATTCCAAGAAAATTGCTTAGGAGCATCATCTCCTTTAAGATTTTAAATTTAAATTTGGCATCCCTCAGGTCATTGCCAGAGAGTGTGGGGTGTTTGAAACAGTTGGTATGCATCGGCTGAGTAGGTGTGTCAATTACTAGGCTACCTGTCTCACTTTTTTTTTCAGGGAAAAAAAAATTGTTATATATAAATATAAAAACAGTACATGATGCATGATAATGTCAACCCATCACCCCAAACCGTAAAAAGGTTTGTATGGCGCATTCACAACATAATTCAGTATGAGAATCATTTCAAATACATAATAAACATCAATAACTGCGTACACAGTTCATAAAATTCCATCTGCCACATCGAAGAACATGAAATCGCAGCATAAAAACAAAAAACTGTAACTCTTCATCCGAAGGCAAATAAAGATCTTCAATAAAAATCAAACAATGTATTCTCGCTCGCTCGCAGAAGAATTAAGGCTGACCCAGGTCTTACAGATCTGGTAAGCCTGGAAATACTTCTAATTTTTTTTTTCGAAGAAAAAAACCACTGTCTATTATCAGGATAAACAGTACATAATTCCAAAAGCATATTCAATCTTCAGTTTGAGACCATCAATACAGATAGTCATAGTACATATACATAATTTCAGATATCAACCGACATCAGTCCAAATTTGCAGATATCAAAAAGACATCATTCCTTATAATGCATCCATATAAACATAGATAACGACGAAATATGTATAAACATAATTAGCAGGCAGATAACCTATCTGCACATCCCCAATGATCTGGGATCGGACGATATATCTGCACGGGGATGGGCAATATATAACCGGCTCGCTTGCAGTCAACACCACCCATGGAAATCCTGCATACAAATCAATTACAGCAGGCATATTTGATGATGCCTACCAATCCCAAAAAAAAGTCGGCTCGCTTGCAGTCGATACATCCATGGTTAGGGAATAGGGATATCGTTTGACCATATACATTGACCGTTCCTGTATTGTTTGATAATACCAAATCTCACACCTAGACCATTTTTTGATAAGCCATCATCTCTAGTGTTCATTTCTCTGTAGATGTGGTTTATAGATGGCTTATTCATCTTTGCCCATAACTACTGAGTTCTCAATAGCCAGCCCTGTGCACCAGGAAAGGCCAGTACAACCTTCCCTACCACCGCATCAATGATAATACGAGAGTCACCAAAAATACTGGCATCCATAATGCCCATGTTATGGCTAGCAAGAAGACCACCCCAAAGAGCCATAAGTTCCGCTAGAATTTTAGTGCCATGGCCACCATTCCAGCATATATGTATTCTCTCGGCCGTCAAGATCTTAATCCATGCCCCACATCCCATCATCCCCACCTGGTAAGCTCCATCAAAGAAAATCGCAAGGAGAGCAATGGGATGAGGCCTATTCCTATGAGAACCATCAGCAATGTCGGCCCCTACCGGCTCCCTATGATTGATCCATTTCATAATAGCAAAGAATGAATTTGTGCAATGGAAAAACCCATACCATCAAAAATAATCTTGTTCCGAGCCAACCATACTTCCCATATGAGAAAAAAGGGCAAGGTTTGAAATTTTCCGTGGCTTTTGTTCCACCTACGAGTGGCCTCCATTAAATCCCTTGGGATCCACGATGGTTCGATGATATGGTGTCTGAAGAGTTTCCAGATCACAAGCACCATTAGACATGAGAAGAAAAGGTGTTCAACAGATTCATCGTCATTACCACACAGAGCACACCTAATAGGGCCCTGAAAACCTCTACGCAAGAGGGAGTCCCAAGTAAGGATTTTTTTCCTCCACACCAACCAGCTGAATAATAGAATCTTGGTAGGAATGTGTCTTCGCTCGAAAGGCTAGAAATCCTTATATGATCCCTCCATAGCAGATAGGGAGTTAATATAAGCATATGTATCTTGAACAACCACAGCGCCTGACTTCATGTCACCTTCCCATGTGATCATATCCCCATCACTCCTATAGCATAATCTTGTAGCCTGAATGCCCTGTAGATAATCCTTCCAATCCTGAGCATCCTCCCCAGTGAGGCCAAGAAGAGCAGCCATTTTTAATATGGGAGCGCCATGGGCCCAATAGTAAATGACTTGGTAGAAATGAAAAATCCCACGGTGAGAAAGTTTGTGTATGATCCTTGGGGTAGGGAGCTATTCCGCACTCATACCATATATTCTATCAGAACCAAGTGTAATCTTCAGTCCATTTCCAAAATGCCATACTAACCTTCCAACAAAAATTGGGAGGACTTTTTTGAACCCCAGCCATATAGCCGATATACATATGGGCATATTGAATTGCCCACAATACAGTTTGTGGAGAGAGTCACCATGTAAGTACTTGGCATATATGATATTATTCCAAATATTGTTACCTGTGATAGCCCTCCATAAAGACTTGATGAGCAGAGCGGAGTTGAATGCGCGGATATTCAGAATACCCCATCCCCCAAGATTTTTGGGCATACATAACAGATCCAGCTTACAAAGATGCAGCTTGTTACACATCCCCGGCCCGCCCCAAAGGAATTTTGCCAATATTTGATTAATGTTATGCAGAGTTTGTTCTGGAAAGTAAAATAAATGTCCCCAGTAAACAATTAGCTGTGTAAGTACCGCTTGGATCATGATCAACCTGCCCCCCAATGAGAGCCACCTATGTGTCCATTTGCATATCTTGGCTTTGAATCTCTCCACCAACCACATCCATTCCTTTACCCAATACCCACATGATTTGATTCTACATCCCAAGTATGTAAAACCATCTTCTGCCTTCTTGATATGAACACCAAGGAAATTCGCAGTGAATTTGATCTCCCCCTCATTTCCATATTCAGAAATAAGGAAAGATTTCTCCTTGTTAATGCTTAGTCCATTTGCCCTCCCAAAACGAGTCAACAAGTAATGTATATAAAACCAATGGTTTCGAATGATTTTGCAATAAATGAGAAGATCATCCACAAAAAGTGAGTGAGTGATACTTACATCCTTAGAGAAAGAGAGCCCAAATATAAATCGTGAGGTGACAGCCATCTTCATAAGCCTGCTAAACCCATCCATGATCAATATAAATATGAGGGGGGACAGTGTGCATCCCTGTCTAATCCCCCGCTCAACTCCGAAAAATTCCGTCAGCACACCATTTATAATAACAACAAAAACAACCGAAGTTATACATGCCATAATCCATCTTATAATATGAACTGGAAGCCCAATCTTAAAGAGCACCACTCAGATGTATGACCAATCAACAATGGCGTAAGCTTTATATAAATCAATTTTCATAATGAGAGCCTCCTTCTTGCCAGTGTGCATGGAATGCATAGCTTCCTGTGCTATGGCAATATCATCATGAATTGACCGACCCTTCAAGAAACCATACTTCTCCTTCAAGATATACTTAGACAAAGTAATTTTCATCATGTTTGCAATGATTTTAGATGATACCTTATATATAATATTACATAATGCAATCGGCCTGAAATGAGAGAAGGACTTGGGATCCGAAGACTTTGGAATGAGCACCAAGAAGGTGGAATTCATGCTAGCCAGAATATGTCCCAAAATCCTACCATATTCTACAACATTCGTAATCTCATTAGCCATAATGACGAAAAAATGTATATAAAATTCCGCTAGCCAGCCGTCCGGACCAGGGCATTTGTCGTGGGCAAATGATTTTAATGTTAATTCAACTTCCTCATTTGTAATTGGAGCATTTAGGCACTGAATAACCTCCTCATCAAACATATGTGGCATGTACTAGAGGATCCATTCCTGGCAATTAGGGGAGATGTCCGGATTAGCTTTGTAAAAGGTCAAGAAGTTTTTGTATGCTTCTCCAATAATCTCTTCCTTGGTATGTACATGGGTTCCATCATGTTTTTGAATATACCAAATTGCATTTTTGTTCCTTCTCTCATTAGCAGTTTTGTGGAAAAAATTTGTATTCAGATCTCCCTCCTTGAGCCATGTGATCCTACTCTTGAGTTTCCATGTAATCTCTTCAATCTTCAGAATATCATCTCTTCTCTACTGTAATTTGGCCATATGAGAGTAGGTTTGTTCATCAGGGGCAACGCTGACAAATTTTGAGTGAGTATCACTGAGGGTTCTGGTAATGTCATTGAACTCTTCTCTGAGCTTTTCCTTCTTTCGAATTTCCCATGCTTTTGTAGTGATCTTAATTTTCTTTAGCTTTTCTTGGAAACGTGCCCATCCCTGTAATCCTGAATATGGAGAATTTTCAGCCCACTTTTCCCAAATGATCATATTGTATTCGTCATCATGAAGCCATGCCCGATTGAATTTGAATGGGACCCCTTTTTGTTTACATTCCATACGCCATGAGAGAACAATTTCCATGTGATCCGATATGTCAGACACGTGAGTATATGTACGCATGTTACCCAACCAATCCACCATATTCCCCTTTACCATAGCTCTGTCCAATCTTTTGCCAATAAAATTCCCTCCAGATCGATGATTCGTCCACGTAGGGATAATGGGATTTGGGCGCACATCAGTCATCTTAGCCAGTTCAAACACCTGCCAATGTATTCCGCTAGTGGGTCAACCCGCACCCGATGACCCCATGATTCATCGACATTTAAAGTCAAGTTGAAATCCCCCATAGCAATCAGGTTCTGCATCATAAGAATACCTGAATTGTTCATGCGCTTCCAAAATTCATATCTGTTCTGACATGGAGCATATAGGTTAAGGATATTGAAAGTGTCCTGTACCCCACAGTTATTTCCAAATAACAGTATGCCACCAAAAAAACTATAAGCCAAAAACTTAGCATATGTCGAGTTCCATAATGCCATAACGCCACCCGCGTCACCAACATCATCCATAGCCGCCACGTGCCAGCCCGGTCTGATGGATAGAATACACCTTATAGCTTTTACTCTATCACATAGAGTTTCCTGGATAAGAATAATGATAGGTCTCACCGTATTAAGAATCTCCCTCAGGCGGTGTAGTTTATAGGGGTCGCCCATACCCCTAAGATTCATGGAAAGAATAGAGTTCATTTGGAACCACCCATGGGTTTGCTTGCTTTAAGTGGCCCAATGTCACCAACAAAAGAGATGGGTACATCCGTGAGATCAACAAAATCATCATTAAACAAAGATTTAGACTTAGTTATCCCCTTGAAATGTCTCAACCCCTGTTTTGTGTTCTTTCGAACAATTATTTTGCTTCCAGATTCAAGGGATATAATAATCTCATGTTGTTGGGGGATTCTATCAAATACCGTTAGGGCAGCGAGGTCAAGATTAGGGTTGCCCAGCAAAGAGTCAATGTCACTTCCAACAGAATTTTTGGGGGATTCCGTGATATCAAGGGCAACATCATGGCAAGGTGATGAGGGAGACGCCCATTCAAGGGGGGGCATCGATGGGGATACATATAGCAGCTCAGAGGGAGTATGAGATGGCCCAGGAGACAAAATATAAGGGGGAGTAAGCAAGGTGGCAGAAAGTAGGGACTTATCCAATATATTAGAATGGACAGCGGTATTAAGGGAAGGTCGTGCCCCCATCAAAGGACCCATACCATTAGGAGTAAATGGGGTGGCAGAAAGAAGGGATTCATCCAAAATATCAGAATGGACAACGGTATTATGTGAAGGCCCTGTACCCGAAAAAAGCCCCATACCATTCTCTGTAACCTTAGGAGAACCAAGTGAGATATGATTATTACCCATAGGAGAAACAATGGATATATGATTATTAACCAGAGGCATATCCCCCCCCAAAACCCGATTAAAAATAGGAGCACGTAACTCATTTACAAAGGGTAATTCCAAATCAAGATGAGCAATATTTACATCACATTCATTAGCTGATACATAATCGTCGTCACCCGAAGATGGCATAATTGACTTACCCGAATTATGAGCATCATTCCTGTCCACCCCATCACCAACATTTACACGTTCAGATCCATCGTTACCAGTCATGACACTGCGGGAGGCTTTAAAGCACATTGGACAACAGTTCTTTAGGTGTCCCGTGGTGACAAATCAAGCACCGGAACGGTAACCCCTAGTAGTCCACCCGTTGTCGATGTCTACGCAGACCCCATACTAAGTCGACATCCCCAGGCAAGCCTCCCTTGAAATTTGCCTACACTAATAGCCATGCTATTCTTTTGTCAGAGGTATCGATGATACGAGGATCAATATACTTAGTATAACCAATGGAATCGCCAATCGCCCTGAGGGCTTTCAGTGTTCAAAATTCAAGAGGAAGCCTCAGCAACTTCACCCATACAACCTTGCTTTTGGGAGCTTCCATCGCCGGATTAAAACCAAAATACCAGGGTACAAGTTGCATGAAACTTATTCCTTGTACCCACGTCTTCTTTATAACCTTTGCAACATCCTCCTCTTTCACGAACTGTATACTAAACCAGTTATTTAGCAGCATACTTACCTTAGGCGAATTGCCCAGAATAGTGTTCCATAACAGCTTTACCCATTCCACAATGTCCACCTCTTTGCCATCTGCAAACATCCATCGGCCAATTAAAATGTTTTTTTGTAGGCTCGCCACCCTTCCCCATAGATCATCATACTCCATAATAACTTCCTTAATCACCATGGTCAGCTTATAATAACAACCATTTTGGTTTCATCTCTTCCAGCCCCAAGCTTCTTTCCCACCAGCAGCCCTATCCACCTTGTTTTCCAGACATGCACCAGCGCGAGAGGTCGGTGGCATAAAACAAGACTGAGCAATCAAATTTGCGTCTTCATCTAGAACCCTTTTGATTCTGTGCTCCGCATCGATAGCGGAAATTAGTGCCTCCTGGGCGAATATATCAGAATTAATAATATCATTGACATCCGTCATCTCGAAATAACAGATGTCAAAAAATCAAGAATAAAGAGGTGAAAAACAGGAAAACCACGTCAGCATCCAATGGAGCCGCCAGGTATGATATTCCAAACTAAAGAGTCATATACAGACCCCGATGGGTATCGTGCATCAAATGCGAGGAGTACCTATCATACACCGATCCAGAAAGCATTGGGTGGAGTAAACAAGTAAAAAGCATAACCCAGTACCGTTAGAGTCCAATCCACCACTATAAATGAAAGCCACCACCCACGGGGAAAACAAATTGGATCACCACATCCCCATACTCAATTAGGTAATCGCAATGCCCGAAGTTTTCAGATGGATCTGCTAGCGGTTATCCCTCCTGTCATGATGATAGCAATCCTACATTCCTTCGACAGTATAAAATGTAGAAAGAATGTTTGTACCCACAAGTGTCCCCTCCAATCATCAATAGCATAAAAGAGCACACAGTCGTTAGAGACCTGTATCTCACTGTAAATGGATGCCACCACCCACAGGAATTACAACCTGGATATACCCATCCCCAGGCCTGAATTAGTCATCACGATGATAATGTCAGTCAGATAAATATACTGACAAATCCACCCCACTTGGAAGTTAGCAATTTATTAAATTCCCCCATCGAAACATTCAGTACAGATGACCAATCCTTTCCTGAATTTAAAAATATAGAGAAATCCGAGAAAAAATTTCGTTTCGGCACCGGAATAACCAGATGCAAACACACATCATTCAGTGAGATAGACCGCAACAACAACATCAGTAGCATCCGGGGCATGTCCACCATCTAGAAAATAGTTTAAAACCAAAATTCTTACATGGTATAGTAATAACAATAGAATCTGCCCCTCTTCGCCGTATAGCATACCACCATGAATGATAATGTGTATATTGGGAATCCGAATCCGATGAAGACTCAAAACTAGAGATTTTTTTCCCCACGTTTAACATTTTCCCAATACACCAGTTTTAGCATGGATTTCAGGATGATAATGGCAGACAATATCAACAATACTATCATAAACACCTCCTCACGTTCTGATATCTGTTGAAAATTACTTTCAACTCTGTCAAGTACTGAGCCGCTTTCCATTTCCAGCGATCAGTCAAGATCGCAGTACAAAAAAAATTGTTGCAGAGAGCCGCTTGCCAAAAACGTTGATAAATCAATTTCAGCGCTGTATTGGATACAGAGAAATTGAACAGCAATCCGGACTTGAATTTTATTGAAGCGGATTTGTGAAAAATTCCGCATCACAATTTTCTGCCGTACCATTGCCAAAAAAATTGGACCTGGGAAAACTTATAAGGCGGATTTAATAAAAATTCCGCGTCACAATTTTGGTGACATCAGCAGCAACTTTTGGCACCCGGAATTTTTATACAGTTTGGTTAAATTTTGGGTTGACGTCCAGTTCAAACACAAAGTCAAAGTTCTATTTGGTTTTAAGAAAATCGTGCGTACAGTCAACATATGAATATATATGTTTTACATACATATATCAAACATATATATCATTTGCACGTTTCAAAAGGGAGGCCATGGGCCATAGTGAATTTGTGATTTTAGTTTTTTTTTTATTTTGTTTTAAAGTTTTAAAATAGTTTTTTTTATATTGTAAAAAATGTCATGGCATATAAAAAGAAGAAAAGGCCTGAGTGCATAGTTAAGAGTTGTAAGTTTTATTTTTACACACAACAGTGTAGAAATTTGAAGTGCACAACAGTGTAACAGAATTTTGAATGGCACAACAGTGCATTCATTTTTTTTGAAGAGACAGAGTATTTGTCCAGAGTGAAATTTTAGAGAGTGTGAGTTGTTTTGAACTGTGTTTTGAAGCAGTCAAAGTTTTTGTATTCCCTCAGTCAGAGGTGATTTTGTAACCAAGTTTTTGAAGTTTAATGAAATAGTTTTTACAATGAAAACTCTGTCTCCAGTGAAGAATTTTTTTTAATATTTTCTCTGTGTTGAAGAGGGGGAATTTTATTCTCCATTGTTGTTCTGGAATTTTAAATATTCCAACATGGTATCGGAGCTAGTCCAGGCTCTTTGAAGATCAAAGAAGCTGAAGGAAAGGAGTTATTTGTTGCAGCAACTTCTCCAGCATGTGAAGACTCAGCCAAAGAATCCAAAGGTATTTCTCTATACAGATTTTGTGTAACTGTTGCAGAATAGTCAAGTTATTTACATACACAGTCAAGTGTTTTTAAATCATAGTTAAGAGTGCAGAATGGCTGGAGCCAGCACTGGTATGGGTATGGGAAATATCCATCTCCCAATGTTTAATGGAAAAAATTATGACTACTGGTCAATAACTATGAGAGCTTTATTTGTCTCCCAAGACTTATGGGAATTTGTTGAGGATGGCTTTGAAGAGCCAGCAAATGAAGAAGAGTTTGAAGATTTAACTCAGGTAGAAAGAGAGTTGCTGAAGAGCAATAAGAAGAAAGACTCCAAGGCTCTCTTCTTATTGTATCAAGCAGTGCATGAGAGTGTGTTTCCAAGGATAGCAGCAGCCAAGAGATCCAGAGAAGCATGGGAAACTCTCAAGACAGCCTATCAAGGCATGGAAAAAGTGAAGACAGCAAAAATTCAGTTGCTGAGGAGAGACTTTGAGACTCTCTGTATGAAAGAGTCAGATACTATTGACTCATTCTTCACTCATGTGATTGGAATGGTCACACAAATAAGATCTCATGGAGAGACTCTTGAAGAGAAGAGGATTGTGGAAAAACTCTTGAGGAGTCTACCTTCAAGATTCGATGTGATTGTCACCACCATAGAGGAGACTAAGGATCTCACAAAGTTCACAGTGGATGAGCTACATGCATCACTGATGACTCATGAGCAGAGATTGGGTAGAAGTGAAAAATCATCTCTGGAACATGCCTTTAAGACCCAGATGTCTTTCGGAAGAGGAAGAGGGCAAGGCAGAGGAAACAAAAGAGGAAGAGGCAGAAGCCAAAACAGAGGTGGAAGGAATAGTCTAGCAAATGCTCAAGGAAGGGGCAGCAATCCAAATTAGCATCAAGGCCAAGGCAGCAGCCAGCAGAGTGGTCAGCAGAATGCTCAAGGACATAGGTATGATAAGTCCAATGTCCAATGTCACTATTGTAAAAAATATGGTCATTATGCTAATGAATGTAGAAAGAAGCAGCATGATATGGGAAGTAGAACTAGTGCAAATTTCACTAGAGAAAATATCAGCCAAGATAATTTGTTTTTAGCTTGTAATATGGCTGAAGAAAAAAGTGAGGATTTATGGTTTCTAGACTCCGGTTGCAGTAACCATATGACAAGAAACTTAGCAATGTTTTCTATGCTAGATGAGAGTGTGAAGTCACAAGTCACACTAGGGACTGATAGTAAAGTGTCTGTTATGGGAAAAGGAAATGTAAATGTTTTAACAAGGAAAGGTGCAAAGAAATCCATAGCAGATGTATATTATGTTCCAGGAATGAAGTGTAACCTCTTAAGTATTGGACAGCTTGTTCAAAAGGGGTACAATGTATTTTTTGAGGATAATGTTTGTACCATCATGGACAAACCACCCAGCAAACAATGTATTTCTGAAGTGAAGATGACAAGGAACAGGATGTTCCCTCTCAGAATGAGAGCAGATTTGAAGAATGAAGAAAAGATAGTAGCAGTGGCAAAAGAGGCTATCCAAAGCGAACCAAAAGATGAAAATTGGTTGTGGCACTTGAGATTTGGACATCTCAACTTTGGAGGTCTTAATTTGTTGAACATAAAAGGAATGGTACGAGGTTTACCATTGATAGAGAAACCGGACAGCCTTTGTGAAGGTTGTATCTTGGGGAAACAACACAGAGAAAGTTTTCCTTCCGGGAAAAGCATAAGGGCAAAGGCACCCTTAGAGATTTTCCACTCAGATTTGTGTGGACCGATGCAAACTCCATCGCTTGCTAGCAGCAACTACATGTTAAAATTCATAGATGATTTTACAAGAAAAACTTGGGTTTACTTTTTGAAAAATAAAAGTGAAGTGTTTGAAAAATTTTGCAATTTCAAAGCACTTGTGGAAAACCAAAGTGGGTTGCACATCAAAGTTCTAAGGACTGATAGAGGAGGTGAGTATATCTCTAAATATTTTCTACGTTTTTGTAGAGAAAATGGTATTCAAAAGCAGTTTACAACTAGATATACTCTGCAACAAAATGGAGTAGCTGAAAGGAAGAATAGAACCATAATGGACATGGTGAGGAGTATGTTAAAGGCAAAGCATTTGCCTAAATATTATTGGGCTGAAGCTGTACATTGTGCAGCATACATTTTGAATAGGTGCCCTACAAAAGCAGTGATGAACAAAGTGCCGGAAGAGGCATGGAGTGGCACAAAGCAAAGTGTCACACATATGAAGGTTTTTGGATGTGTGGCTTATGCACACATTCCGGATCAGCTAAGGAAGAAGTTGGACAGCAAGGGGGAGAAATGTATTTTCATTGGATACAATGAGGAATCCAAGGCCTACAGGCTATACAACCCATCCACCAAGAAGTTTATTGTGAGCAGAGATGCTCAGTTTATTGAGGAGGAAGCTTGGGATGGAAGCATAGAGAAAACAGTGAATGTTAAACACTGTTTATCTCATGATGAAGATGATGATGAATTGGCTGAAATACATCCCCAAACAACAACACCAACACAAGAGCATCAAGAGACACCCTTGAGAAGAAATGAGAGTTCTTCTCCAAGCACACCACAAGGAGGAAATTCAAGTGCTTCTTCAAGCATTTGTACATCTAGTGAAAGAGGTAAGAAGTTCAGAAATTTGAATGACATTTATGCACAAGAGGCAGAAAATGAAGGTATCAATTCTTTGTTTGCTTTATATTGTCATGTTGATGATCCTGTTCATTTCAAAGAAGCTATTAAGGATAATAAATGGATAGAAGCTATGGATGAGGAGATTAATGCCATAGAAAGAAACAAGACTTGGGATTTGGTTGAACTCCCAAAAGGTAAAGATGTCATTGGAGTTAAATGGGTCTACAAGACCAAGAGTCATGCTGAAGGCAAAATAGAGAGACACAAGGCAAGGCTTGTTGTCAAAGGGTATAAGCAGAAGCATGGGATAGATTATGAGGAAACTTTCGCACCAGTTGCTAGAATGGAAACCGTGAGAGCAGTGTCGTCCATAGCAGCACAAAACAAGTGGAAAGTTTACCAAATGGACGTGAAGTCAGCATTCCTAAATGGAGTGTTAATGGAAGAGGTTTACATTGAACAACCTCTAGGCTATGAGAAGAAAGGCCAAGAGCACAAAGTGTGCAAGCTGAAGAAAGCTCTTTATGGGCTGAAGCAAGCGCCAAGAGCGTGGTACAGTAGGATAGATTCCTATCTACTAGAAAATGGATTTGAAAAGTGTGAGGGAGAACCCACCCTCTACATCAAAGAAAAAGATGGTAAAATGTTGATTGTAGTTTTATATGTTGATGATGTTATTTTCACAGGTAATGATAATTACCTTATTGAAATTTTTAAAATAGTCATGAAAGAAGAATTTGAAATGACTGACATGGGTTTGTTGAAATACTTCTTAGGAATAGAAGTAGAACAAGATGAAAATGGGATTTTTATTTCACAGGAAAAATATGTTAATGAAGTGCTTGAAAGATTTAATATGCTGGAGAGCAAAGGAGCGATCACTCCCACATTGATGGGATTAAAACTCAGCAGAGAGGACAGCGACAAGGATTTTGATCCTAGCTTGTATAAGAGCATAGTTGGCAGCCTCATGTATTTGACTGCAACTAGGCCCGACATAATGCAGGTTGTTAGCTTAATTTCCATATTTATGGAGAAGCCAAAGGATGCACATTGGCAGGCAGGCACTGGTCTATAACAACTCTAGGTCGTCGAGAGTTACAATGTGTATTTTATATACTATTTCAGAAAATTCAGATTTAGTTGGGTACACTGACAGTGATTGGGCTGGAAGTGTAGATGATCGGAAGAGCACTTCCGGTTATGTTTTTCACATGGGTTCAGGAGCCATTTCATGGGCTTCTAAAAAACAACCCATTGTAGCATTATCTACAGCAGAGGCAGAATATGTGGCAGCTACAGCAGCAGCATGTCAAGCAATTTGGATGAGGAGGATGTTAAGAAGTTTGTGCCAAGAGCAGGTAAAAGGAACAGTGATTTATTGTGACAATAGCTCAGCTATTGCATTATCAAAGAATTCTGTGTTTCACAAAAGAACGAAACACATTGACACAAAGTTTCATTACATCAGAGAATTGGTAAATAATGGTGAAATTGTTTTGGAACACTGCAGAACTCAGGAGCAGTTTGCAGACATTCTGACCAAGTCATTGGGGCAGAAGAGTTTTGAGTTTTTGAGGAAATGTCTGGGTATGACTGATAACCCAGCAGCTGAAAGTAAGGGGGAGTGTTGAAAATTACTTTCAGCTCTGTCAAGTACTGAGCCGCTTTCCATTTCCAGTGATCAGTCAAGATCGCAGTACAAAAAAAATTGTTGCAGAGAGCCGCTTGCCAAAAACGTTGATAAATCAATTTCAGCGCTGTATTGGATACGGAGAAATTGAACAGCAATCCGGACTTGAATTTTATTGAAGCGGATTTGTGAAAAATTCTGCATCACAATTTTATGCCGTACCATTGCCAAAAAATCGGACCCGAGAAAACTTATAAGGCAGATTTAATAAAAATTCTGCGTCACAATTTTGGTGACATCAGCAGCAACTTTTGGCACCCGGAATTTTTATGCAGTTTGGTTAAATTTTGGGTTGACGTCCGGTTCAAACACAAAGTCAAAGTTCTGTTTGGTTTTAAGAAAATCGTGCGTACAGTCAACATATGAATATATATGTTTTACATACATATATCAAACATATATATCATTTTCACGTTTCAAAAGGGAGGCCGTGGGCCATAGTGAATTTGTGATTTTAGTTTTTTTTTTATTTTGTTTTAAAGTTTTAAAATAGTTTTATTTTAAAATAGTTTTTTTTTATATTGTAAAAAATGTCATGGCATATAAAAAGAAGAAAAGGCCTGAGTGCATAGTTAAGAGTTGTAAGTTTTACTTTTACACACAGCAGTGTAAAAATTTGAAGTGCACAACAGTGTAACAGAATTTTGAATGGCACAGTAGTGCATTCATTTTTTTTGAAGAGACAGAGTATTTTTCCTGAGTGAAATTTTAAGGAGTGTGAGTTGTTTTGAACTGTGTTTTAAAGCAGTCAAATTTTTTGTATTCCCTCAGTCAGAGGTGATTTTGTAACCAAGTTTTTGAAGTTTAATGAAATAGTTTTTACAGTGAAAACTCTGTCTCCAGTGAAGAATTTTTTTTAATATTTTCTCTGTGTTGAAGAGGGGGAATTTTATTCTCCATTGTTGTTCTGGAATTTTAAATATTCCAAAAATATCATTCTAATACCCCTAATAAATTCCACACTAATACCACCATAACCCATATACCAAATCAAACGAACAAAGTCAAACAATAAAACTTCATTCCCCAGGGATACCTGCGTAAGTTCTTACATGAGGATGATACTCCGAAAATCATAGAGTCAGACACATACCACAGATGCCATAACCTGGCATTGAAAAAGATCCGCAGTTCCAAGATCAATCCACATTTACATGAAGAGCCATTAAAGTCACTTCTGGTATGATGTGTTTTCGCACACAAAGTGGAAAGTGGAAGTTATTCCACTTGGTGGGTCTAAAATCACAGAATTGCCTTCAGACATTCATAGGCTAAGATCCCCAAGGCATTTAGGGCTTGAGTGTTGTGAAGATTTACAATATTTTCCTTGGACTCTGTCACTGCTTACCTCTTTGCAATGCTTACTGATAGATGGTTGTATTCGGCTGTGGACAAAAAGTGGCGAGAAAAGTCATCCTAAAATGGCGGCTTCTATCAATGATTTGCGCACCCTGACACAGCTGAAGAAGTTATACCTGGATAACAATGGAGAATTCATTACCCAAGGAACAATGGGCAGTATGGATCAAATAGATTCACTCTAATTGAGATTCACAGGTATTGCAAATTTACCAAATGATTTCTTCAATCTGTCTAATATTAAAAGGCTTTTGTTAAAATGTCCTTGTGTGGTTAAAATGGAGAGTAGGTTTTATAAATTTCAAAATTTAAGCTCGCTTAAGTTGGAGGGATGCAACAAGTTGGAAGAACTTCCAGATTTATATGAACTTAAGAATTAAAAAAAAATAGAAATCATAAATTGTTTTAAATTAAAATAAATTCCTGAAAATTTTGGTAAAAAAGGCCATTTTCTTTATTGAAAATATTTTCAATAATTTTGTTAAAAAATTTAGAAGAATTACCAGTAATAGAAGAAGGTGCAATTCCTTCACTTCAAATATTCACTATCATTTTATGTGAAGCATTGAAGATGTTTCCAGAATGTTATTTGAATATCAGAAAACTTCAAAAACTAAGACTTTGAGGTTGTTCAATGGTGATGGAGAATCTAGACAAAATCAACAAAGCAAACAAAACAATAAAAATAGTAACAAAGTCTACAGCAGAGGTCATAAATATTTTAGAAAGATGGATTAGAGTAGAAAATACAAGAGAATATTGTTGTAGCCTTTCCATTTTCTATATATCAAAAAAGCAGGTTGCTATACATAAACTGATGCAATTAGTGGCCTCAACCTGCCTGAAGGAAACCAGGTATGTTGGCCACCTGAGTGAATTAGAAGCCAACTAGTATTGGAATTGTCTTTTCCTTCTACTTTTCGCTATATCTACTTTACTATGTCCATAAAAGTTACATTTTAACTGAAAGCTGTAAAAACTTGCCGCAAAAATCATTAAAGCTATTAAAAGCAAATGTCATCCATCAGAAGAGTCAATAGGAGTCAGGTCTTCTGCAGTAGAACCCAGCATATCTACTTGCTACATTGCTTGAATTTGTCGTTCAATTCTCCCAATTCTTGTCGAAGCATGATACTAAGACATGGAAATTTCTTGGATTTCATGTTTGATTTGCTGCAATTCTGAAACCACAGTTGGGTTTCCTTCCATTTCCTACATGCTAGTCCTAGCCTTCACCAAAACACATTTGAGTTTCCAATAGGTGTTAACAGATTGATGGAAAAGGGATAACCTTCCTCTTGTATTCCAAGGATCGCAGACGAAGTCCATGGTGGCCTCCTGCTGTTTGATATCTTCATCGTCATGGTTGCTCTCTCTTTCCCAGCCTTGAATTGAATTGTGGATTTGAGTTGGGTTTCCAGCTTCATAAAGATCGAAGATAAATTCCATAAATTATTTATTAGTTTTCCTTCCACGCTTACTTGGTCCTTCATTCTGAATAGGTTGCTTCTGATTCCCTTTTCCAGTTCCCTGACGTTTCCCAGGTCGTCCTTTTTCCATGGTTTCGGATTGACAAAAAGATACCCCTGTAAAACTGTAATACATTCCTATATATGGCAGAGTAAAATAAAAAACAGAATTCAGGTGAGCTTTGGTGGAACCCTCTACACCGTTATAAGCAGGTGGAGCCTCAAACGTTGTCGTGCAACCAACAACATGTATGGTAAGCATATACAATACATAGACCATCCTGTGTACAAGAATTTGCCTAGTTTTTTTGCAGTAGAAGCTGCATATTAGAAGACACAGATTACGACTGGGGCAGCATAGAAGTTGAAGGTAAGCTTTAAAATTATACTGAGTAGGTGAAAGGTGGGTTTGTAGATTATCATTACTAAGCATGCAAGCCTGCTCATAAACGTGATTGAAGTTTTCTTTGTTGGTTTCCTAGGAAGCCGAAACCATGGAATGACACTTCCTTAGAAGGAAGCTCTAAAGGACTTGCAAATGAGCCTCATTGCAATATAGGAAAATTGAGTGTAAACTTAGACCAAACGGGCTTAACACAATAACTGGCCTTAAACTATTATGAAGACACCTTCTAGTTTTTAATTGGGTTTTTAGCTAGACACAAAACAGAGAATTTACTCGAGACAGGCTTCTAAAGCAAGGCTCTATTTCAGGGGCCAGATTTATGAGGAGCGGCATGAAAACCCCAGTGACCGGCCCTTCATTAGCATTATAACAATAAGAACAAAAGACAATACCAAACTGATAAGCTATCCCATTATAGAAACAAAACACTTCACGCATTTCATTACAATCGTCACCTTCACCTTCATTCCCTAGAACAAGAACAATGAATTGAGAAACCAAGGTAGCAAGAGCCATTACATACCAAGTAACCCGACGTCGCTGCAGACCTTCCTCTGCTTCCTCGGACTACTCTGGAAATTGTGGTGTAATGAATTTTCTCTCTTTTTATAGGAGATAGAGGAAAGGACCTTCCTTTGCTTCCTCAGACTGCTCTAAAAACTATGGTGTAATGAATTTTCTCTCTTTTTACAAGAGATAGAGGAAAGGACCACGGATACCATGTGCAAAATAACTTTAAGATTATGTAATTTTTACTTGGAGTCACTTTAGACTTCCAAATTTTTACCATATATGTTACTTATTTCCATTTCTCTTGAAGCCTAATATGTTCAATGTGTTTAAAATGATGTCATATGATTTCAAGTTGTTCAAAATATTTCATTTTAATCTCCTATGTAATGGTTGATGATTGAATATATTATTAGTTGAAATAATCACCTTATTTCAAAATGTAATATATATATATATATATATATATATATATTAAAAATCTATAAATATTATTTTAATATTAATACTTTTGACAATGATAAAACATTGAGCCCCAAAACTTGCTTTGGATATTGAATTATTACATTTTTATTGTTATATTGTATGTTGATTACAACTTCTTATTGCACCATTTATTTATAATTGTACCATTTGTATAGACTTAGGATCATGAAATGCTTTCTTATATATTGTATTTATTTAATAGGAGGTTTCCCCCTAAACATGGACTCTAGTTATTGGCTTCTTATCATTTTTAAGGTGCATGGTTTACAACATTTGGCATTAGAGAATACAAACCCAGGTTTTTCCACTTCAAATATGTCATTTTGGATTTTTTGCTATAAGTTATTTATGTTAGAAATATTTTTTTTTTTTTTTTTAACTCCAGAATTTTAATCGGGCCCAAATCACTTTTATGTTAGAAATATTGAGAGGGGGGGACTGAATCAATATTTTGATCCCAATTCAGATTCACTTAGATTATGTTTTTGTTTCCAAAATTGACATGTTCATATATTTCATTATCACATCGCAATGGGGGAACTGAATCAATATTTTGTTCCCAATTCAAATTCACTTAGATTATACGTTTGTTTCCAAAATTGACATGTTCATATATTATCAAATCACAATGTTATAGATTATATATTATTCAATAAATTATGAGCAACATTAAGTGTAAGAGCTTGTAAACCCTAAAACACATAAACACATAAACTTAGGTTTTTCCACTTCAAATATGTCATTTTGGATTTTTTACTATAACTTATTTTTGTTAGAAATACAGAAGGGTGAGACTTAATCAATATTTTGTTCCCAATTCAAATTCACTTAGATTATACATTTGTTTCCAAAATTAACATGTTCAGATATTTCATTATCAGATCGCAATGTTATAGATTATATGTTATTCAATAAATTATGAGCAACATTAAGTGTAAGAGCTTGTAAACCCTAAAACACATAAGTTCACATCGATCACATATGCATCAAGATTTTAGGTGGAAACCTAGTGTGGGAGAAAACCATAGGGGCTTCACTGAAAAAGCAATACCATATTACGTGAGTTCATATTGGGGTAAAAAAAATTAGAAAAATGTAAAACAATATATTGATTATATAATAAGAGGATAATGGGTTTTTATATATTATATAGGAATATAGGTATTATAAGGTATTATTTATTGAATATTTTGGCCAACCGGATAAAAATTCAAGCAAGTATGGTGTTATGCGGGTAAATCCTCTATGCGGACAGAGATGATCCCTCTAGCTCTAGAGTGGGTCTAGAAACAAGGAATCATGCTAGAGTGTAGGTTCCTAGTTATTCGAATGAAAAGCGAACACTATAAGACGACCTACCTGTAGTCCAATGTTGTTGTTGCGATTGTAGTGGTGATGAAGACCTCTCGCTCCTACTTTGGTAAGTCACAATCCTTTCTCTTATTGCGTTCAGAAACCTGCACACAGATCAGAAAACGATAATAGCATACAACACATTAATTCCATTCAAAAAATACTAGTCAGTCAGAGAAGACTAAGCATATTGCATTCGATAAAGAAAAAACACAAGATGGGAACCAGACAATAGTCACTTATATTATTAGGTATAAAGAAAAGATACAACCATGCTCTGATGCTGCAGTCTCCTCTAATAGGGTTCAGGCAGAGCACGTCTCAAAGCTCATCGGGGAATTCGGACGGGATGAGGGCTCTCTCGATGGAGTTCCTTCTTGATCTACCTTCTCAAAAACTCAGTTATTCAGCTATAGGTCAGTTCTCAAAGTTCAGCGAGCTTTCATAAAGGGAGATGGCTTGTTTACATAAAGGAAAAGGAGGAGGTTGGGATCCCTACAAAGGTGGAAGGGAGGCCTATCCTTTAGGAGTGTTCCAAGGGAGGTGGAAACCACTAACCAAAAGAGGAAACCCATGGATATTTAGTTCAACCACTCCCAATGACTCATCCTCGAGGTTCTTGGAATGGAACCTCCACCTCTATTTTAAAAAAATATTCCCAGAACATCTTGGCGCATGTATTACACTGGGACAGAGCACCAGGTGGCGCGGGCCCTAGTGTTAATCTTCCACATCGGCGCGAGGGTAGAACTAGCTACTCGCGCCAAGGAAAAAATAGGGGTTTTTGATGCTCTGTTCAAGAAATTGTCAACAAGAGGAATGTTACCTTCATGTAGAGGGATGCAATGAAGGTCTTTGCAAGGCATGACACTTTTCATAAGTCACAGAAATGACCCTCCAATGTGCGGGATGGGGATTACAGGAACAATGACAAAATGTTGTGTAACAGATGCCTCCTAAAGCATGAGGTCCGAGGAAGAGGGAGGGGTGAAATGCTTTATGAGAATGCGTTTGATCCAAACACCACTCTCGAAAAACCTACAATTAAAAATACAACTGATATATCTGATACATGAACATGTGGCATGGGCACAACCATCCATAAGAGAGTATATAAAAACTGACATCGAGGTATGGACGCAGCCATCCAACATTAAAGATAAACAAATAGACTCAGGTATGGTCGCATCCATCTAATCAAAGAGTCATGCAGTAAGTCATGATAATCCACAAAGAACCCGCAACTCCGGATTTTATCGTACAAAACCTATGGTCTTCACCCATCTCGACTCGAACAAGTACAAATTCAAGCATGCGAATATATGAGCTAAAGTCGAACATGCAAGAAAATCGTCTGATTACCAGCCAATGATGAAAGTTGTTAACAGACGCGAGAGAAACTACCAATAATGACAATGGCCCTCAAGGTACAAGAGGTAAATCCACGAAATGTGAACAGTGATTTAGAGTTGAACACCCGTAGAATCACTCGATCGAAGGCCAATGATGTGGACCTTTTGTTGAATGCGAAGAACCTACCATTAAGGCATGCAGGCTCCAAGGTACCGCAAACGGAGTCTCTAGATCAGATTCCTGGATAATGAGCTGAAGTCGAAAAGAAGTGACTTGGTCGAAGGAGGGCCATAATGTTTCCCACATCATCGACACGAGACAGAGGAATATGATTATTTGTGAATCAGGACCAACAGAGAATAAGAGGGAGGTTGAAAACTGCAGAGGAAAACTTCTCTTGAACATATCGGCGGCACGACACTGGATATGGCAATATTTGACATCAAGGAATCTGAGGTCATGATGACGTGGCAAAGAGAAAATGAGAGGTAAAAAGAGATTACCCAAATCCATGCAGGAAAAAAATGATGAAATGAGATGTCCCCAACCTGACATGAATGCAGACAAGTGCCATGTTCAAGAGCGACATACTGCCAAAATAACTAAAATTTGGTTCCATTTCCCCCCACCATTTCTGGCGAGTACCCCAATTATTTTTGAAAACAAGCTTGAAGGGGATATCATATGCTTGTGATGTATGTTTGTCCTTCGGAAAAATACAACCTAGTACATTTTACGAGCCCTAGGGAGGAGGAACTCGGTTAACGTCATGGCGACGAAGTCCGATGTCATCAGATTTTAACGAGTCTGAAAAAGGGAGAACTCAGCATCTTTTCATGTTTAGAGAGTTTGTAAAGAAGTCCGAAAAGAAAACTCCAGCATGGCCCTTTTCATAAATAGTCTCTCAGATCCAAAAAGGTTGAAAACAATATCTGAAAGAACCTCTTAGTCGCAATAGGCTAAGGTATTCCTTTTTCGTATATAATCTATCCCAGCCTGAAAAAGGGGTAAACGTATACTGGGTAGATATTGTTTCGCAACCATTTAACGAGTTCAAAATGAAAAGCGTCTCGGCAATGTTTTCAATTTTAGAGAGTCAGAAAAGAGCTAAAAGGTGACTCCAGTAGTGACTTTTTCGTGTTTTTACCGAGTTTGAAAAAGTATAAAATGTAACTCGTTACTTCATCATGACCGTGCGAAAACCAGTCGCTGCACAAGAGACACGTGTAAAACCCATTTCTCGAAAATAATATAATAAAATAATCGAAAAATATGTCTTAAAACCTAATTAGGGTTCTGAAAATTCATAAAATGCCATAAATGGTAAAAAATAATTACTTTTCACTTTTACCCCTTGTGGAGCAATAGTGATCCATTTTTCCTTGCGATTTTGTGGTGATGATAGCGGGCGATCCAGTAGACCAATCTTGAATCCGTCAGTTCTAGGTAAGAGCTGACACTCTTCTCCATCTTTTAAGCCACATTGTATTGCCTGCAACTCTCAGTTTGATTTCCTGAGGGGGAAATTGTCAAAACTAGGGCACGACGGTTGGTGCGGGTTTCTGGCACGGACTCGCGCCAACCGTCCAATTTTTACACTGGGGGCGCGCCCATTGGCGCGAATGTTTGAGAAACAATCGTGCCAACCGCGCAATCTCATCTCATGCTCAAAATTCCAGTGAATATAGCCAATTTTTTTCAAATTCCAAATCTTAATTAGGCCAACAATGTCCATGTAAAAATGCATGCAGGTACAAAGCAGAAAAAATGGTGATTGAGTGGAAAGAATGAGAACACGGTGAAGAGGATGAGCTTGCCATGGGAAATGAGAGATGCATGGAAGCTCTCAGAGACTGTGGACTGAAAAATTTCTTCTTAACACCGTGTCTCTATGCTCAACCGAAGCTGCTGTTGGTGTCCCGTGTTTTGACAGTTTGGCAAATCAAAAGAAAAGGCAACATCAGAACCAATCTTTAGAGTTATAGGATCTAGTCCTCTTGTTCTCAGAGAGGGATCTCTCAAATGTTTGTTTGCAAAATTTTATCTTGTGTGCTTAGAGTATTGATTTTAGACTAGTTATTAAGTGCAGGTGTTTATTTGTTTGATTGTTAGGTTGGATTTGAGACAACAGAACATGAAAGGCCTAGGAAAGATATATAGGACAAAAAAATATCTGTTTCATTGGGCAATGGAGTCAAGAAAAGGTCATAACAAACTCATCAATGGATATGGGATATCAAAGGGAAAATCTAACTTGGCCACAGGATCCTTTTGTTTTTGGAATGAGACGAACATTAATGATTTAGAAAGAGAGGTTTAATTCTCAACAAAGGGAATTTGAAAGCATAACTTGAACAATAAAGAGCTTTTCAATAGACAGGGCTAACCATGAAATCTACAAATCACACCTTAAGCAAATAATGACTTCAAAACAACTTTTTAAAATGAAATCTAAGATTCGGGGAACACCCTATTTCCTCAAAGATCTTATTTCAAATGACTTAGAAAACATAAAAGATTCACTGATAATTGTAGTCATAGAAGAGGGAACACCTAAAAACATCTATGATCATAATTATAATGACCTTTAAGCCAACTGTTTAAGTGAGGACAAAGGGCAAGATAAAAACCGACCTCTTTGATTCACTATAAGCAAAAAAATTCAAAGGGAGACTTCAATAACAGTTTTAAAGTGGCAACAGACAAGCAGGGCAAACCATAATCATGTTGAAACCAACTGTTCAAACTATTAAGGAAATAAACAAGCATGAAGACTAAAGAGAAATATTAAAGCCTCTAAAATACTTCAGCAGCAGAAAACATTAAACAGTGAAGGGTGAACAAGTCTAAGGTGCTTCCAAGAGTCATTTCTTAGCCTAAAAATTTCAGCCTACTGTAGTAAGAAATTATGGAACATAATGAAAACAGGGGAAAAACATAAAACAGTTCAGAATACTTCACCAATAGCCAAGCTCATGGATCCAATGATAGAGCCTTCTCAGGAACAAGCATGCAACAACATCATCAAGACTTCCAAGACTCTAGTTTCTTCTTCAAATTCAACGGACTATGTATGTATTTCAGAGGGTTTCAGTATTACAACTTGTGATCAAACAACAACCAATCAACCAACAGTTTCTCATATTCTACGGAGGTATTTATAGAAGAATGAGGAGGTGAAATCTAACAAAATATCTCTTAAGGCAATTAATACAGATTCAAGACTTCTTGGCCTTTTGAGGGGCTCGATGAAGAAGTTTACAGGTGGTTCTCTGTATTAACTGTTTTACATTTATGAATTAAGCTTGGTGGGAGCTTTATTTGAATTTGAGGCTTTGTTTTGGATGTAATAACTCTGCTGATATTTATTTGCATTAGTTTCCTTGAGCAAAATTAATTCCCTAGCTGCGCTGAGGCAAAATATCTGATTCTGCAATAAGTTCAGCCTCTGTTTGAATGCTTTGAGGCAACAGGTGGCTCTTATGGTAGTTGAGGAATCAATTCTCCTCATTTGAAGTGGTGGAAGCCTTTCTGTCAGTGAAACACTTATGATTTTCTGTTGACTGTGTTTTACTCCAAGGAATTAGGCTTTTGATAATTATTCTTAGCCGTAATTCCCCAGATCTATCTTTAATCTCCATCTACTGTGCTTTATCTTCAAACTTATACTCTTTAACTGCTCTTTTGAATAAAAAAGTGTCTTGTCAATGTGCAGGCCGCGCGGGGCTTTTAAAGGCATCAATGCCCATGAAGCATTGATAAAACAATGGAATAGAGCCCGCGAATGGTTCTTTTTAATAGTTCGAATGTGTAGGAAACGTCTCTCCTGGCCTTCGGCCTTTCTCTTTAATACAGTGGAAAACATTTAAAACTTGCATAAAACATAAAACAATTAAGAAATCCTGCATTTTTTAGGTTTAACTGCTTCAGAAGGCGGGAAATAACGTGGTCGTTAGATGAAAGCATCCAACGGTGGAGATCTGCGTAGAAAGGCAAAAAGGAGAGCGGGAGAAGAATAAGGTGGAGCAGTTTTGGACCGTCCGATCCGGACATGTGGACGGTCGAGATTCAATCGGAGAATCGCAATCGGGGGATCGCAATCGGGGGTGGCGAGCGAATGGAGCGATTGAAACATGCGATGCGACGAAGCGCAAGCCGTTGATCTAAAAGTTAGATCAACGGTGGAGAACGAAACGGGGGACTGGCCAATCGGAGGGGGTAAACAAATGCACGCGATGGGGATTTGCGATGCAAGTTTGCACGGACTATTGATCTGAGGATCAGATCAACGACGGAAAGTGAATCGGGAAAAGGCCAATCGGAGGGAGCAACAAGTGGATGCGATGTAAAAATGCGATGCGATTTCAAAACTCCGATGCGATGGAACGCTGGCCGTTTGATCGGTGTATGATCAACAGCGGGGGTTAGTTTTAGAGTGAAGCAGGGGAAAACCTTTATAACATATAAAACCCAAATTTTTAACAAATAACAAAGGTTTAATGGATCAGGGTGGAAAAATAGAAAATAAAAAATATATATAAAGAATAGGCGCCCGCCTGCGGGGCCTTTGGGCTTTATGAATGGTGATATGGCCGGGGCGTATTAAAACAAGGGCCAATCGTAATCGGGCCATCGGGTCAGGTCTTTTAATCAACCCATTAAAACATTTGCGATGCGATTGGCACCCGGGATATTTAACACTTGGTCTCGGGGAAGAGTTATATGGAAATGAAAGCAAAAGGGGCGGGGTTTATATACATGAGGTTTGATCGCATCGAAAGTTTGATGTGGGTATTCTTAATCAACCCATTGTGTTTTCTCCAATTTTGGTTTTCAGACCAAAACTTTAGAGAAGCGGGTTTTTGCATTTTACAAAGGAAAAAGCGGATCGGGAATGAATTTTTCAATGGTTTTCAAAGGGTTTTTGGGGGTTTCGATATAGTTAAAAAATGGGTTTTTAACTATTTAAAGAGGATTTTCATGAAGGGAAGAAAAGAAATCATGAAAACAAAGGAGTTTTATGGAGAAAAAGGGAGAAAATGAAGGTTTGAGAAGGGGGGAAAATGAAGGTCATGCAGCAGTCTTTCACTTGGAATCAATAGAATTTTATGAGTATAAAATGGAAACAGCAATGAAGATTTTGGACAGAGGCATGAGGTCTTCTAGAGTCTTCAAGAGCCAAAAAATTTTAGCAATGAAATTTGTTCCTTGAAGGCTCAAAATAGATTTAGCCACCTTTTGGTATAATCAAAATATTATAGGTGGCTAACAGCTGCTACAGTATTTAATTAGCATATGGGATGAGGATCAAGAAAAGTTCATCCTTTAGGATCAGGAACTCGAGATCGATGTTTCTGATGTCTACTTCATAATAGGATTGTCGCGGAGGGTGGTAGCACCTATCATGACCGACACTCGTCCCACTATGGAGAGCATGAGCATGGTAATAGATAGGGTATGTCCAGGGGCTTGGAAAGGAATAAGGAGTGGGAAAGTTGATATTGAAACGATCCCAGATTTGTCACTAAAATTAGTGCTACATACCATCACACAAGCTGCAGGATCGCAAGCACCACATGAAGCAACAAAGACACAATTACTCCTTGTTGTAGACTACTTGACTCTGACCATCTACGATTGGGCAAAGATCGTAATTATCAACATGAAATGCCAGCTAACCAAGTGTAACAAGGCCAAATTGAAGAAGTTTGGGTATGGATCTATCTTGGTATCATTCTTCCTAGAACGACTACCAATATTTCAGCGTCAAGATTTCATAGTCCCGACACCACCAGCTATGGAACCACTGATGGCCTGATGGGTAGCTTTGATGCCCAGGGCAGGGGGCGATCAACAGATGTCCTGGAGACCGGAGTTCTTTGATTGGCTCCAGCGACAGTTGATTTTCATGGAGGATTGGCCCTACTCTGGTATATATTTCATTGATGATTCGAACCTCCCACTCCCAGAGGGAGAGGATTGGGATGAAGATTTGGGTGAGACTCACTTTTGATTTTCATGAGTGTTATGATTTTTTTTATTATATATGCATGTTCTGACATTCAATCTATATGTATGTAGACGTTGGCCCAGAGAGACCTGCAAGCATGTCTCCAATAGCGAGGCGAATCCCTCGTGATTTCAATCCTCATGGTGAGGGTGGCGAGGAAGAGGAGATAGTACGAAACCTGGAAGGGATCACCCATGGGGTCCCTGACTATGCTCGCTTCGACGATGTTCCCTGCACATATCAGAGGCATACTGTAGGGGTGCCAAGTCGTATTCACCACTTGCTAAGGCGGTTGGTACGGGAAGTGACGTGCTATCATGAGCACCATGCCGATTAGACACCATCAGAAGGTGGAGCATCTGATGCAGCAATGAGTTCACAATAATCGATTTCAATCGAACTCAAAGGCATCAAATCTTCAAATGAATTGATCTATTCAGGAAAAGGGATAATACATGGGTCATCGAACCGAGAGGTCATATTAACTTGAACAGTCTTTGGTGGTGGAAGGGGAAAAAATACCCATGAGGGCAGGACCTTTGAAGAGACCCGACCCAACGCTCTCGAAGGGAGTAGGGATCTTATCCACATACGGAATGTTGTTCTCAGAAGAAGAGGTGAAGAACAAAAATTGATCGACAGTAACAATATTTCCCTCATGTGGAAATTTCAAAACACGGAAGAGGGTGGACGAAATGAAAAGCATAGCGTGAGTCCAATTGCAACTGAGTAGAAGATTGTAATTGAGCTTGGCGTCAAATAATTCTACTTCAACATTGACTATCTTCCCTTTCAAGGTAATCGGAAAACTAGCGAGAACACCCAAAGGTTTCGATTCCCTTCCATCAAATGCTTCAAGGGAATTTGGTGACGAATTCAGAGCCGGAGAGCCGATGGCCTTCTAGCAAGAAGATGACATGACACAGGTTGATTCACCTTCATCCACGACAACTCGATGAATTTCAAGACCATTATTAATGACTTGTATAATGAGCAGAATCTAGTGCAGAAGTCGTGGGACGAAATTCTCTAGATTGAAAGCGAGAAGGCTAGTATCAACAGGATCGACCCCGCCGATTGCAGATAATAAAGCTTTCCACTGAGACAGACAATTCTGAAGTACTTCTAACACGGACATCGCGGATGGAACCTACGCCAAATCCTCAACAATACTATAATGTTGAGTGGCATGGGCATTGGGATTATAAGAATACTTACGGAGAACACCTTTGGAAGGCATCTGTACAACGGGTTCAGCACTGAGCCTTTCAATCTCAAGAGGGCCAAAAATAGGTGGAGGAGGAGGACCATCAACGATCTCCTTCCCTATTGCCTGGCATGATCCAGCATAATATTTTGACCGAGTAGTAATAGAAATGGTTGCAGAACCGTTCATCATGAACGCCTGAGAGCCAAACAGAGAAGATGGTTGAGGTTGCTCGACCACTTGAGTTTGCTGAGACGGAAAAGGTTCTTTAAGGACAACAGGAGTTCCTTGAGTTCCTTTGATCATTCTACTAACTTCATCCCATCGAGGACAGTCCTTGGTGTAGTGCTCTTCGTCACAAATCAGACAGGGATACTTCGGCTTGCACTATGAACCATCTTCAACACGAGATTTGGACAAATCTAGTTTCGGGGCATCGGCTTTGGCCTTGCCTTTACCCTTATTTTTCCCTTTAGAAGTCTTATCTGCAGGATTGGCCTGAACGACATTGACCTATGAGATTTTATGAGGATTCAGGGTGGACTAAGGAGCAATATCATTGGAAGAATTATACTTTTGCTTCCCAGGTTTTGAAGAAGAAGACTTACGCACATTCTGAGACACATAACCAATAATGTCGTCAACCGATGGGTTCGTCGGTGCTTTAGAGGTTCTAGGTCGAGGGGCATTAGGAAAAAGATCATACAATGTGCCTGATTGAGAGTACATGAGATCAAGGTATTGGGCACGAGTGATGGCTTGTTTCTCGGTTACACATGCACCCATGGCTATGTCTTTTGCAATCTGATTGACAAAGGAGGTAGTGAACCAATCAATGAGAAGCTGATCAGGAATCTCAAACTTGATCAGGCGACGACGATGTCTCCATTCATGAATATGGTTTGAGATATGGGTCGCCCAGTCCTGTTTCAAGGATTTGAGGAGATGTGTCCCGAATTCATAATGAATTAGTAACTGAAAATGAGTAAGGAACGCCATGGTGAGAGAGTTGAAATCTTGGAAGATACCACAAGATAGTTCAATATACCACTTAGCAGTGGCACCAGTAAGAGTCCGTTGGAAAATACGGAGTCGAATAGAATCATCCACCCAAGAGTTAGAGGAACACCACAAGTGGTAAGTCATAACATGCGCTTGGGGGTCTTCTCCGGACTTGCCCTCAAACTTGGGACAATCACCAAGAATCTTAGTCAAAATCGGAGGCAAATACAGGTTATGAAGAATAGGATCGTTCGTTAACTTGGACACATCCGATAACTCCAACGTGGAGAGAAATGGTAATTGAGGGTTAAAAAGCATAGCATGCCCCCGATAGGGACCCGTGTTTACATTCCATCCTGGTTGAGAAAAAATCTGCCCCCATTGGTTTTGTCCCAAGGGATTCTGACCATAAGGGTTATAAGCTGAATAATTCTGTTGATACTGAGGTTGAGGACCAGGATACTGATTCTGAGTATACCATTGAGGTCCTTGTTGAGCAACATAAAGATTTTGCGGCGGAATGTAAGCATGGCCTTGCGGTTGATGATATGGAAACTAAGATTGAGGGTGATAAGTGAAACCTTGAGGCACACTATATACTGGTTGATATTAACCATGAGGGTAATAAGCGCCTTGGGGTTGAGCGGGCTGCTGATAAGTAGGGCCCTGCTGAGTTGGATAAACAGGGAGAACCGACTTTTGAGCACGTTGACCTGACTGTGGAGCAGAGTAAAGAGGATGTTGAGCATGGTAAAGCAGTTGTTGAGCCGGCTGAGCAGGCTACCCCTACAGAGTAGGTTGGCCTCACTGATGAGGGCCACCAGGTTGCCCCTGCAGAGTAGGTTGGCCTGATGGCTACGATGGACCAGGTTGTACCTGATGACCAGGTTGACCCGGAACAGGGCCATAGGGTTGTCCTTGTTGTGCAACGTTCAGACCAGTTTGAATATGTGGTCATTGTTTTTGAAAAAAAGGTTGTCTCTAAGATGGATAGATTTCCCCCCCCGGGATCGTAAGAGGGTCCTGGTTGATATAACGTTTGACTGGAAGGACCTAAGGGTTGTCCTTGTTGGACCATAGGATGACCTTGTAAAGATTGGCCTTGTGGACCGTAAGGTTTTCCCTGTGGACTGAAAGAAGACCCTTTCTGAGCCGAAGGTTTCCCCTGAAAGGGTTGCCCTTGTGGGTCAGAGGGTTGCATAGGAAAGGTAGGTTTAAAATGAGAAATTGTCTGATAAGGATCAGTAGGAGGCAAATAGACAGGATAACCACACTCATCGTAATGAAGCGGAAATGAATAAATAGGGTTACTGATGCCATCATGATGATGAAAAAGAGGATCACCAAGAGCCTGGGGCTGCTGGGAATCTTGGGAGCTCTATTGTTGAACAACCAATTGATACTCGTCGAAAGTAAGGTCGTTAGGAATCACGGGGGTAGTGGAAACAACACTACTAGTAGGTGAGGCCTCTACTAAGGAACTATAATGTCAGTGGATATCCAACATTTGCTCATCAAACTCGTAGGTAGAGACCATGGACCTGCAAGTATGCAAGGCTCCTGACGACTGAGTTGTGATGACCGGTGCAGATGCAGCCACACAGACAGTAGGTTGAACTGGGACAGATGCAGCCACACAGACAGTAGGTTGAACTGGGACAGATGTAACATAAACCGATGAAGCAGGTGTCGTTGATGAACGGAGGAGATGATGCTATGGATGCAACACCAGAAAGAATCTGGCCCAAAGGCCTATACCCGGATGGAAGTGACACCGATGGTGAAGATTAAGCAGACACATGAGGGGTGTTTTCTGGGAAAAGTTGGTATTCTTCAGTAGAAACATGAATTCCATCACTTCCAATAGGACCGGATGAGTCCATGTCTAACCCCGCCATTAGATCTTCGAAAATACTATGGGGACTAGGAGGTATAATAGCAGCTAAAAATGGTGATCCCAATGTAAGAAAAGGAAACTCTTCTTCGTCCCCAAAACCAGACCAAGTGCCCAAGGGAGGCCAATTGAACTCAACTGGCTCTTTAGCAGGAGATCGAGTAACAAGGGGTAAGACCAACGGGAGAATAGGTTGTTGAAGCTCGGCAGACCTAGTGGATTGAGGAGTTTCAAATGAACCGTTCGGTAAAGGAATACCACTAGAAGGGAGCGAGGATGATGAAACTGATGGTTCTGCCATCGTGACTGTGCTTCATAACAAGAAAGAAAAAAGAGATCAAATCAAAGACTCCAAGACAAAACCAAGGCAAAAAAAAAAACAAGCCAAGTGATAAAACTTTTAACGGGTGTGTAATCGTGGGTAGTTTATTTTACGACACTGAAACCAAACTTTTATGTTTCATTTTTTAAGAGTCGAGAAACAGACAAAAGATGACTCTAGTCACTTTCAATTTTAGATGAGCGTGAAAGGACAAGTGCTCGATGACCTTTTCTCTTTTTAAAGAGTCATGAAAAGATCGAAATGACTGCTCAGGTACTCTAAGCAAGAGGGTATACCAGGTTTCTGTGAACTGCCATATACACCTTGGTGATCAAATGAAAAATAAATGACGAAGGACTTAATGTACGTGCAGGTAGTCTCCCCGAACGCTGTGTTCGGTGTATCACGGTTACAAGGCGGAAAACTTGGCTTCCTATGGATAAAAGGATTGCAACTTAGAAGGGTCTCCCTTTATATACTTGACGGTAGGGGGAGAACAAGTCTGTACTAGCACTGTCTAGAGCCAAATGGCGAACGACAACTACTATGTTTTAAGACGTCGGAACACATCTCTAACCTAGACCACTAAAATATTGTGTTAGGTTCCAATGTTTCCTTAGGTTAATTGAATAAATTTTAACGTTGATCTTGGATTATATTTCAATTTCAAGGCCTTAATGTATGTCTGATCTCAAATTTCCTAAATGCAAAACTACATGCAGAAGGATACCATTTTTTGTTCAATGAAAGTTATTTATGAGAAGGATAGAAATATTTCAAGCGATAGCGGACAACAAGAATATGCGAAAACATCCACTAATGCATCTAATGCAATCTAATGAAAACAAAAAGTCTTTCCTAGACTATCTAATGCTAGTTATGCGAAATAATTCTTCAATTCCAATGCAAAAAGAATGCAATATGTTTTTATTTTTTCAATGAAATAGAGCACATGATGCACTTAATAACATGAAAAACAAAACTAAAACACTAGCTTGAGAATGATAATGTAAGATTTGAAAGTAAATGACTCTAACAACACGAAGAAAACACAAAAACACCCAAACTAATGCTGCAATCTTTTCAAATCAAAGACAAGTCCCCAAAATGACCCATACAAGCAATGTAATCAATGCTTGGAGCAACAGGAAGAAGAACCCAAAAAAGAGAGGCAATTATCATTCAACCAACACAAGTACTCAACAGGATCAAGGAAACTTTGGGCAATCAAACAGGGAACAAATTTGACAGTAATCAAGAGACTCAATTTCCGACAGAAGGCTCACTACACAAAGGCACTCAGAAACCCTAAGGCCTCAGGCTACACTGATAAGAAATGGACAAACGATTGAGGAAAACAGGCCTACAACAGTCAAAGATAGTCCCAAACACTCAATTACTCATAAAAATAACACAAAATCAAGCACAACTGACCAAAAACTCATAAATAAGGTCAAACCCAAAAACCTACAGAGGTCTTCGTGACTGTAAGGCGGTATTCCGTGCCAAACAGGGGATGTCGCGAGCGCTACATAAGTAACCTACTCCAATCGGCATGACTGTTCAACGGAAAAGCACACCAAGCCAGTTAACCATGGGAAAAGGGGAAAACGCAAATGAGCAGAGGTCAATCTTGAAACTCTGGGGCTGAACAAGGGTTTTAAACACAGCTAAGCAACCAGAAAAGGTAAACAAGCAAACCAATAACCGAAAAAATGACCCAACAAGGTGAAAGACAAACTCACACTGATCCCCAGTGGAGTCGCCAATTTTTTATGTAAGTAAATCCTCTCTGTGGACAGAGACGATCCCTCTAGCCCTAGAGTGGGTCTAGAAACAAGGAATCATGCTAGAGTGTAGGTTCCTAGTTATTCGAATGAAAAGAGGACACGATAAGATGGCCTACCTATAGTCCAATGATATTGTCGCGATTGTAGTGGTGATGAATACATCTCGCTCCTGATTTGGAAAGTCACAATCCTTTCTCTTATCGCGTTCGGACACCTGCAAACAGATCAGAAAACGATAACAGCATACAACGCAAAAATTCCATTCAAAAACTACTAGTTAGTCAGAGAAGACTAAGCATATTGCATTCGATAAAGACAAAACACAATATGGGAACCAGACAATAGTCACTTATATTATTAGGTAGAAATAAGAGATACAACCATGCTCTGACGTTGTGGTCTCCTCCAGCGGGGTTCAACCGAAGCATGTCTCAAAGCTTGTCGGGGAATTCAGACAGGATGAGGGCTCTCTCGATGGAGTTCCTCCTTATTCTACCTTCTCGGTGACTCAGTTATTCAGCTATGATTCAATTCTCCCAGTTCAACTAGCTTTCATAAAGGGAGATGGCTTGTTTATATAGAGAGAAAGGAGGAGCCTGGGATCCCTACAAAAGTGGAAGGGAGGCCTATCCTTTAGGAGAGTTCCAAGGGAGGTGGAAACCACTAACTAAAGAAGGGAGCTAGTGGTTGTTCAATTCAACCACTCCCAATGACTCATCCTCGAGGTGGTTGGAATGGAACCTCCACCTCTATTTTTTTTTTAAATTCCCAAAAAAGCTCGGCGTGGGTGTCACACTGGGACAGAGTGTCAGGTGGCGTGGGCTCCAGTGTTAATCTTCCTCATCGGCGCGAGGGTAGAACTGGCTACTCGCGCCAAGGAAAAAACAGGGGTTTTTGATGCTTTGTTCAGGAAATTTTCAACAGGAGGAATGTTACCTTCATTTAGAGGGATGCAATGATGGTCTTTGCAAGGCATGACACTTTTCATAAGTCACAGAAACGACCCTCTAATGTGCGGGATGGGGATTGCAGGGATAGTGAAAAAATGTTGTGAAACAATATATTATATATTGATTATATAATAAGAGGATAGTGGGTTTTTATATATTATATAGGAATATAGGTATTATAAGGTATTATTTATTGAATATTTTGGCCAACCAGATAAAAAGTCAGGCAAGTATGGAAAAAAAAATGGTTGAATATCGTGAGAGTGTATTTTTTTCAGGAAAACAAAGAGTAAAGTCATGAGAGCATAGATGATTCTGTTTGGAAAACAAAAGTCGCGAGAGTGCAGTTATGTGGAGGGTTTTTTTGGGAAAATTAAGCGTGAATTCATGAGAGTGCAGTTCCATGGAGGGAAATTGAAGGGTTTCATCTTGAGGGAGTCAAAACTATTGGAGGCCTCATGGTCCTGCAGAGGTTTCTGTTGGGCTCTGTTCTGTTGGGAAAATGAAGGGTTTCATCTTGAGGGATCCGAAACTGTTGGAGGCCTCAGGGTCCTACTACTATAGAGTAAGCCCTTATATTTTTTCTTGGTTGTAGCTTTGCTCCTGCTGGTGGGGGTTATGGCTATGTATGATCTCATACTATTGTAAGTTATGGAACAAGATAATAATCAACTGATGTTGTTGGACTAGGAGTAATGATACCATCTGAGTGATCGTAAGATCCATGCTAAGATAAAGGTCTAACATTTCGTCACACCACATATTTTCCTTTCTTTATCTATTGAACTATTTCCATAAAATCTGGGACAATCTCTAGACAAGGAAATTTTGTTACCTTTACTAACCAACTTTGATAGGAGGTTTATAATAGTTGTTTGTTACATCCGATCTCCATTCCATATATAAATAATACTTTTTCTTTTCAAGGCTTGCATTTATTTTACCAATTAAATGTCTATGATAATGGCTTTCCTTTTGATTGTTTTTTCATATTTTGTTTAGTTAATGCCTTTGCTTTTATTAATTCCATCCTCTCGCAGTGTTTTTGGTTTGAATTTTGGCGTTGATATTTATGTTAAGAACCATTGGATCTTTGATAGATATCATCTTCAAATACCTTTTCTTATCCATAATAACATCAAGACTCATCTGATATGTAACACGTCCTTTTTGTATATTACATTTTTTTTTAAGGGGAGGAATACAAGCACCAAAACTGTAAAATAAAATTCCATCTCTAGTTGCAATTCACCTTGAATCAATTTGCAACACACATTCAGGTTAAAAACAAAAATAGGTGTTCGCCTATGAAATTGAAGGGATAAGTATATATCAACCAACTAATGAACCACCATCTTATTTCACTAGGTCACTTTAGAATGGATGATGAAATTTACTACCACGACATTCAAATTTTCAACAACAACTACTGGAAGGAACTGGCTATCAGAGTATGCCATATAATTAATAACCAATGTATGGTCATCAATATCTTCCTCTACCACCATTCGACTGGCCCTTGAGTTGAGGAATAAATTTATACAAAGGAAACAACTTTGCAAGATCAACATAAAACTTGTCTCCAGGAGTATATGAGGTAGTAATGATGCCCTCCATCATCTTTACATAAAAATTATCCTAAATATTTCTTCAAATTTTCCTATCTGGGTTTTATGTTTTAAGTATATGGGAGCATTGAAGTATGGAACCTTGTCATTGGTAATCCTGGTTACTACGTCTCCCTCACAGGTGGAGAAATGTTGAAACTTCCACAATCTTTAGTAGGAGGACCTCCACCGCGTCCTTAACCAAAACTTCAATTTTCACATTTACAAAACCCCCCACTGATTGAATTTGGCTTATGTCAAAAAATTATTCCATGTTTCCTTTATATACTCCATAATTACAACCCAGTAAACCCCAAAACCCTATCTCTTCTACTATAATGGACAATTCAGCACAACAATAAGAAAGTGAAAGACACACACACATACACACACATGAGATTCTAAATTTTTTTCTCTCTGGCAATGATGCTCTTAAGGGAAGGGCCTAATTTGGTAAGACCACAAATTTTCCCATCCTGAGCACACAACCATCTCACAATTAAAGAAATTGAACCCTACAGGGTAACAGTTGATACCTGTTGATAAGATTTAGTTGATTGAGCAACTATGGTTAATAATTATTCCATTCTGGAGAAACTTCTTTCATTGTTAATGTTTATCTACTCTGCTCAATTTATGTGAAGGTGTACCAAGTATTTTTGAATTTGCAACAAGTCTAACATCTACCAGTCCCAAGAAAATAATTGTAGGAAGATCTCGTATAATTCAGATTTGGAAAATACATTTTTCAGTCTTCATTGTTCTCATAGTGCAAACAACTATAAGCGCGAGTCTAATAAAATAAAATTTAACAAGATGCTAGGAACAATGGGATAGATGGATGATAATATGCGTCATTGGAAAGCAAAGGCCCCATAATATAGTTGGTTCTAAATGAACCATATATATGGCAGTGTGCCATTATTTCAATATGACCTACTATAAAAATTAATTAATGACTGCACAATCTACGTATTACATTAAATTTAGGTTCTATACACCATCGTGAGTACTTAAGGGTAGCATAGTAGGTACACACAAGACATTGACTACTATGTCCAAAACAATTGAAGTAAGGGTTGGTGATAGCATTTGCATATTTTTCAAAGAAACATAGAAGGAGTACTATTGTAGATATTATGTAAGGATTCATCATGGAAATCTATAATAAGTCATAGAGTAAGGATGATATTCTATTAGTTATTGTAATCCAAGCATTTCTCACTGCATAGTATATATGAAAACTCTATCACAAGGAAATTCATATGCTCAAGACTATGCTATAGATGCCACACCCAAGGACTATGATTTCAGCTTGAAAGAATCTATTTTCTAGCCAACTTTTGCAAAGTATGCACAACAACTCACATGTTTATGTACAACATTTTATGGTATTAACAAATTTATTAGTAGTCATTGTTTAGTGATGGTGGTAGCCATTAAAAAATTCCCATCTTTTGATGTACTATTATAGGTTGTCTCCAAGTAGGCAATGGTCCCACGCATAGTCATAAATGGCTCCATATCTGGCGATTATACCATAAAAAAACAACACTTCATCCAGTCACTAGAAATTAGTACCGTTACTAGCTTTTGTTGCTTAAAAAAATTCCTATTGCGCATACAATCACCAATTCTTATGGTTGTAGTAGAGAAGGTGTTTATATTCTATAATTATTAGTAGTAACCATTGATTTCTTAAAGAATGCAACATATGCCAACAAAGATGCATTCAAAATGCTACACTAAGAACAAAGTCATAATTTAATGTGTCCAACTCGCTATACTAGGAATAAATCCCTATTTTGTGAAATTCAACGAAGCATGTGTAAAATTTACACCAGGAACATAATTACTCTTTGATAGGTCATATACAAGGAGGATCCATACTGCCCCAGGGATCAAGTAAACTATCCCAGTTATGGGAGTTTGTGGGTCAAAAACATTTACCTAAGCCTCAATTTTATCCATGGCTATAAAAACCTTAGTAATTATGCATTCCTATCACTTCATTACATAGTACAATCAGTAAAATACCAAAACATGGGAATCGAGATGAGGTTCATGTTGTTTTTCCTCCAAACCATTGGTATACTACCAATATTTCATCTTCCCCCCTACCTGATGAAACATGTCCCAATGTCCATACTAGGGTTTCCAGAGGTCTGACCCGCCTCTACGATGCATGCAAAGGTTTAGTTAAAAGGTTGTGCATGGGTTACAGAGGTAATTTCTCCTCTGCCCTGTAACCCAAGAGGGAATCCATAGATGAAAACCCCCTCCCTTGCTTATTTAGGGTATCTAGGGATTTCCTCCACCTTGAAATGGTTCAAAAAATCCACCCAATATTAGGAATCTAGAGCTTTCTAACCTGAACCTTCAGCAAGAATCTTGGCCCAAGGAATCCAGAGGCCTCCACCCTCTTATCACTGAGGGGTTCCAAAGATCAGGTCTCCACCCTCAACAATTCATGTACCATTTAGTTAGTAAGTTCATCATCAAGATTAGATCATGACTACAAAGTAGTGGTATGAAGCAGAAGGGGTATCCTAGGTATTAATGACTCCAAATCATAAACAAAAATAAACTAGCTGAGGCAACTGCCAACTTCCCATTTATTAAGACAATATTCTACCTCCAGTATTCTATCCCATATGGAATTTATTCTTGTCAGTAAAATGTAAGAGTTATTTTACTTTAAGTCCTTCAATAAGCTCCTTCTTCCTACAACAGAAGAAAAAAACCAAAATGCAACAAAGAGAAAAGGTACACAGAGTCGATAGGTACCATCGTTACTAGGAAGGACAACTAGAACACCTTAATTTGGCACATATGGCAGTTGCTGCTACAAAATTGGTGACTATGAAGAATTTACCCTGAATAAAAGGATGGAGGGTTATTTGTTAAATGTGCTTTTGAAGTGTATTCCTAGAGACTCAAAGTGCAACAAGAGGCGTGTTCCTAACCAAAATGGGTGTAAAAGGATTCAATGATGAATGGATTTAAGTTATATATCTTTGTTAATGCAACCACAATGATTCCCAAGGAAAACACACTCTCTATCATGATTTGATTAGAATACATGTCTACACATTTAGCGTTCATACACTAACTAAGGTAAAAACAACAGTATTCATATTCCTAAGAATTCGAAAGGTTCCTCATGACTAACCTCTAGTTTTGTAGGTTCCCATGCTTCCCTTGTAATGTCAACGACACACCTATGAGCTAGTGCCTCCCTTCCCTTGTAGCAGATTCCCTATCTTATCATCTTCTGATGTTGATTCATTACCCACCTTTTCTTCTCGTTCTCTATCCTCCACTTCTTTCTGTCTCTCGTTCTTTTTCCCTTTTCCCCCCCTAGTCCCAATTGCAGATGGAAAAAAGGCTCAAAAATGGAACTGCTCAGAAATGGTTACAATTTGAACGATTGGATAGGCCTCGTCACTGCGAATCTGGTGCCATGAACGGCACTCAAATCTGACGCCGTATGTGAAAGTTATGTAGGTTTGAATTCTCCAGTAAACTCCAAAAAAATGTTGACCAGGTTTGACTTTTGTAATTTGGAAAAATTAAAAAGAGAATATTCTTTAGAATATTACAAAGAATATTTTCTTGGAATATTCCCTGTGGACGAACCAGAATTCAATAAGTGGCTTCTCCTTATTTTTTGGTTGGTTAACTGTGTAAATTTATTGGCCAATTGGTGGCTGCCACGTGGCCCCTCGCTGGTGTAAATTTTGGTAGTGTAAATTTTTTTGTGACTCCACAGGAGTCGAACTATGGAACTCCTCGCAAGAAGCATAGCACTCGACCGACCCGCCTATCACTTGTGTCTTAACTATAACGGCGGCGGGTTTTCTGTTATGGTTTGTAAAAGATTTGGGCGGCGGTAAATGGGGGCCATCCCCTAAGCATCAGCCCCCATACATCATACATCCCGCGGCTGGTGACCAGGAGCCACCCTTCCAGCAGTTACGGTGACCATTACGATTACCATTAAAAACTTTAAATGTGACCACCCAAAACGTTAATGCGGAGGTTATGTAACCTTTAACTCCGACGGTTTTGGCTAACACTTTATGTAGCGGTCAGTGCGGGGGTGGTCGCATGCCACCCCGCCGACCATTAAATGGCACGTTTACGGTTTTGATAGATTTGGGAGGAGCGTGCCATTTTTGGCGGACTTAGCTAACTTTGGTGCTCGTATCTGCAGTTTCTCCACATTTGGTGGAGTTTGTTTAGGGAATCTTGGGAAAAAATGGTTTTGGCCATATCTCCCTCATTATTGGACCAATTTGGATGAAATTTTAGTCAATTGTGACTATTTTGAGCATTATGAACACTTTGAGATAGGTTGTAGAGCTAACAGAGGTGTTCTTCAGCCATTTTTGCTTCAGGGAAGAGGAAAGAGCCATCAGGGAGATGGAGCTATTTTGGGCTGTACTTCACTATTTGAGGTGAAAAAAAAGCCATTTTTAGCTTATTTATGTCTTCTGAAGTCAAATTCACAACTTTTTTTTCTTGCTTAGGCATATATTGCACTATATAACCATTATGAGCAATTTAATAGAGCAAGGACATGCCCATTGGGAGCCTTGGACCTGGCAGATGTAGCCCAGGAGGGGTGAATTGCCTCATCAGTTGCTATGTTGTAATATGGTGATTTTCTATTGCTATGTATTTCTGATATAAAATGTTAAACTGTAAACTTAATTAACATTTCCTCGCACATAAACTCAGAAACAATTACCAAAAACAATTTTTTTAACCTGCAAGACATAAAGAATACTTTTCACACTTAATTAAATGGAAATGGATACTTTGCACATCATTTACAAATAGTTCCATTTTTAGATCAGTTGGTATCAGAGCTCTGGTTTTGAGCATTAGTTTTGTGCAAAGATATATTTGACTATTTGTAAGTTTTGATGCTTACTAGGCTTAAGCTCAAGAGAGGGGAAGGACAGTTTGTTAGAGAAGACATTAATCCTCAACCAAGGAGGGCTAGAGTGCCATTGTCTCCACCTTCTAATTCACCCTCAAGAGACATAAAAGAGGTCATAAGCATGTCTTCAAGGGGAGGAGAAGTTCCTTAAGACATTGATCCAAAAGAAGAAGAAAGGGTGTTTCAGAAAGCACTCCTTGATTTGACAAAGAAGGTGAGGATACTCTACCAAGAAAGGAATGAAAGGCTTGAAGGAGAAGGGTCTAGACATCACAAGGAAGAAGAGGTTTCTTCAAGAGGAAAGAAAAGTGAATACAAGTCAAAGAAATGACATGGAGGAAATGGTGATCCACTATCCCCATCTTCATCCTCTTCCTCTACATCATCATCCTCAACTTCAGTGAACCAATCTCACAAGTCAAAAACCACTAGTAAAGGTCCATTTTTAAAGCTTGATGTTAAGTTTGAGTTTCATATGTTTAATGGTGAATTCAATGCAGAGAAACTTGAAAATTGGATAAGACAGTTGGAAGTTTACTTGAGGATTCAGAACCTTCATGATGGCGACACCAAGATACAATTAGCCTCTTTGAGAATGGAAGGAGCAGCATTGGTATGGTGGGAAGCCAAGACCAAGGATGAAATTAAAAAACATGGTAATATTATTTTATCATGGGCTGAATTTATTTCTGCAATTAAGCAGCAATTTTATCCATTAGCTCATTTACAAAAGGCTATCATGAATTGGCAAATTTTTAGACAACTTAAAGGACAAAGTGTTCAATAATACACTTGAGTTTATACGAACAACTTTGTTGTTAGGAATTGATTTTCATAGCCCAGAGACTTTTCTGAAATATATAGGTGGTTTACACAGACATCTTATACATAATATCCTTATGTTCAACCCTACTAGTCTAGACAAGGTTTGTGTCCAAGACACATATTTAGAGGCTAGAGGAAAACAATCTTTTGATGGGAATGAGGATAGTGAATTTAAAGGCAAAGGAAGAAAAAGGAATGCATACTCTAGAAAATAAAAAGGAAAATTATTTTTTAAGAACTATTCCAAAAAAAGCCATGATGAAGACCATTGCTGGAAACTTCATCTGGAGCTGAAACCAGAAAAATTTAAAAACAAAGATGAGGCCAAAGAAAAAGGAAAAACGGTTGCAATAGCTGAACAAGACTTAGGGTATGAATAAGGAGATGAAACTAAAAGCATCGCCATGTTACTAAAGAACATAAAGGGGAAATAGATTGTAAAGGAAACAAATCATAGTTCTAGCACTTTAAACTTTCACATAGAAGCTCCAAATGAAGAGAGGAGGATTGAGTTGTTTCATGTGAGGATAATTTCCAAACACACAAAGATAGACACACTATTTGATAGTGGGTCTCAAGAAAAACTCATCTCAGAAGACTTAGTCAAGAAGCTGAAACTTGAGACCATTCCACATCCAAAGCCATATCCACTTGGTTGGATTTGCAAGGATGCCAATTTACAAGTCTCAAGGAAGTGCATGTTGCGCTTCGCCATAACAGCTCATTATGTTGACATGGTTGAATTAGAAGTGGTGCCGCTTTACATTACAGGTGTTGTGTTGGGTAGTCCATATTTATATGATAGATAAGTGATCTTTCATCGCCATGATAACAAGTATCATCTATTCAAGGATGGCAAGGAGTTTATTGTGAGAGCACATCGGAAGAAGCTAGAATCTTCTTTAGTGAATGTAGGGCAGATGAAAAGGCTTGTCAATGCAAGTCAAAATTTGACTTTGTTGATGATTAAAAAAAATTATTTTGTACATAATCCTTTTCATGTTATTGCTGATATAAATGATGATATGTTTCAGTCTGAAAGCAGGTCTTCTTTGAAAGAAGATGACAAGATGTTGCAGAAAGTGCCTTTGGTGTCGATCGGTGCATAGAACAAAGTGTCAAGAAAAGTAGTGCAAGATTCCATGAGAGGGAAATGCATGCAAGCAAAGAGGGCACAAAGTTCAATAAGGGTCATTGCTGGTTTCAGAATGGCAGATTGGTATGGTGAGAAAACTTGGTCGGGATTCGACACAAGTACATGGCTCATTCGACAAATTTTTTCCATGAGGACAGTTGGCAAGGTGAATCTTATTTTGGGTTTCCCTTGAAGTTAGACCATTGTAGAAACAATATGTATTCTGCAAATTTCAATTGTTTTTCTGCAAGTTTCAAAAATTTGCATCATGACACAGTCAAAGTTAGCAACATTCGGTCAACAGATTCAAGGAAGAATTTGTCTTTTTATGAGAAGCTCAATTTGATGAAGTCAAGAAGATTTCAGTGGTTCAAGGTTGGAAGAGTGGAGAATCAGTGTCCTCATCTTCAGTTTCTGTAATTCAGAGAGCTTTTGGGGTCCAAAAGCTTCCCATTTGGGAGGTGTGATCAGGGGATCATGTCTAAGATGGAAAAAAGCCTCAAAAATGAAACTGCTCAGAAATGGTTACAATTTAAACGACCAGATAGGCCTCGTCGCTATGAATCTGATGCCATGAATCAGACTCAAATCCGTCGTCGTATGTGAAAGTTATGCAAGTTTGAAGTCTCCAGTAAACTCCAAAAAACTGTTGACCAGGTTTGACTTTTGTAATTTGGAAAAATTAAAAAGAGAATATTCTTTGGAATATTTCAAAGAATATTCCCCTGGAATATTTCCTATGGACAAACTAGAATTCGACAAGTGGCTTCTTCTTATTTGTTGGTTGGTTGACTGTGTAAATTTATTGGTCAATCGGTGGTTGCCACGTGGCAGGCCCAGAGGTTGCCACGTGGCCCCTGGTCGGTGTAAATTTTGGCGGTGTAAAATTTTTTGTGACTCCACAGGAGTCGAAACGTTGACCTTCCTACGAACAACATAGCGCCCGACCGGCCCGCCTATCACTTGTTTCTTAACTATAAGGACGACGGGTTTTCTGTTATGGTTTGTAAAAGATTTGTGTACCGGAAAATGGGGGCCAGCCCCCATACATCATATGTCACACGGCTAGTGACCAGGAGCCACCCTTCCAGCAGTTACGGCAATCATTATGATTACCATTAAAAACTTTAAATGTGACCACCCAAAACATTAATGCGGAGGTTATGTAACCTTTAAACCTGGCGGTTTTGGCTAGAACTTTATCCAGCGGTTAGTGTGGGGGTGGTCACATGCCACCCCGCCAACCATTAAATGCCACATTTATGGTTCTAACAGATTTGGGAGGAGGGCACCATTTTGGGTGGAATTAGCCAACTTTGGCGCTCCTATCTGCAGTTTCCCCACATTTGGTGGAATTTGTTTAGGGAATATTGGGCAAAATTGGTTTTGGCCATATCTCCCTCATTATTGGACCAATTTGGGCGAAATTTTAGTCAATTTCGACTATTCTAAGAATTTTGAACACTTTGAGATAGGTTTCAGAGTGAACAGAGGTGTTATTCAACCATTTTTACTTCATGGAAGAGGAAATATCCACCAGATCCATTAGGGAGATGGAGCTGTTTTGGGTTGTACTTCACTGTTTGAGGTGAAACAAAAGCCATTTTTAGCTTATTTAAGTCTTCTGAAGTCAAATTAATAGCTTATTTTTCCTTTTTAGGCATATATTTCACTATATAACCATTATGAGAAATTTAATAGAGCAAGGACATGCCCATTGGGAGCCTTGGACCAGGCAGCTGTAGCCCAGGAGGGGTGAACTGCCTCATCAATTGTTGTGTTGTACTATGGTGAATTTCTATTTCTGTGTATTTCTAATATAAAATGTTAAACAATAAACTTAATTAACACTTCCTCACACATAAACTCAGCAATAATTACCAGAAACACTTTGTTTAACCTGTAAGACATAAAGAATACTTTGCACACTTAATTAAATGGAAATGGATACTTTGCACATCATTTACAAATAGTTCCATTTTCAAATCATTCATTTAGGCTATTTTTCACTACTTGAATTTTGGTTAGTTAGGGTCTAGATAATTGGGTTTCCTTGATTAATCCATTTCCTACCATTTGGCCTTCCTTACTCTCCCCACCTGCCATTTTCCCTCATTCTAGGCTTGTTCTAGAATTGTCCAGGTGTGGGGAAATAAATCTCGTCCAACATGTGTGATTAACTTGTAAAATATCTACCATTTGTTGAAGAACCGTTCATGTGTCTATACTTCAGTTGTATGAACTCTATGCTTTCCAACACCTTATTCTCCTCTTTTTCTTTTTATTCGACTGTATAAACCTTTTTGTTTAAAGCCTTATATCCTGCCTCATATACTAGAGTTGGGTTTATTTAATGTTTAAATCCCCCTATCCAAATTTCAAAACTTCATGAGTTAGCCAGATTAATAATAAGTGGCCTCCTTAAGGGGAGACCATTGTGTTGGTTTGTGACCTCATTAATGATATAAATATCTATAATGAAATAAATCATGATAGTAATACACAATGGACACACTTAGAAAGCAATCATCTCCTCATCGTGGTAATGATAATCCCTTCTCGTCTTAGGGTAGCTAATATATATAGCTAGAAGGCTTGGAATGATAAGTGAAACATTATACAACTTGTTTCATAATGAGAGAACAAATAAATCTCATTCCATTTGTCACATCAAAACATCAATTTTGTGTCTCACTTTGCTGCTTTATATAATTTCATGTTACGCAACCTTTTATTTATAGTCATGCCCTCCTACTTAAGTTAGGGTAAGTACATTTAATTTGGATGGGTGAGGGGTGTTACATGAGAACTCTATAAAAAGTCTTGTATTAATGAGAAAATAGCTTTGGATATTGCTTTGGTGTCTATAGTCGACATAATGAAGAATCATTTGATTACACAACAACAATGCTTGAATTCTCCTTAGATCCATCCTGATTGTGATCTTTGAACAAGTGTATCTCTTTTCCAGCTTCAAAGTAATAACCTTCTTTGACATTTTTGTTTTTGATGATACCACAACCAACCCTATTTTTTAATTATTCTTTCATGAACAAAACAACAATAACACGTTGTTGTTGAAAATTTATAGTAAAATGTGTAATTAAATATTTCCTCAACAATTTGTGTAAACATGTTGATGACCACACCAAAAATAGTTATATGAAATTGGCAAGTATTGCTATAATTTCTCGACCAATAGTTGAATCTATAATTTTGGTTCTTCTTTCACCCACAAGTCTTCTTGTTTCTCATCCTCAGATTTTTCCTTGTGATTAACAATTATAGAAACAACTGAAAGCAACCAATTTCACAATGATTTTGATCATTTTGAATTATCTGATTTCTCAATAGGAAATCACACGGTAACAACTTTTTGACACCACAGGGTTTTCTTCATTAAATCCATTCAAAACATTTGTCAACACTTAGAAAAGGCTTGATGTTGTCATTCTCATTGAGAAGAATGAATGCCCTGCATCCTTTTCATGGTCACATAATAAGCTTATTGTCACCTTCTCACTAACTTCCATCTCATCGTTGAAAATATGGAGTGAAATTCCTAAAATTTTGTAGCTTGTCTACTACGTTGATGGCCATCTTTGTTGAATATATTTGCAAAAAGCCTTAACTTTAATTATTTCGACCTCAAAATTTTGCAAATGGATAATTCCTTAAGACAATAGAGAGAAATTTGTGCCAAAATAGATGTAATATAGAGTATTTTGTCCCTTCTACATTGACATCAACAAGTCTCCAGTACCGCATCTTCTTAACTTCACCCACATTTATAAAACTTTGAAGCTCTGTCATATAATCCACCCTTTCAAGCAATGTTAACTCCCAAAACATGATTGGTAAATTCATTAACATCTCACCTTTGAGCACAAATTTCAAAGGCTTAATGCACACATCTTCAGTTTCTCCCACATTTTCCTCCTTTGTAATGTACATTGTGTTGTTAATGTTGTAATGACCATGCGTGAAGATTCCACAAATCCTTTTGGAACGATGTAACTACCTTGGAACTAGACACATGTTCATAAGGAATCAAAATCAAAGAGCAAAATATCTCAATAATGAATTAAATTTTGGATTAAAGTGATTTCCATTACTAATTATTTATTCTCCACTATATTTGATAAACACTTTGCCACATGTGGTATTTTTATAAGTAAATTTACTCTTATGATCAACCATAAAAAAAAATGTACTCCTCAAGTTCTTTCTCAAAATCAATAATTTGCTTCTCAACATGTCAATGCAACCTTTTATCTCTACAAATAATTTTCAGATCATGTCACATTTTAGGGACATAAATAGCCCTCAACTTCAGTAGGTGTATTGATGAAATTTGTTTTCTGCTTTTATATTTGCTTGCAAAATTCCTTCTGATGACATTTTCTCATTGCTCAACTCTCCTCTATTTTAGTAATGCCTCTTTCCTAGTATTAAGAAGGAAAACATAGAAGTTGCACATATAAATCCTTAGGTAGATTTGCAACCCAACCATAAATGTTATTAATGTGTTGGGAATGTCACTGGTAAGGCACAAGTCCCATCTCTAGGAATTGCAGAATGCATGAAAACTAATCTCCCTCCATTAATTAAGCGCACCATCATTTGTATCTATAATGCAATGGAAGGAACCATGACAATGAAATAGCCACCCATAAAATTTACTGCCACCCATTGTCTTGTCTAGTACTCTCACTGAAAAGTGGATTTCAGGGAGGGGACTCTCGTGGTATCTGGTAGGGGTGTTTGATTTTGACATGTACATGTCACTCAAAATGGTTTTGTCAAAACAACTAATTACGCACCCCGCCTTCCATTAAACTTGAATAGCCTAAGGGGTGCAAAATTAAATATGAGCCATTAATTTTCACGATCCAACATACGCCTTTGAAAACTGCAGGATTTTTAAACCAAAACGATGAACCTATCCAATTGAAAGCGATGGTAAAGGAAAAAAAATATCCACTGAGGTTCATTAACCATTACAAATACCATGCTTCACTGAGATAATGGTGAAAAGAACGGTGTTTATTTAGTGGGTTCCATTACCTAAAATTGATCTGCCATTTTCTCTTAATGAGTGGTGATTCATTGCCTTGAAATCTGCACTTTGCTAAATGATCTCTTGGGAATACTTATCAATTCATTTCAAATCTATATTAATTCCCAATCCGCGTAGTCTAAAAAAGTAACAGAATGGCCCAGAATCTGGTAAATATTTTTAAAAAATCTGGCAAAGATTTGATCAGAAACTTGTTTATAGTTGTTAAACTTCAGTATTTTGGGTGCCCTTAGGGTTTTTGATAGTGCTTAATCCATTTCCACTATCAAAAATGCAATTCAAGCACTCCAAGTACCTGATTTTTTGAATTTTATTTTACCATATTCCGACAAAAAACTATCGTTCGAGCTATTCTAAAGAAATCTATAACTTATTACACTTAGGGAAATACAAATTTAAATGATGCTCTTGTGTCAAGTGTCGAAAATATGGTTGCAGGTAAGCTACAGAAATGCCCAAGAAGATGAATAATGATGATGTTGTAAGAGGAATAAAAGGCACAAGATGCAGACCCATCATGGAAGAATGAGCGATGGACCTTGTACAAAAAAATGTTTCTTAGAGAACCAGTGGATAAAATGGTTGGAAACCTATATATTTCGATGAATGGTGACTTTTTATATGAACTTCAACTTATGTTTATGCTTGCATGTACAAGTGAATAATATTGAGGATGATGAATGAAGTAGACAAAAGATTACAAGAGTAAAGATGAAATATTACAAGAGTAAAGATGAAGACAATGGGACTATTTTAAAGGAATATTATTCATTAAGGAGGGAAAAATCCTATTTGTAATGTTTAATAAATAATTTTATGGGATTTGTAATAATGTAGACTAATTTTGGAAGTATATGTAGGAATGAGAGATGGAGATAAATGAGAGAAGTTAAATATGAATATTTATTGAAATAATCATGGAGATATTGGGGATAAGATTGTTGAGATAGTTATGCATTTGGTTTGAAATAAATATCCAAATATGAAATGGTTGTTATGATCACCTATAGTCATATAAGGGACCATTTGTACCCAAAATGAAGCACATGAGAATGATGGTTGATTAATATAGGGTCATATACAAAGTTTTCTTCATATAAGGTCTTGGTTTTTCCTCTTTTGTATATGCATGTGTTTTATGTTGTGGCTCTAATGTATCAAAATATATATAGAGGTTGACATCCACTAGGTGTGCCAAGAGGATTCTTCACTACATAAAGCTCAAACCTCTATCTCATTTATTTCTTGAAACTCATATGTTTTGTGAACCTTAGGCATCATTGCACACTAAAGAAGCCCTAAGAAAAAGTAATTAATAGGTACCGAATAATTATATCTACATGGAATTACAACACAGGAGAACAAAAAATGTATTAAGATAGGTCTAATGGGAAAATAATGTTAAACAAGAAGAGAGGTAGGTCTTATCGAGAATAAAGGAGTTATTAGAGCCGCCAAAGATTTGATATCATGTCATATAAAGGTGTAACTCCAAACTTGGATCATATTCCATTAACATGAATCCATATTTAATATGGTAATATGACTCTTGATTTCATCTTTCAAGAGGATAATTGACCTTTCATGTTGAAGTATCTATTCATATTTCTCCTATTATTTAGAAATGATTAAAATGACAAAAAAATGAAGAATTATGTGTCCAATAGCACTAAACCCAAATTGGACTACGATCTCAGCTTGTCAAAACCCCCTGAAACTTCCTTCACTAAGGTCTATTGCTCTACTTGAATTCACTTTACACGAGTTCACACTTGTTACCTTGTACATGTGTTATGCCTTACATTTTGGTCTTCATCATCCTTGTCTCTCATTTTGTCTCTTACAGAAATTACCTATATGAAATCATGTCACTCCTTGGTCCATCACATTGTTCCACATAAAATGAGTTTGCCCATTCCCATCATGCACTGGTCCAGATAACTTGCCTTGTCAACCCATGTGCTAACTCATTTCACCCACTTAACTTATCAAGATAACATGCATGCCAACTTGTTTTACCCACTTAACTTATCAAGCTAACCCATGTGTCTTCTCAACACACATTTCACCAAACTATGTCATGTCATCTTATGGTATGCTAACTCCTTGGTCACATGCTTACCTTTGACACCATTTTTCATCATCATTCCATGTTAAGTCACTATCCAAAAATCCACTTAAACTTTCTTGCATCAAAATTTAGCCTTCCAATCATGCATAACATGCTTGATACATTTTTTTGTGAATCCCCTTGGCACTTTTTCATGCCCAAGGAAATCTAGCCCACCCACTATATATCCAACGCACCTTTGGTTCATGCATAACACAATGCATTCATGCAAATAGCTACTTCATGAAATCGTGCAAGAGAAGACACCTAGACCATGACCTTCAAGGTCTTATACATCCTATTAAGATGAAAAAAATAGAAAGTCTACCCATGACATGGTCAACATGTCAAAGTTGAAAAGGATTTTGTCAAAATGCTTGTGTTGTGAAAATGGAGAGTATATTTAATGAATTTCAAAGTTTCAATTAATTTAAATTGGTTGGATGTGATAGGCTAGAAGAATTTAAGAACAAATTCTACCTTAATAGTGTATGTCTATCATTTTCCTGGATATATATATATATGATTAAGTTATTATAATTTTACTTAGAATGGGGTCTAGGATCCTTACAAAAATAATCTTTTGTCCTTTAAGTTTTAGCAAGCACGGATCGTGAAAATAAAATTTAAGTAACTTTACAAAAATTTATAGAATAATTCTCCCTTAAAATTCAAATTAACAATACATTCTATAAGGAAATATATCCATGCTAAATTCATCCTTACTTAAAACTTCAATCTACTATAATTTATTTGTTTGTTTTTTTTTTTCATTTTTTAAAATATAAATCCAAAAATTCTAATTAAAGCTTAAAAAATATGTCATCATAGTCACAATTACAATTAAAAAAATTAAAATGTTCAACTATTAATCTCAATTACTACAACAATATAAACCAATTCAAGCAATTCTTTCATTCAAATAACTCTTTGAGAGGTTCGTTTTCCCATGTATATTGTGTCATTTGAATAAGTGACCCAATAACTACGAACCAAGAGGTAATGAAACATCTAGAGTAAAAACTCTATTTATTTGTACTTTGAGTTATATATTTATATAAATTTTAAAACTAAAATTATCAAAATTAACTTTTATAAATTCATTTTTAAATCTAATTTATACACGAAATAATTTTTTTTATTAGAATTAAGTAATACAATTTTAAGTAAGATTGTGATTTTTTGTTGTTTAAAATACATATTTGAATGTCTTCTAAATATGATCACTACAGGAACAACTGATAGTAACTTGTCTCCCTTCTAGTCTAGGGTTTGGTCTTCAACCTCTGCTGCGGGCTCTGCACCTACGGGCTCTAGCTCTGTTCCCCCGGCTGTCCCTCTGCGGACTTCCCTTCTGCAATAGAAGCCCTTTTCCAGGCACTGCGCATGCAACTGCCTAGGAGATAACCTTCGATGGAGCCATCCGACCCTAAAGGTCCTTTCAATGCGTCAGCGGCTTTCAAAGCGCTGATGGATGTTGCTCCAACCTTCAAAAGAGCTGGCCCTGCCACAGATTCATTAAAAAGGAAGATGAAATCCCTAAAATCGACCTTGAAGCTTCACACGTTCGAGCTCGAGGCCTCCAACTAGCAAATCGTGGTCTCATCGGACATTTCATGGGCCTTTGGCCCTCTCCTCGCTCTATCAAATCTTGGCTGGGAAAAAACTGGAAGACATTAATACAAGGGAAAGTCGTGGCATCATTATGCGGTAAGGGTTTCTACACATTTTACTTTGAGCATAGAGCGGATCATGATTTAATCTTCAAGAATAGGCCTTACTTTATGGGTTCCCAGGGACTATACCTTGATCGTTGGAGCCCAAAATTCAAACTTGATTATGAAATCCCCTCAGCTGTCCCTGTGTGGGTAAAACTCCCTTTCTTACCTCTGCACTATTGGAACCACTCCACCTTCAAATCCATTGGCAACAGTTTAGGAAATTATATCGAATGTGTCGAGCCGAAAGATGGACTATTCGCATGTGCCTGCATCTGTGTTGAAGTAGATCTAGAGAAAGGCCTCCTTGAGGCTATCAAATTGCACGTGGATAACTAGACCCATATCCAAGAAGTGGACTATGACCAGATACCGTTCAAATGCAAATCATGTCATGAATATGGACATTTTGCCCGTGAATGCCCGAAACAAGATACAATAGAGGTTCAAGATGATCTAAGACAATGGAAGGCAGCAAAGAAAACCAAAAAAGCATCAAAATCCCAGCAAAATCGAACAGGAGGCACCTCAAATATTGGGGGCAAAGAAGCCACTGTTACTCCGCAGCAAAAAAACGCAGGCCCAGCTGAGACACAACCATCAGAAAAAGGAAACCATTCGAGTGGTGGTCCATCTACTTCAGATAATTCAAATAGGTTTGAAGCTATTGTTGACATGGCAACTGAGGAAGATATAGGGGAAAAGAAGCCCAAAAAATCTCCGCAAAATCACACAGTTGGAGGGAAAAGGGAAGCTAAAACCCATGACAAAACAGACATAGAGGAAGTAGGAATGTCAGAAGAAGAAGAGGGAGAAATTGGAAAGGAGGATGTTTCTTCACCTCAAGGCACAACAAATGATCCAGGCACATAAAAAGGCACTCTCACTAAGAATCTTGCCAGAATATCAGGAAGGAAATCCAATAGAGAGATCAGGCAGGCCAAAGCAGAAAGAGACAAAGAATTAGGGCACCAGACTACAATTATCCGCCAATTAGCAGACTTGAAAAACAAAGGAAATAATAAGGGTAATCAAGCAGGCCCATTAAAATGGGTCTCCCTCTCAAAGAAGTGATAAATGAAGTAGTTTCCTGGAACTGCAAAGGAATCGGTACCAGAAAGAGAAGAGAAAAAGCCATGACATTAATCAAGAAAGAGAAGCCGAGCATTGTAATTCTACAGGAAAAAAAGCTGAATGAGGTGGATATCGTTACACATCACCCCGAGATATGGAACAAAAGTGAGGTGGAGGAAGTGAGCTTGCGTGGAGCCTCAGTCAATGTATGCACCCTATGGGATCCCGCAAACCTCCTCCTAGTAAGCACCCTAAAATTAGTTCATTGGATAGCAAAATTTTTTTTTGTCAAAAATATAAATTACAATATTACAATCATAAATATATACATGCCAAATACTTATGCTGAAAAGAAAGAGTGTTGGAAGTCCCTTCAAGACCTCAAGCACACAGAGTATGGCACGAATTGCATTTTAGGAGGAGATTTAAATACAGTACTAAAATAGGACGAAAAGAGAGGAGGGACAGTGGTAAGAGAAATTCATCAAGAAGACTTCAAAGACCTGATAATGCAATTAAATCTCTTTGATGTGAAGCCAAGTAAATTTAAATACACTTGGAATAATAAGAGGGCGGGACTGGGACACATAGCAGCAAAGTTAGACATATTTTTAACTTCAGATCTTCTACTATCTTCGCCCTTCTCAATATCTTTGTCCTTGGTGTGGATCGGACCACCAACCGATCACGCTTCTTGTTTCTCCTCCAGTTAACTATGGGCCAATTCCTTTCAAATTTTCCCCTCTATGGATAAAAACAGTTGGCTTTCCTGAAATGATCATTGATTCCTAGACTCAGTGAGTAAATGGAAGCCCTATAACCATTTGGGAAGTCAAAAGGTTAAAAGTAGACATTAAATAATAGCTAAAAACATACAATGCAAATCTGTCCCTAAATGTCAAAACAACAGAAGACAATCTTGCAAAAAAGCAGGCTCAAATATAAAATAATGAAGTTGAAAAGGTGGACTTCCAAGAAGAAATAAAAATGTTCCAAACATACCATGTGAGCGTGAGACAAGAGGAAGATATGTGGCGGCTCAAGTCACGCAATAGTTGGCTCAGCTCTGGAGACAGGAACACGAAATATTTCCACAAGCAAGAAAAATTGCGGGAGATCAAAAATGGCATCACCCAAATTCAACATGGAGCCCAATCTTTTGACTTTTTTCCTGAGATTAAGGTTGCTGCATTTGATCACTTCTCTGTCCTGTACCATGATGACCAAACCTCGACCCCCATTAGTGAAGCCTTCTTCTTGGGTTAAATTCCTTCTATGGTGACCTTTGATGCCAACAAAATCCTTGATGCGCTTCTTGATCCTCAATAAATTCAAAAAGAAGTCTTTTCCTTTTCTCCAGATAAGGCCCCTGGACCTGATAGCTTCACCAGTAGGTTTTACCAAACCTATTGGCATCTAATAAAAATATACTTATGCCGAATGATCGGGTAATCCTTGAAGATCTCTTACATCGGTGGTGGTATAAATTCTGCCTTTTTAGCCCTGATTCCAAAAGAACGAAATCCATCTTCTTTCTCGATATTTAGGCCAATTTCCCTCTGCAACTTCTCTTATAAAATTATTTCCAAAATCCTAGCCCTTCGACTGAAAACCCTCCTACCTCTTCTCATCTCTCCCAATCAAGGTGACTTTGTCTTGGGAAGACAAATCTATGACATATAATCTTAATCTAGGAAGCCATCGACTCAAGTTGGAGACGGGAGGAACAAGGAATGGTTATTAAACTAGATATGGCCAATGCATTCGACAGGGTTGAACACAAATTTATCCCCGACATAATGAAGAAGATGGGATTTTCAGAGACCTTCACTCGATAGATAGATAAATTCATTGCAAGGCCTTGGATCTCTCCCCTGATTAATGGTAGGGGGGTTGGGTTTTTCCAAGCATCAAGAGGTCTCCGACAAGGGTGCCCCCTCTCGCCCTTTTTATATATTTTGGTCAGAGAGGCCCTTAGTCGTAGTCTTGAAGCAACAAGGATCTCTCAACACATCCCAGAAATTAGATTTAAAGAAGGAATCAAAAGCATAAATCATGGGAAATTTGTTGATGATACGAATCTTTTGGGTGGAGCCTCTCTAGTCATAGCTAGAAGATTCAAATCTTATCTGCACAAATTCCAAGAATCATCTGGAGGGAAAACAAGCGATTCCAAATGTAGAATATACGCATGGAATATCTCCCTTAGAAAGGATAAAAAAATAGAATAAATATTGGGGTTTAGGTTAGAAATAGAATGGAAGGAATTTAAATACTTAGGAGTCCCAATTTTCTTGAAAAGGGCCACTCCTAAGTCCTGGCAAGGCATGATTGACAAATTGAAACAAAAAATAACCAATTGGGGAGGGATTTGGCTAAATCTAGCAGATTGTCTCATTCTTATCAAATCAGTGTTGTCTTCTATCCCTATATACCAGTTTGCGGTCCTCCAGGCTCCCAAGTATGTCCCGCAACAACTTAGTAGTTTCATAAGAAAGTTCCTATGGGAAGGAGGGAAGAAAACAACAAGGAAATATCACATGGTAAACTGGAAGACTGTTACAATGCCCAGGCAACATGGAGGACTCAAAATTCAGGACCCAAGATTAACGAACCCAGTGATTGGGGCCAAACTTTGGTGGGGGCTAGTCACAAATCCTGAAGAATGGTGGGCTCAAGCGATAAGAGGAAAGTATTTCAAGAAACATGAATAGGAAAATAGGTATATTCCAGCCACCCAAGGCTCCCCAATTTGGTGTCTTCTTCTATCCTCATCTCCCTTAATCGCTCAAAACATCAGCAGACTTCCTGGAAATGGTCTGACAGTCAAAATTTTGGAGGACAAAATAATGAATAACGCCCCTCTAGTAGAACTGGAACAGTTGAAACCCCTCCGTGATCACTTCATATCGATTAATATCACAACCTTGGCACAAATCTCAGTATGGGATGATAAGAGGAACTGGAAAGGATGGATTCTGTTGGATATCCTCAGAGAGCTAGATGAGCACAAAAACGATCTATTAAATCTTCTCGAGGGATGCTCCCCAATTTCGAGAGATAAAATGGATAAATGGTGCTGGAAGAACACACACTACTCAGTAAAAGAAGGCTACATGCATCTCCTCTTCGAAGAACAAGTCCCTCCCAAAAGTGGGATATGGAATCATATCTAGAAGCCAAATGCTATCCCCAAAGTAAATTACTTCAACTGGCACCTAAATCACAAGAAAATCCTCACACAGGACAACATCAGGAAAAGAGGTATAAGCAGGCCGACCAGGTGCCCTCTTTGTGAACAAGAGGAAGAAACCATAAACCATTTATTCATAAAATTATCCTACAATAAACAAATCTAGAAGGAGGCTTTCAGGAAGATATTCTCCAGAATTGATTGGCTAGCAGAGACCTCCACGTTCTTCTCAACACCAAAAACATGGTACAAAGGCAATCTCCAAACTAAACCGAATCTGAAATGCATCCTTCAATCTCTTCCAAAGTACATCTGCTGGAAGATTTGGATGGAAAGAAACAAATCGATCTTCAAAATGAAAAATCATGTTGCCAGAGTTTCAGCACTCTCAGCCCTATCCTTTTGTTTTGAGTTCAACTCCCCATATCTTGACCTATCGTTAGATCTTTTAGAACTGGAATGGCTGTCTCCTTGGTCTTGGAGCAAGAAAACAAAAATAACAAAGGTGGATCCTCCTAGCTGGTGTTACATAAGCACCCAAACGGAGCTAATGGATGAGATAAAGAAGAAAGGGAATTGGACTCTTATGTTCAACGGAGCCTCCAAAGGAAACCCAGGGGAGGCTGGGGGAGGAGGGGTCCTCATTGATCTTGATGGAAAAACAAGGCACATATATGCATGGGGGATAGACAGAGCAACCAACAACCTAGCGGAGGCAAGTGGCCTTTGGCTCGGAATCACCATCACAAAAGGAAAAGGTGTGAGACATCTGTGGGTACTGGGGGACTTCTATTTCCTAATCAATAACCTGGTTCAAGGGAAGGAAACACAAAATGCTAGTATTAATTAAATTTTAAGTAGAATTAAGGAGGTAGCAAAGGAATTTGAAGGCATCCAGTACACACATGTGCTCATATCCCTAAACACTCTAGCTGATGAGTAGGCTAATAAAGGGTGCAGATTGTTGAAGGGCATATGCGACATCGATGGAAACGTTGACACCAAATTTATCCCTTAACCCGTTCATGCTTACTGGCACAAATATTGGAACCTCGACCCCAATGTTCATAGGAAAACCATGGATCAGGAAGCATCATTTCTTTTGGACAGCGTTGGAACAACATTTTGAATGGAAAAACATTTGGATGGAACAACATCTTGATGGAACAACTTATGGATGGAACAACATTGGAACAACAGATGGAACAACCATTGTGTTGGGTGTGGAGCCTCATTATCTTGTTTATTTTGTATCACAACATTGGAGCCCTGTACCTTAAATGGGGCAGCAATGCCGCCCGTAATTAAATGCTGCCTAAGGGGTCCAGGGAGGGCAGCTGCCTGGGGGGTCCAGGGGGCAGCTCCCATGAAGCTAAAAACATATGTAAAATTGTCTTGTAAAAGTATAGTAATTTCTAGTCAATCTGGGTCGTTCATTAGGCGTATGATCTGACGGTAGAAGTTATGTTTAGTTTAGGGTTTTTTTCCCTAGAAGGCAACCCCTCGCTTTGTATGAGGGTATTGTATTGCGGTTGTGTATTGCATGTGTATTCTCAGAGCGAGAAACAAATAGGGAGGCTGTGAGAGAGAACATAGGATATTACAGCGGCTCTGTTGTAGGTTGTGTCTCTTCATTTTGCTGGATAATAGAAAGGAAGGACTGGCTGTTCGGAGTGGATGTAGCCCAAACTGGGTGAACCACGTATATCTGTGTCTTTCTGGTTTTATGTGTTTTGTGTGCTTATGTTTTCCACATATTTTATGTGTTGCATTGCTCTGTAATATATAATTTTCTAACAAGTTGGAACAATGTTGGATGGAAAGCAAAGGAACATCAATTTCTTTGGACATAATTGGAACAACACTCACCATGGACATCATATGAACAACATTCGTTATGAATAGCTTTGGGCAGCACCAATCTAATATTAAATGGACAAGCACAAATGCACATACGTCGGTAACTCATTTTTTAAGCTCTATAGCACACATGGGAACATAATGCACTGTAGATATAGTCAAAATAAAAATAAGGTGTCTATGAAGACAACCCTATATGTAAGTAGGGAAACTTTTTTCGAATTTTGGCATGAAAATGATGCGATGTAATCATCCGGTTTAATGCTGCGATCTGAACGCGGATTAATGAAACTACTACTATTCTCTGTTAAAAAAAATACATCTTTGAATGAATAAATGGATTCAACGCCTTGAAAAACCCTTAGGACACTTGAATTCTACATATTAAACAACTTAAACTCAAGTTTTTCAAGGTAAAAATTTATTAAAATAATTTGATAAGGGAAACAAGTGTTTGAACAAAATTTGTAATTTAAGAAATTTAAGGCCAATACAAATTGTAATTTAGATTTGACCAAATTCATATTTGATTAAATTCATGAAATTGGATTAATTAAAATAAATTAAGCATAAATCACGGATTAAAACATTATTAACCATTGACAAATTTATGATAAATAAGAGTTAATAATCATTAGTGATAGAAAAATAAATAAAATAATATATTACCGAGAATTGAGAATTAAAGTAGTAATAATTAAATTGAGGATTGAAAAAAATATTAATTAAAATAAGATGTAGTTGAAATTTAAAGTTAATGAAATAATAAAGTAAAATAAGAAATAGTTAAAAAGGGGAAAGGCCAAATGAAGAATTAATGATTTAAAATCTAGTTATCTTTAGTGTTATTTTTAGGAATTTATTAAAATCACAAGTTTGATGGGTAATCTTGCATAATCGAAGTGATTTTAGAGTTTTTTAAATGCTAATCTATATATAGTCAAAAAATAAATTTAAATAACACAAATCAAAATTTCACCTTCAATTTTTAAGATAAAAATAAATTAAAAATTAAAATTAAAATAATTAATAGGAGATAATATAAAATTTGAAAATAAAAAATCAAATTAATAAGAAATAATATAAGAGTTGAAAATAAAAATTCATTCTAATAATTAATTGAAATTTAGATTAATAATTAATAAAAAATGAGTTAAATTGACCCAATCTACCTTGAAAATTAATTAATTAAAACTCAATTAAAATTAAAATTTAAAATTTAAAAATAAAACAAATAAGACCAGCATGAGCTTGTCGTTTAATGTGGATTTCAACGGCCTGCCTCACTTGCGTGTTGACTCTTTGTTGTTTGATGTGGATTTCAGAAGCTCATTTAATGACCATCGGCAGGCACCACTTATTTGTTGCCCATTTCAACGCCCTGCTCACTTGTTTCATGACTTTCTGAATTTATCTCCATGGTCAATTATGGGCAGCTAATGAAAGTCAGTTATTCTAATGGGTATGCATCCAAGTCTATGCATTTTCATACTTTTGAAAATACGTTCGAAACTGACAATGACTTCAGAGTGCCCTGCTCTAAACTTGCAATTTTTTGCTCATTTCATGTGTGAAATGCCAGTCAGAAGAGGTTCGACATAACTTTTGATTTCCTTCCTCAGACAGTGCTGTACTCAGTACTGGTATTATCGCTAGAGAATTCCAGTGACAGAAGAATTTTTCATTTTGAGATTTGTGAAATTGTCATTTTTGAGATACTCTGTGGGCGCGCTTTTGCTGTGTTTGTCTTTGAGAAGTTATATAATGGCTGAAGCTATGGTCATCTCTGGATTTGTTGGTGTGGGCATAGAAAAAGTAATCAACCAGATCCTTCACTGGATAGGTATTTCTATTTGCTACAAAAAAGAATTGGCTTCTCTTCAGCATCTGCTAACAGAAATCCAACCTATCATCAAGCAGATCCAACGATACCACCCAGTGTTGAACAGGAAGAATGGGATTCCCTCTTCTCAGTGCTATAACAAGGTTTCACCCATCAATATATGGCTTAAAAAGTTGGATTTCCTTCTCCAACAAGCTTCAGAAATGGTGCAACAATGCACAACTACACCAAGGTATAATGTTATTTTCTGATATCAATCAAGTAGAAAGATCACTCATCTTATTTCAGACATTAAAGAAAATCTACAATTGTCTCCCTTGGTTGTGTGGGCTCAAATTCCTAAGCTCCTGGAGGAACTCAAGTAGGAAATTGGGCAGAGTATGAAGGAAAGCATCGAAGCCATGCCTTCTTCAAGCAGTCCTTCTGCAACCACCTCCCAATCTCTTGCTTCAACGAGATTCTTCATCCAGGAACCCCATATAGTCGGACAGGAGAGAGATTTTGCAACATTCGAGAAATCAATGATCGATTCAGAGTTCTCGTGCATTGGCATAGTAGGCAAGGGTGGATCCAGAAAGACTCTGCTTCTCAAGAGATTCTTCAACAATGAAAAGGTGCGAAATGTCTTCAGGGAAGGCTTATTGCTTTGGCTTACTGTTTCGTAGTTTCCGTCTTTCAAGAATCTTGGGAAAGAACTCTGTCAGCAGATAGCAATCCAAACAAACGAACATCACCTGGAATATAATATGAACCCAGAAGGCGTAAAAATATGGATGAATAAGAGCATGCAGGCAAAGAGATTTGCCTTATTTTAGATGATGTTTGGGGGGAGGCTGCAAAATTGGTGGAAGAATTAGGTGTACCCTTGCTAACCGACCACTCGACCTCCAAAGTTATTGTGAGTTCCAGGAATCGCAGAGCACTGTTAGAGATGGGGGTTAATGTAGAAAGTTCCACAATAAAAATGGAGGATTTGCTCGAAGATGAGAGTTGGCCGTTGTTCGCTTATCACGCTTTTCCATATAATAATAGAAATCTACCAGTGGATTGTGTGTTCACATGTTGTAGCTAACAAGAGGTGGAAAAACTTGGATATTAATATTCTGTTAATCTTTAATTGTGAGAAGTTAGTTCATTTTGTTGTCCTAGATTAAATAGGAATAAAAATAGTAAATTGGTTCTCCCTGCGAGGAGATTTAGCCAAATAGATTAAGTCACGAGGATAGGATAGAATTGTCTGTTAGAGTGGTTCAAACAGAAATCTAATAAATGAAAAGAATAGCCGCTTTCAGTTAGAGATAAGCGTAAATAGGTGTGAGTTGTAATAGGATAAGAGAGATAGAATAAGTGTGAGAGAAGAGTGCGAGCAGTGTGACAAAGGAAGTGGACAGAGAGAAAAAATCATTGTAAAAATCCAACCATCAAAGGGCTTGGCTTTGTGTATTTTCATCTCTGATTAATTCCAAGTGTTTTATGTTTTAAATTGGCTGTCTAGTTTAAAATGTCTGTTTTGATTTCTCTGTTGAGTTGGTAATCATCTTTATCGCACAACGCATTCAAAGAAATTCGATTAACGGTGCAAACAACAAATACACAAGAGGTTTTTGTGTAAAATGTTTAAGTGAAATCGTTGATTCATGCAAACTTCGAAGTTTCGTATAGCGGCCATTGCACATCGTAGATTTTATTGTTATATGTTAAAGGCTTCACACAATAAGATATTTGAATTGCGATGTGAAGTAGATCAATGAAGGAGCAGTGAGGATCGTTGGATCGGGGCAAGATCAACGGTGGATCTTAAGTCGCACCAAGCGATATTTCGCATATCGGCAGTTTTAAAGTTTATGTTTGAGACATCGCATGGTAAGTTATGTTATTTGTGGTGTGATGCGATAAAGCAAGGAGGGTGTAATGCGAGCGCAGATCCAACATGATATGTGGGAACATTATTATTAACCTTTAAAAGTTACGAAAAGCGATGTAGAGTTCGCTACGAATTGCAAAATCGCAAAAATCGCAATATTGCAAAAGTTGTTAAGTTGTGAATCTACGGGGAGGTGAGTAATAAAACAGTTTGAAGTACGACCACTGTGATTGGTCACTGTTTGTGTGAACCATATAACCACAAGTTTCGCGCGTATTATGAAAGTTTGTAGCTTTCCTTTTTGGGCATCATTTGGTATCAAAGCCGAAACTGAGTTCTGTTCTCAAAGATTGTAGAAAATATGCCACCCAGGAGAAGAGTTGGCATGGGTTGAGGAAGAGCTGTGATAAATGAAGTTTTACTTGAAGAGATTTGACACCTTCGTACAAGGATAGCGACCATGGAGACTGCTCAGAAGAGAGTGCCTGATGAAGGAGATGTCAGCGCAACAGAAGAATCTTATGAGGAAGAAGAAGATGAAGAAACTGAGGAAGCTAAAGTTTTCAAGATATTAGCTAAGGTTAGTGGACAACCAAGAATGGAGATTCCTTCACATGAGGGGAACCTTAATGTGGATGAGCTGATAGATTGGATCAGTTATGTGGATAAGTATTTCAACTTAGAAGAGGTCAAAGATAAGAAGAAAGTAAATTTTGCAGCTACCAAGTTGAAGGATCATGCATCTATCTGGTGGGATGAACTATAGACATCTAAGATTAGAAAAGGAAAGCCTAAGATCAAGAAATGGGATAAAATGGTAAGTAAATTGAAGAAAGTGTTTATGCCAAAAGACTATCAATTGAATCTTTTCAAACAGTTGCAGAATTTGAGACAGAAAGGAATGACTGTCAAGGAGTATACAGAGGAGTTTTACAAGCTGAGCATTAGAGTAGGACATTTTGAAGATGATATGGATAAAGTATCCAGATTCATCAATGGTTTAAGGTATGATATACAAGATGAAATCATCTTATTGAGTTTGAAGACTATTGAGGATGCCTACTGTTACACAGTAATTTGTCACCGTCCTTACCATTCCCCATCCCGCACAATGGAGGACCCATTCTGTGACCTGTGGACATTGTCATGCCTTGAAATCATCATCAATGCATCCCTCTGAACATGAGCTTCATTTGCCCTTAAGACATCTCCTTGCAAAAGTCATGAAAAACAGCCCTTTTGGCATTGGCGCGGGCAAGCAGTTCAGTCCTCGCGCCAATGGAGAAATTACTGCAAAGGGGTCGCGCCACTTGGCGCTCTGTCATAGAGCCGTAGTCGCGCCACCCATTTTGGGAGTTGTTTTTTAAATAAAGATGGCGGAAGTTGAGTTCTAACAAATTCACAAATCATCACCTATCTTGAGTTGGGAGGTTGGCTGCAGGAGTTCTATGGAGGGAAGTGGTTTTGCCACCTCCCATGGAACCTTCCTTGTTGATAGGGCCAATCCCATAATAATAGGGATCCCAACTCCTCCTTCCCTATCTATAAAAGCTTGCTCAAATCAATGGCAAGCTAGTCTTGAAGTGCCTAAGCTCTGAATCTCCATATTCCCAAGAGCCTTTGTGTTGTAAAGCACCCTCTCTTTCCCTTAAGGCTGACTCAAGTAAGGAGACCATTGTCACGAGACTCCGGAGAGGTTTTCCCTTTCCTTGGCGAGCTTTGCGAGACGTGGACGACTGGAGACCCGTCCGAAGGAGACCGCGACGTCAGAACTTGGTTGTAATCTTTCTTCGTTGGTTATTTAATAGATGATTATGATTATGGTTCCACTCCGTTTTCCATCATGTTAATGCGAGTAATGTCCTTTCTGACTGATGTTTAGTTACGTATGCTGGTTTCTATGCTTGTATCTGTTCGTTTCTTCCATGTGCAGGTGTTCATCCGCGGAGATCGTGGAGGGATTATGATCTGCCAAGCTTGAGGAACGGGGACGCTACTTCAGTCAATCTCCGGTTTGGTTTATGGACTGAACAACTTGGAGTCTTTGTCTTGCCTTGCCGTTTGTCTCTTGCTTTTCCTTGCTTGATGAACCTTTTGGGTTGGGTTCTTCTTGTGTTTTGGCTTTTGGTTCAGCCCCAGAGGATCAGATCTGACCTCTGTTTTTCCGAATTTTCATCTTTTCATGGTTGTCTTAATTGGCGCGGTTTCTAGCCTGACAGTCGCGCCAATTGGCGCAGGTTGCCTGTTCATCACCCGCGCCATCCCCTGTCTGGCGCGGATTACAGCCAGACAGTCGCGCCATTTCGTGTAGGTGGTAGGGTTATCCTTGTTCGAAAGTTTCTTTTGGTCAGTACTTTGCTTCTGGGTTTGTTTTAGATTCAGCTTGAAGTGGGAAGTCTGGTTTTGGTTGGGAGAAATTCTTTGTTTTTTCATTTTCAGGAATTGGCGCTTGTTGTCAGTTAGCAACCCACGCCAATTGGCCATTGGCGCTAGTTGTCCATGTACAGATCGCGCCACTTGGCGCTAGTTGTCAATGTACAAGTCGGGCCAATTTCAGGGTGTATAAAAATTGCGTTTTTTTTCCCTTAATCCTTCACCAGTGTGTCTTTCCCTTCGAGTCTTTCCTCTGTATGAGCATAGATTACATTGCTCATTATTTGGAATGTCTTCTTTCTATGATTGTTTGATGTAAAAGGGAGTGAATGCCTTGTTTTGATCTCTTGCTTTGGAAATCATTTTTGTGTTTGACCGCATATGTCTTGTCAACTTTTGAGGGATTTTGTCACAAAGTATTTTGAAACAACGATTGCATTCTTAGTGTTTGTTTACACCTCTTTTGCATTCATCCTTCATTAAGAAGATTTGCGTTTTTTAGTTTTCGTCTCATAGTTTGCTTTTCGTTTAAATGCATTAGATCACATTGCATCGAAAAGTGTTTTTGAGATTCATCATTGGACTTAGATCACATTGTTTAGTGATTGAAAACTAAAAATTGCTTCGAGTGCATTCTCTTTTGTTAAAAGCTTGCATTAAGTAGATTCTCATTTCATCGAAAAATGCATTGAGTGCATTCTTATCATTTGAAAAGAAAAAGGAAATTGTGCATAGATTACAATTGCATAGTTTTCGGAAAAAGAATTTTGCATAGATTACATTGCATAATTCACTTCATTGAATGTTTTAGAATACTTTTGGATAGTGAAAGTCATCTAGTTTTGAAAAGTTTCGTTTTCAGTTTTGCTGTTTGTTGCATCATTGTTTGAAGCTCTTCCCTTAACTAGATAGCATTCATCGAATTGAAAATATTTCTTTTCTCATATAGCTTTGCATTTAGGAGTCTTTCAAGACACTACATACGATAGGGCCTGAAAATTGAAAATTAATTGAAGATCAACTGTAAAATTTATTCAATTAACCTAAGGCAGCATTGGAACTTAACGAAACATATTTAGAAGGTCTAGGCTAGAGACGTGTTCCGGCGTCGTTAAACCTAGCAGCTGTCGTTCGCCTGTTGGCTTTAGACAGCGCTAGTACGGACTTGCGCTCCCCGTACCGTCGCGTATATAAAGGGAGACCCCTATAGGTTTGCAATCCTTTATCCACAGGAAGCCGAGTCTGCCGCCTTTTACCCGTGATACACCGAACACAGCATTCGGGGAGACTACCTGCACGTACAGAAAGTCCTTGGTCGATTTCTGTTTCATTTTGAAACCAAGGTGTATATTGCAGTTCACGGATATTTGGTACACCCTTTGTGCCTAGTTTTTCCTGAGCAGTCATTTGGTCTTTTCTGACTCCCTAAACTTGAAAAGACCGTCAAGCGATTGTCCTTTCACGCTTGTGTCAACTCTGAAAGAGATAGAGTCATCTTTTTATCGTTTCTCGACTCTTAAAACATGAAACGGTAGAATTTCTTACTTTCCAATGTGGTAAAATTAATCGCCCACGATTTCACACCTATTTAGACATTGCTTGTTGACCGTTTGATCGTGTGTCTTAACTCGTTTTCAGCCCGTGTGTGGTTTTGAGTTTGATGGAAACTTTTTCAGAGTTTACCAACCAAGGAATCCCCTCAGAAGGGAATCCTGGTCATTTTCCTCCTTTTGGAAATGTTGGTGCTCCTTACATGGCGACGTTGTCCCTTCCTGGGTTAACTGTTGGGTTGCCTGTTTGGTTGTTCTCAACCTCTGTTGTCCCGGATGTCTCCACTATTGTTCAATCAGTTCCTCCACCTGAACAACCTCATGTTGATTCCAAGGTGGACCTCTCCCCTTCTTCGCCTGTTTCTGCGTCCTCCTCTTCTACTTCGCCTGGTGAAAGTCTGGATTCAAGTAACCAGGTGGCTAAGAAGAAGAAGAAGAAGACAAAGAAGAAGAAGTCTGATAAGCGAGAGGCTAAATGTACAGCTACTGTCCATGATAAATCTCATCTTGATGGGCCCTCCGACCCTCCGCGGAAAGTCAAGTTCCCATGCATGTTGTGCGCGGGAGATCATTTGCTTCGAGACTGCCCTGGCATTCCCAAGGTGCTCGAAACATGGTCCGACGGCCGACCGCCGTTGCCTTTGACTTCCGGGAGCCAGGTTGGGGGCACGTATTCATCTGGTACTGATAAGACTCCTAAGAAGCAGGGTAAGATCACCAATCCCTGTAAGTTGTGTGAAGGGCACCATGCCATTCACCTTTGTCCTTATATGGATGAAGCCAAACTAGTTTTGGACAACCCAACCGGTTCTACACCATGCCTTCCACCTGGTTATAATCGGCTTTCTTCAAGTCCTCCGCCAGCTGATCTTACGACTGGTAAAGAATTATCCTTGGTCGATCCCACTCCCCCAGAAATTCAAATTCACGAATCCGTCCCTGACCAACCATTGGTCGTCGGATCGGTCGAACTGGCCCCGCCCGCGGTGCACCAGGTCTTTTCTTTCGAGAGTGGATCTCACACCCCCCATGTCCTTCTGATCTCTTCAGATTCTTCAGACTTGGAGAAAGATTCTCCTGTCCCTGTACTTCAAGAAGCTGCTCCTCCGCCTCCCATGATGGAGGCTCCGGAGGATATCCCTCCCGCCTTCGAGATGGAGGTCACGGAGGATGCTTCTTCTACCGTAACATTAGGGGAAGACCTTCGCTTGTCGATGGTAGCCCCTCCGAGTAGTTTGGTCGCTTCCTTTGACTGGAATCGATTTGCAGGATTTCGCCCGTCTATTGCCAGAGATCACAAAGATGTTCTCTTTGGTCTCGTTGTACCCGGTACCATTTGGCAGACGAAGGTGCCTCTCGCTAGTATTCTCGTCATCAACTACCCCCGGCAAGCTTCGTTCTCGCCGCCGCGGCGCCCGTTACGCAATCCGTTGACATTCAACAGAAGAACGAGTCAATCCTTGGGGATCCTTCCGTTGCTTGTGGAATTTGATACTTTGGAGGTAAAACCGTCCATATGGACGTGATGGTTGTTCCGAGCTCTCTTGACCAATCTGCTCTTGGGGCGAGATTACACTTATGCCATGGGAGTGCTCGTCTCCTCCCTCTTTCGCGTGATGTGCTTCCCACATGAAGGACGGTTCATGACCATTGATCAGCTTTCGTTCTTTGGTCCTAATGTGGCAACTGGTCCACCATCACCCCCTCCGGGTTTTTATCCACCCGTTGTATCTGCTCCACCACAGGTCAACTATGTGTCTACCTACCCCGTGCCTGTGCTCAGTGATGATGCCATCGTGCATCAGGTGTTGGGGGCATTGGGTCCTGACTTCCAGGATGTTTTCCTTCCATCGGGAGTGGAACTCTTGGAAGCGCCGCCTTCTTATTCATTTTGATGTAAGCCGGTTAGAGCATGGTTTCCTCCCTGGGTCAAGCTCTTTAAAAAATGAAACCAGGATCTCGGAGCATAGTTCCTTCACCTGTGTCAAGCTCTTTAAAAAATGAAACCAGGTTCTCGGAGCAGAGTTCCTTGTCTTGTGTCAAGCTCCTTAAAAAATGAAACAAGGTTGTCGGAGCAGAGTTCCTTGTCTTGTGTCAAGCTCCCTAAAAAATGAAACAAGTTTGTCGGAGCAGAGTTCCTTGTCTTGTGCCAAGCTCCTTAAACCATGAAACAAGGTGTCCTGAGGATAGTTCTTTTAATGTGTCAACCTCGTTAAAAAATGAAACACGTTCCTGTTCAATTCGAGTCTTTGTTAAGATCTCGTAAAATCCCAGTCGAGTCTTTCTCAGATCTCGTAACTTGAACCTTCACTCCATCTAACTTTGATATGGATTGAAGCTTGGGGGGCATGTACCTTGAATTGAGTCACCATGCTGGGGGGCATGCTTACTTTTTCAGGCATTAGTTTGTTTCCGTTTCAAGCTTGTGTAAAAATGAAACCGGTTTCAAGCATAGTTTATCTTCGTTTCAAGCTTGTGTAAAAATGAAACCAACTTCAAGCAGAGTTTCCTGATTTCAAGCTTGTGTAAAAATGAAACCTTGCCCATTTTACCTCTTGTGATGGTCATTTTATCAGCCTGTTTTTACCAGATGAGCCTTGGTTTTCTCACTCCATTGTCACTATTTGCTTGGCCGATCATATGCCTTCACTTGGTTGTTTTACCCGTTCCTGAGGAACCGCTGCTATGAGTGGTCTTGTTAGCCAGCCTCTCGACCTTTATTTGTTCAGAGTAGTTCCACCATTACCGGAACCAGTTGCTACCCTTTACACCACTCGTTCCTCCGTAGTGGAGCCTGGCATCCTCGCGCTCTTTTCTCCGACTCTCCTCTAACCTCAAAAGATTAAGCGAGTCCTCGTCGTTTCGATCTCGTTAAAGTACATGAACGAATCGACATCTACCCGTATACATTTACCCCTATGGGCCGGGGATGGATTATTTACGAAAAGGAATACCCTAGCCTACTACTCAGAGGTTCTTTCGGATATTGCTTTCTACCTTTTCGGATTCAGAGTTCCGTCAACAAAGGGACCTGTGTGGAGTTTTTCTCATTGCCTTTTCAAACTCTCTAAACATGAAAAGACGCTGAGTTCTTCCTTTGTCAGACTCGTTAAATCTTGATGACATCGGATTCAGTCGCAATGACATTGTTCGAGTTCCTCCTTCCTAGGGCTCGTTAAATGTACTAGGATGGATTCGTCCAAAGGACATATTTATATGACAAGCATATAGTATCCTCTTCAAGCTTGTGTAAAAATAAAGAGGTACTTGCCAAGCATGGTGGGGAAAATGGAACCAACATCATTTTCGTTGGCAAGATGTCGCTTCTTGAACATGGAACTTGTCCAGACTGTGTCGGGTTGGGGACATCTCATCTCGTTTCTTCACTTGCTCTCCGTGGGTTTGGGTAATCTTTTTTGACCTCTCATCCGTTCACCGCCTCGTCACCATGACCTTCGATCCGTTGATGTCAAATACCGCCAAGTCCACCGTCGTGTCGTTCATGCCCAAGAGAAGTTGGCCTCTGCGAATATCAACCTTCCTCTGTTTCTCATACGATCCTGATTCACAACAAAACATCATGTTCCTCTGTCTCGTGTCGATGATGTGGGAATCATTATGGCCCACCTTCGATCAAGGTCACCTCCTGTCGACATCAGCCCATTATCCAGGAAGTTGGTCTAGAGACTCCTTATGGTACCTTGGAGCCTGCATGCCTCAATGGCAGGTTCGTCGCATTCGACGAGAGGTTTCCATCATTAGCCTCCAATCGAGTGATTCTGCGGGTGTTCGACGTCAACTCATTCATTCACACGCCGTAGATTGTACCTGTAGTACCTTGAGGACCATTGTCATTACTGGTGGTTTCTCTCGCGTCGGTTAACAACTTTCATCATTGGCTGGTAATCCGACGATGTTCTTGCATGTTCGACTTCAGCTCACATATTCACATGCTTGAACTTGTACTCTGTTGGGTCGAGATGGAGTGCAAGACCCTGGATTGTGTCTGTTGTAATCCAGGCTGCGATTGTGGATTATTATCGTTATGTACATGACTCATTGATTGGATGGCTGCGACCATACCTGAGTCTATTTGTTTGATCTTAGTTGGATGGCTGAGCCCATACCCTGGATCCGGATTATAGCATACTCTATTTCGGATGGCTGCGTCCATACCACTTATACATCGTGTACTTGAGATATCAGTTGTATCTTTCTGCGTAGGTTTTCCGACGGCGGGCTTTCAGTTGAACATGTTCTCGTAAAGCATTTCACCCCTCTCCCTCTCGGGCCTCATACTTTAGGGGGCATATGTTACACAGTAATTTGTCACCGTCCTTACCATTCCCCATCCCGCACAATGGAGGACCCATTCTGTGACCTGTGGACATTGTCATGCCTTGAAATCATCATCAATGCATCCCTCTGAACATGAGCTTCATTTTCCCTTGAGACATCTCCTTGCAAAATCATGAAAAACATCCCTTTTGGCATTGGCGCGGGCAAGCAGTTCAGTCCTCGTGCCAATGGAGAAATTACTGCAAAGGGGTCGCGCCACCTGGCGCTCTGTCATAGAGCCGTAGTCGCGCCACCCATTTTGGGAGTTTTTTTTTAAATAAGGATGGCGGAAGTTGAGTTCTAACGAATTCACAAATCATCACCTATCTTGAGTTGGGAGGTTGGCTGCGGGAGTTCTATGGAGGGAAGTGGTTTTTCCACCTCCCATGGAACCTTCCTTGTTGATAGGGCCAATCCCATAATAATATGGATCCCAACTCCTCCTTCCCCATCTATAAAAGCTTGCTCAAGTCAATGGCAAGCTAGTCTTGAAGTGCCTAAGCTCTGAATCTCCATATTCCCAAGAGCCTTTGTGTTGTAAAGCACCCTATCTTTCCCTTAAGGCTGACTCAAGTAAGGAGACCATTGTCACGAGACTCTGGAGAGGTTTTCCCTTTCCTTGGCGAGCTTTGCGAGACGTGGACTACTGGAGACCCGTCCGAAGGAGACCGCGACGTCAGAACTTGGTTGTAATCTTTCTTCGCTGGTTATTTAATAGATGATTATGATTATGGTTCCACTCCATTTTCCATTATGATAATGCGAGTAATGTCCTTTCTGACTGATGTTTAGTTACGTATGCTGGTTTCTATGCTTGTATCTGTTCATTTCTTCCATGTGTAGGTGTTCATCCGCGGAGATCGTGGAGGGATTGTGATCTGCCAAGCTTGAGGAACGGGGACGCTTCTTCTTCAGATCCGAGCGTTGGAATCCAGGTAGGCTCTTATCTACAGCCTTTTCATTCGTAATTAGGAACCTGCGTCATGACATTGTTTGTTTGTTGCTAGACCCCTGCTGGGCTAGTAGGGATCGCCTCTGTCCGCAGAGGGGATTTACCTCCTCAACACCTACCAAGAAACTTTGAAGGTAGAGGATAAAATGTTGAGGAAACAAAGTCAGAAGAATAGAGGTAAAGTTCCAGCAAGAGGGAGAGGAACTTTTAGATCAAGATTTCAGCACTCTCAGAATGAAGCAGGAGGTTCGAGTAGCAGACTGCCATAAAGAGGAGACTGTGGTAGAGGAATATTTGCACCCAGAGGTAGAGGTTGAGGAAGAGAAATTCGGTGTTACACATGTGGAGAATGGGGACACGGATCATGGGACTGTCCTCATAACAAACCAGCAAATCAAGAGAATGTGAATGTAGCTGAGGCAAAGGAAGAAAATCCATAGGTCACAAAAAAATAAGAGCCACCTGAGGCAGGAGAGTCTTTATTTCTCAAAAGAGTATTTCTTAAAGCAGAGAAGGAAGCAAATGAGCCAGCTCAAAGGAAGAGCTTATTCAAAACTGTATGCAAGTCTAAAGATAAGTGATGCAAAGTTGTGATTGACAGTGGAAGCACTGATAATCTTGTTTCCACAGAGATGGTTGAGAAATTGGGGTTGATTAAGATGGTACACCCTACTCCCTACAGAGTGTCGTGGCTACAGAAGGAACATCAGATTTTAGTGATAGAACAATTCAAAGTAGAGATACAGATTGGTACATATAAGGATGTAATATTGTGTGATGTGATGCCAATGGACGTGTGCCATGTATTGTTGGGAAGGCCTTGGTCATTTGACAGAAAGTTCATTCATGATGGCGAAAGGAATACTTATACCATAGAGAAGGATGGAAAGAAGCACACATTTCTACCTTTGAAGGATGAAGCAGACAAAGGAGTAGCTGGGAATAAAGTTATGTTTATTAGTGGAAAGGAATTGCTGCAAGAAGTCAAGAAGGAGAGATAAATGCATTTTGCTATTGTGGGTAAACCCAAGGTAATTCCGACTGCTACAAATTTAGACAATCTACCTGTGGAAATTAAAAATTTGTTAGATGATTATGCTGATATAGTTGTTAATGAATTACCAAGTAAATTTTCGCCAGTCAGAAGTATCAGTCATCACATAGATTTAATACCTGGTGCAAGTTTACCAAACAAAGCAGCATATATGATGACCCCTCGGGAGAATGAAGAAGTTGGAAGATAGGTACATGAGTTGTTAGATAAAGGATTGATCAAAGAAAGCCTTAGCCCATGTGCAGTACCAGTCGTACTTAGTCCAAAGAAAGGAGGTGAGGGGTGCATGTGTACTGATTCTAGAGCCATAAACAAGATCACTATCAGGTATAGATTTCCCTTGCCGCACATAGATGATTTGATGGATTGTTTAAGTGGTTCAAAGTGTTTTACTAAAATAGATGTGAATAGTGGATATCATCAAATAAGGATTAGAGAAGGAGATGAATGGAAGATTGCATTTAAGACCAACAATGGGTTGTATGAGTGGTTAGTGATGCCTTTTGGGCTCACTAATGCACCAAGAACATTTATGAGACTAATGAAAGAGGTCTTAAAAGAGTATGCAAGAAAATTTGTGATAGTCTATCTTGATGACATTCTAATTTTCAGTGAGAGTAAAGAGGAGCATTTGGAGTATGTCAAGATGGTGTTAAATACTTTGCAAAAGGAGAAACTGCTTATAAATTTGAAGAAGTGTAGTTTCATGAAGAAGGAGCTCATTTACTTGAGATTTATAGTCTCAGAAGAAGACTTGACGATGGACTCGGAAAAGATCCAAGTAAGCCGGTTTGACTGCATGCGACTGTCGTTTTTTAGATCTACTATTTCTGAAAATTTTCAAGCCTGGAGAACTGCTCTGTTGTGTCCGGAGATTCTATTACAGTGAGGCACACCTTTCGTTTCATGAGAAAATGTTTCCGGTTGCCCAAGTTAAGTCAGTTTGGATCTGGAGGTATAAAGTATCTATTTTTTAGTTATATTTGTTAATAGTTCTGCTTATTTCAGTTCCCTCTATTTATTTTGGTTTTAAGGTTTTATTTGTTTGCCAGAACTATACCCTCTTCTCTGTGTATGCTCTTTTCTCTGTGCTATGTGCGATCTCGGAAAATTAGAAACAAGATAAGAAATTTTTTTTGCTACGTATGTTTTTTCCCCATGTCTTTATGCGATCTTGGGAAATCAGCAATAGTGAAAAAATAGATAGTTATGTTGGGATATTGATTAGGAGCTCAAGTCTGAGCTAGGGAAAAAGCTCAAAATTTTAAATTGCTCAAAATCACTTGGAACCTGAGCGACCGGATAGACCTTGGCGATATGATCCCAACGCCGCGAATGACACTCAAATCCAACTTCGCATGTGAAAGTTATGAAGGTTTGAAGTTTACAATTTCCTTCAAAAACTGAGTTTGACTTTCAATTTGAAAAATTTAAAAAGGAACATTCCAAGGAATATTTCTGGAATATTCCTTAGAATATTCCCTAGAATATTCTTGAAATATTCCATAAGGCCGAATAATAATTTGACAAGTGGCATGTCGTTATACGTCAATGGATTGATTTTTATTATTTTTGGCCAATCAACAGGTGCCACGTGGCAAGCCCGGAGGCTGCCACGTGGCCCCAGGCCGATGGTTTAAATTGGCATTGCAAAATTTTATGACTCCACGGGAGTCAAACCATGGACCTCCCACGGACTAACCAGACGCATTACTATTGAGCCACAGGTTGGTTCTTAATTACAAAGTGACACAATACATATTTAAATTTAATCGAAGGTTCGGTTGGGGGCGGAAAGGGGGCCAGCCCCCTCTACACAGGACTGAGGGGCTCGAAACCATGGCTCTATAAATCCTGGTGGTTACGTAACAAAGTTACAGTTAAAGATTGTGCACTCATGTTCACATGCATTCAAGCGATGAAGTTTGTGCATGGAGTTAATGCCACGGTTTTTTAAAACCGTTGGCTTTGACAGTTATGTCGGCGGTTCAAACGGTCACATGTGACCATAACTACCCCTAAAATTAAATGCCACAATTAGTGTTCTGCCATTCTGGAGAGCGGGTTCCGCCTAATTCGGTCAATTTGCCAAATTTGTCGACTTTAACTACAATTAAACCAAATTTGGTGGAGTTTGTTTAGGAGATATTGGACAAATCTTCTTTTGGTCATAACTTTTGATGGGCTCAACCTTTTGGAACAATTGTTTTTTGATTTCATATCTTCTCAGCATTCTGGATCCATTGAGACAGGTTTCAGAGCCATTGGAGCTAATCTTCAGCCTATTTAGCTTCGGAGAAGCTTTTTGAGCCACTAGGGCCATTTTAGGTTTGGAGTTGTGTTGAGCTGTGGTTAACCAATTTAGGTGAACCAAAAGTCATTTTTGACTATTTAAAGCATTGCAGAGCCATTGGGACAGGTTTCAATTCTGTTTGAATACTTTCAGAGGCTGAAAACCTTCAGGAGAGTTTTCAGGGCCACTAGGGCCATTTTGGGGTTGGAGCTGTGATGAGCTGTGGTTAACCATTGGAGGTGAAACAAAATCCTATATTTACTATTTTTGTGTTCTGAATTCATTTATACAACTATTTTTTCCTGTTTAGGCTTTCTTCACATTGTATAACCATTTTCTGAGCATAATAAGAGCAAGGACATGCCCATTTGGGGGCCTTGGACCCGGTAGATGTAGCCCAGGAGGGGTGAACTGCCTTATCATATGCTATATTATATTCCGTGATTTATTTGCTGTGTTTTTATAGAGTTAAAGATGTTAAACAGTAAAAATAAATAAGCCTCCTACACACAAAAAGACTCATAAATTCACCAAAAGTATTTTGTTTCAATTGCAAAACATATTAAACAGTTTGCACACATAAGTTTATGGATAATGAATACCTTGCACCAGCAAACAAGTAGTTTCATTTCTAGATCATTAGTGATTGCTTCTATTATTTCTTTAGGCAGAGTCTGGAAAGGGCTAGATAGCTTCTGGATCTCATCCTTTCTTTAAAGGTGACATACATATCCAGTAAATGCCCATACAGTCAATCTCTGTATTAGAAATAAGAAGTTTTTTGACATTTTTCAGATCAGATATTCCGACACATAGGAAATAGTTAAGAATAACTTAGTCTAGTGTAGAGTTAGGTAAAGTATGTTTCTTTACCATGTACATTTGTAACTTATAATCCGACAGTCACGATTTGTAGTGATCTGACGATTATCTCTCACCTCGGTATTAACGACACTTGATCTGTGGCTTAACACCCGATTGGTCCATGATCTCTATTTAAAGAGCATGGAGGGTCATTTGCCCGGTAACCATTTATGAGAGAAACATATGCAAGTTTTCTTTTTATATTAATAAATTTCTTGAAGTGGCCGCGTTGGCTCAGGCCGTGGATTGTTTCCCTCTTTGAGGGTTTTAACCATGTGATTATATTGGTGTATTGATTTGTGATCTGTTTGTGAGAGGTGACCTTTGGTTCTTGATCTACAGAACTTACCCTGTAAATTCCTACATGGTATCATAAATTCCTACAAGTTACCGGTAAGGGTAACCGAAAATCTAACGTTCTGTCTCAAGGCTTGCATTTTTTTTTTTTTTTGCTCAGATTTTCTATGGTTTTTGTGAAGGAAAAAGCATGCACACTGAGGACTAAAAAGAAAAAGAAAAAAAATCCCTTCCTCCTTTCAAACAATTTTAGAATCCTTTTACTATCTCACTTGGTGAGAAGTTAGTTTATGAGAATAGAGGTTTTGGGTTCAAGTCTCTTTCTCAAGCTTCTTTTGTAAAAAGTTTTTTGTTAAAGGGGAATGATTTTTTTTTTTTAAGTTGAACTTCATCATCAAATTTCAAACCGTTCCCGTAACTATTCGACATCTACAACTCAGTTTTTTCAAAAAGGCATAACTTCTTCATCCGGAAGCTATTTTTTTAATCACCCTAATTTTTTGAGATCTTTCCATTGGAGCAGTTAGTTTCAACTTTTTGCAGCTTTAGTTTTTAAAAAAATGGAAAGTGCGTGCCCAATTATTCTTAACAACACCAATTATTTCCAATGGCTACCTCACATGATAGATATACTTAGAAGTAAAGGGCTTAATATAATAGCCACAGGACAAGAAACTAAACCTTCCGATCATGATAAAGTCGCTAAATGGGAAAATAAACAATATCAAGAACGAGGGTTGATAGGAATGTCCATTGCTCAAGATCTTCGATTTCATATCCATGAAATTGACACCCCTAATGAAGCCCTGAAAAAGCTAATTGCTGTTTTTGGCATTCAAAATCAAGTCAGGGGCCCACCAGCATGAAAATGAGTTGCTTACTTTGGACCCCAATAATTTCTCCTCTATCAAGAAGATTTTTTGTCCAAATTCAAGACCCTTAGATTTATTTTAGAATGTTGTAAGGTCAAAAAGGACGATGGTATACTCATCTATTCCATTCTTGCTAAGCTTGGCCATGCATACTCTGTATTTGTTTCCACCTTCCATTCCACTAGAGAAGCCATCATTTCTTCAGGAACCGCCTACAAGAACCCCTCTTTTGATGGCTTTTGTGATTCTTTGATAAGAGAACAAGAAAAACTCTTACACCTTTGTCTTATCACTTCTGGAAACACTTCTAAGAAAGCCTTAGCAGTCCAACAGCAACCATATCAAATGAATCCCAAGAATAAATATCGTAAAAAGTATGGTCTGAAACCAAACAAGGGTCCTAAGCAATTTCAGTCACAAACTGAAAAAGCAACTCACCAAAATGATAAGGAAAATAAAAACAAAGGGAAGAAGACAGATTGACATTGAAAATTTTGTAATTGTGATGGCCATATAGAGTCGAAATGTTTTAAGAAGATGGAAGCCTTAGAACTGCAATGAAGAAACACAACATCAAATTGGAGCACTCTTCACCTTCATCTTTAGGAATGGAACTTTCTGCTTGTGGCTGTCAAGCATCAAGATCTGGTTATGCATTAAATCTTTCTTCTTCTTCTCATTCTCATGAGTGGCTCATTGATTTTGGAGCTTCTTACCACATGGAAAAAAATAAAGCCATTTTTTCTTCTTTAAATGATTGTAACACGAAAAATATTTATGTTGGTGATGATAGACCTCTTAGTGTTGTAGGAACTGGAACCATTCATCTAGATAATGGTCAGTTTACTGATGTACCATGTGTTCCTACCTTGTCATGCAACCTTCTATCTGTTTATCAGATAACTCATTTAGGTGAAGGGAAAATAGTAGAATTCTCACTTCATGATTTTGTAATCAAGAACCTCAAATATCCTAGACATATTTTAGCTATTGGCATTGCTGATGATTCCACAAGATTGTATAAGTTTGAAAACTTTGGACTCCTCAAGTTCTTTCTCCAAATCAATAATTTTCTTCTCAACATGTCAATGCAACCTTTTATCTCTACAAAAAATTTGTATATCGTATCACATTTTAGGGACAGAAGTAGCCACCAACTTCAATAGGTGTATTGATGAAATTTGTTTTATGCTTTTATATTTGCTTGCAAAATTCCTTCTGATGACATTTTCTCCTTGCTTAACTCTCCTCTATTTTTGTAATGCCTCTTTCCTAGTATTAAGAAGGAAAACATAGAAGTTGCACATATAAATCCTCCAGTAGATTTGCAACTCAACCATAAATGTTATTAATGTGTTCGGAATGTCATTGGTAAGGCACAAGTCCCCAGCTCTAGGAATTACATAATGCATGAAAACTAGTCTCCTTCCATTAATTAAGTGCACCATATTTTGTATCTATAATGTAATGGAAGGAACCATGACAATGAAATAGCCAACCAGAAAATTTACTGCCACCCGTTGTCTTGTCTAGAAATTTAAACTCTGCACTCTTATTGAAACCAAAAGGGGATTTCAGGGAGGGGCCTCTCGTGGTATCTGGGAGGGGGGTTTTATTTTTACATGTACATGTCACTCAAAATGGTTTTGTCAAAAAAACTAATTACGCACCCCACCTTTCATTAAACTTGAATAGCCTATGGGGTGCATAATTAAATATCAGCCATCAATTTTCACGATCCAACATATGCCTTTGAAAACTACGGGATTTTTAAACCAAAATGATGAAACTATCCAACTAAAAGCAGTGGTAAAGGAACAAAATGATCCCCTGCGGTTCATTAACCATTACCAATTCTTCACTGAGATATTGGTGAAAAGAAGGTGTTTATTTAGTGGTTCCACTACCTAAAATTGATCAGCCATTTTCTCTTAATGAGTGGTGATTCATTGCCTTGGAATCTGCACTTTGCTAACTGATCTCTCGGGAAGACTCATCAATTCATTTCAAATATAGATTAATTCCCAATCTGTTGAGCTAGTGGACTCGATAAGCCTTTAGCACTACATATCTTGTTAGACATTTAGTACTATGTGTCCTCAATTTGATTATCATTACCTAAATGCTTTAACATGTACCATTTGAAACGATGAATATGATTCTGCAGCTGGAATGTCAATGAATTCATGACATTTCGTGGGTACTTAGCATGGCTTGGATTAACACACATGATTTAACATTTGATATACATACCATAAGGCTTAATAATCAATCAGAATATATGACATTCAATGCAGTCTGCAGTAATTTGCATTTGCAGCCAAAAATATTTATCCCACATTTTGCACAACAACACAATAATATATATATATAGTCCCCACAATTCCTTTTAATGCATTGTGCAAAGATATAATTCCCCTTGTGGGCTCCTCCTCTCAGTGCCTTGTGTGTTGGCTTGTGACTTGGTAGCTGCTAGTTGGTAAGATTTGATCCTCGGTGGATTTTTGGTGGTTGGTCGATGACTTGGTAGCTGATAGTTGGTAAGATTTGATCCTTGGTGGATTTTTGGTGGTTGGTCGATGAATTAGAGATTAGTTGACTCAACCCAATAATTTTTACAAAACAGAGTAATGAACCTACATATAAGCTTGAGAGAATAAATAGGATTATAAAACCAAATTATTTTCATGCACAAAATTCTTAGATATTTTCACAAAAATTTATAAAATTTTGCAATTTCCTGAAAGTATAGCAAGGAAACAAAATGGTGAATTTCAAAGCATTTTCATTGTATCCTTTTGACAAGAAAATGCTACAAAAAAACCCACAGACAATGAATGTAGTCATCTTGACTTACAAACAATAGTTAGCCCCTTCCTATCCATTTTCTATTGAATCACCTGATTCAGTTACAACCAATGAAGTTACAATACAAGTTTGTAATGCCACGTTCTAGGATAGTTGGACCCTAGTTTCCGAAAGCAAGAGTTATTCAAATTAAGAAAAGAGGAGGGTTTCAAGGTTGCACGAGTTTAGTTCTTGACTCTAGCTGAAAACATGGAATGAAGGGAAACCAACGAGCCTTGTTATATTCGACCTATGAAGGTGAATCCATGAACAAGCTAGTGAGGTGATGTAGCGCTTAGCCCCACACACACTATTTTTTAGCTTTGATCACCTTTGTATTTTTCCAGAGTATCTTGGGCAAGGCAACGTTGCCACTTTATAACACTGCTATATTTTACAATTTCTTTAATAACAATCTCCCAATCATTCACTTCTTTCTTGAATACCACAATGAAGTTGTCCATATCCAAATTGATGAACACTAAAATTTATTCATGGCCATTTACACTCTCACTTCTACACTTCCTCCTCCACCTCATTATAGATCATGACATCTATGTCACTAAAACTTTTGTTGATCGATTGATATTGTTTTGAAGCGGTCAACACAAATCATTTTATTTAACTCTCAATTTTTATACAACAACATATTCTAAGAGGCATGGGTTTTCCAAGATCCAAACAACTACATCATTCATCCAAATACACAACTACACTTTCATATCCCATATTAGTACCACTCCCAAAATGCATATCCAAATTGATGCCACCATTTTCAAAATTAAATGGAGTTTTCCTCCATTTCCTTATCAAATAACTCGATCCATGCATTGAACATCAAATCTCTTCATTCTCAGGCTATTATTAGATGAGCCTATAAAGATATTAATATTTTTCTTACATCTTCAGCAATTTGTATGTGATTTGCAATGTTCTGCTTGAGCCATGAAAGAACGGTTCATATTCTACATTCCTATAAAATATCAAATGCTATCCCTTGAATGTATCAATTATCCCTAAAAGTACTCAGGTCTCCCAAATATATCCCTACTTTATACATTTGTTACATTCATGATATATGAATGGAACCAATTCATTCTACATAGATTATTCTAGAGAAATCTATACCTTATTACACTTAGGGAAATACAAATTTAAATGATGCTCCTATGTCAAGTGTCGACAAGATGGTTGCAGGTAAGCTAGAGAAATACCCAATAAGATGAGTAATTATGATTTTTTAAGAGGAATAAAAGGCACAAGATGAAGACTCATGATGAAAGAATGAGTGATGGACCTTGTACAAAAAAAGGTTTCTTAGAGAACCAGTGGATAAAATGGTTGGAAACCCATATATTTCGATGAATGGTGACTTTTTTTATATGAAATTCAACTTATGTTTATGCTTGCATGTACAAGTGAATAATATTGAGGATGATGAATGAAGTAGATAAAATATTACAAGAGTAAAGATGAAGACAATGGGACTAGTTTAAAGGAATATTATTCATTAAGGAGGGAAAACTCCTATTTGTAATGTTTAATAAATAATGTTATGGGATTTGTAATAATGTAGACTAATTCTGGAAGTCTATGTAGGAATGAGAGATGGAGAGAAATGAGAGAATTTAAAGATGAATATTTATTGAAAGAATCATGGAAATATGACGGATAAGATTGTTGAGATAGTTATGCATTTGGTTTGAAATAAATATCCAAATATGAAATGATTGTTATGATCATGTATAGTCATATAAGGGACCATTTGTACCAGAAATGAAGCACATGAGAATGATGGTTGATTAATATAGGGTAATTTACAAAGTTTTATTCATATAAGGTCTTGGTTTTCCCTCCTTTGTATATGCATGTGTTTTATGTTGTGGCTCTAATGTATCAAAATATATATAGAGGTTGACATCCACTAGGTGTGCCAAGAGGATCCTTCACTACATCAAGCTCAAACATCTATCTCATTTATTTCTTGAAGCTCATATGTTGTGTGAACTTTAGGCATCATTGCACACTAAAGAAGCCCTGAGCAAAGGTGATTAATAGATACCAAATAATTATCTCTACATGGAGTTACAACACAGGAGAACAATAAACATATTAAGATAGGTCTAATGGGAAAATAATGTTAAACAAGAAGAGAGGCAGGTATTAGTGAGAATAATGGAGTTATTATAAACACAAAAGATTTGATATCATGTCAAATAAAGTTGTAACTCCAAACTTGAATCATATTCCATTAACATGAATCCATATTTAATATGGTAAACTGACTCTTGATTTCATCTTTCAAGAGGTTAATTGACCTTTCATGTTGACTTATCTATTCATATTTCTCCTATTATTTAGAAATGATTAAAATGAAAAAAAAATGAAGAATTATGTGTCCAATAACACTAAACCCAAATTGAACTACGATCTCAGCTTGCCAAAATCCCTTGAAAATTCTTTCACTAAGGTCTATTACTCTACTTGAATTCACTTTACACGAGTTCACACTTGTTACCTTATACATGTGTTATGCCTTACATTTTGGTCTTCATCATCCTTGTCTCTCATTTTGTCTCTTACAACAAGTACCTATATGCAATCATGTCACTCCTTGGTCCATCACATTGTTCCACATAAAATGAGCTTGCCCATTCCCATCATGCACTGGTCTAGATAACTTGCCTTGTCAACCCATGTGCTAACTCATTTCACCTACTTAACTTATCAAGATAACATGCATGCCAACTTGTTTTACCCACTTAACTGATCAAGCTAACCCATGTGTCTTCTCAACACACATTGCACCAAAATATGTCATGTCATCTTATGCTATGCTAACTCCTTGGTCACACGCTTACCTCTAACACCATTTTCCATCATCATGACATGTTAAGTCACTATCCAAAAATCCACTTAAACTTTCTTGCATCAAAATTTAGCCTTCCAATCATGCATAACATGCTTGATACATTTTGGTGTGAATCCCCTTGGCACTTTTTCATGCCCAAGGCAATCTAGCCCACCCACTATATATCCAACGCACCTCTAGTTCATGCATAACACATTGCATTCATGCAAATAGCTACTTCATGAAATTGTGCAAGAGAAGACACCTAGACCATGACCTTCAAGGTCTTACACATCCTATTGAGATGAAAAAAATGGAAAGTCTACCCATGACATGGTCAACATGTCAAATTTGAAAAGGATTTTGTCAAAATGCTTGTGTTGTGAAAATGGAGAGTATATTTTATGAATTTCAAAGTTTCAATGAATTTAAATTGGTTGGATGTGATAGGCTAGAATAATTTAAGAACATATTCTACCTTAATAATTTATGTCTATCATTTCCCTAGATATATATATATATATATATATATATATATATATATATATATATATATATATGATTAAGTTATTATAATTTTATTTAGAATGGGGTCTAGGATCCTTACCAAAATATCTATTGTCCTTTATGTTTTAGCAAGCATGAATCTTGAAAATAAAATTTAAGTAACTTTACAAAACTTTATAGAATAATGACCCCTTAAAATTAAATTAACAAGACATTCTATAAAGAAATATATCCATGCTAAATTCATCCTTACTTAAAACCTCAATCTACTATAATTTATTTGTTTGTTTTTTTTTTTCATTTTTTTTAATATAAATCCAAAACTTCTAATAAAAGATTAAAAAATATGTCATCATAGTCACAATTACAATTAAAAAAATTAAAATTTTCAACTATTAATCTCAATTACTAAAACAATATAAACCAATTCAAGCAAGTCTTTCATTCAAATAATTCTTTGAGAGGCTCGTTTTCCCATGTATATTGTGTCATTTGAATAAGTGACCCAAGAACTACTAGCCAAGAGGTAATGAAACATCTCGAGTCAAAACTCTATTTATTTGTACTTTGAGTTATATATTTATATAAACTTTAAAACTAAAATTATCAAAATTAACTTTTATAAATTCATTTTTAAATCTAATTTATACACGAAATAATTTTTTTGATTAGAATTAAGTAATACAATTCTAAGTTAAGATTGTGATTTTTTGTTGTTTAAAATGCATCTTTGAATGTCTTATAAATATGTTCACTACAGGAACAACCGATAGTAACTTGGCTCCCTTTTGGTCTAGGGTTTGGTCTTCGACCTCTGTTGCAGGCTTTGCGCCTATGGGCTCCAGCTTTGTTCCCCCAGATGTCCCTCTACGAACTGTCATTCTTTAGTGGAAGCCCTTTTCCAGGCACTGCGCATGTAGTTGCATGGGCGATAACCTTTGATGGAGCCATCTGACCTTAAAGGTCCTCTCAATGCATCAACGACTTTCAGAGCGTTGATGGATGATGCTCCAACCTTCAAAAGAGTCGACCCTACCAGACGTTAAAAAGGTAGACGAAATCCATGAAATCACCCATGAAGCTTCACATGTTCGAGCCCGAGCCCTCCAACTGGTAGATTGTGGTCTCATCGGATAGTTCATGGGCCTTTGGCCCTCTCCCCACTCTGTTAGATTTTTTTGGACAAAAACTGGAAGCCATTAATACAAGGCAACATCGTGGCATCATTCTGTGGTAAGGGTTTCTACACATTTTACTTTGAGCATAGAGCGGATCGTGATTTAATCTTCAGGAATGGGCTTTAATTTATGGGTGCCTAGGTATTGTACCTTGAGCGTTGGAGCCCCAACTTCAACCCTGATTGTGAAATCCCCTCAGCTATCCTTGTGTGGGTAAAACTCCCTTTCTTACCTCTCTACTGCTGGAACCACTCCACCTTCAAATCCATTGGCAATATTTTAGGAAAGTATATCGACTATGTCGAGCCAAAAGATGGAATATTCGCATGTGCCCGCATCTATGTTAAAGTAGATCTAGAGAAAGGCCTCCCTAAGGCTATCAAATTGCACGTGGATAACTGGACCCATATGCAAGAAGTGGACTATGACCGATACCTTTCAAATGCAAATCCTGTCATGAATATGGACATTTTTCTCGCGAATGCCCAAAACGAGAGACAATATAGGTTCAAGATGATCCAGGACAATGGCAGGCAGCAAAGAAAACCAAAAAAGCATAAAAATCCCAGCAAAATCGTACAGGAGGCACCTCAAATCTTGGGGGAAAAGAAGCCACTACTACTCCGCAACAAAAAAACGCAGGCCCAACTGAGACACAACCATCAGAAAAAGGAAACCATTTGAGTGGTGGTCCATCTACTTCATACAATTAGAATAGGTTTGAAGCTCTTGTTGACATGGAAACTGAGGAATATATAGGAGAAAAGACGCTCGACAAAGCTTCACAAAATCACACAGTTGGAGGGAAAGGGGAAGCTAAAACCCATAACAAAATAGGCATAGAGGAAGTAGGAATGTCGGAATAAGAAGAGGGAGAAATTGGAGAGGAGGATGTTGCTTCACCTCAGGGCACAACAAATGATCCAGGCATAGAAAAAGGCACTCTCACTGGGCATCGTGCCAGAAGATCGGGAAGGAAATCCAATAGAGAGATCAGGCAGGCCAAAATAGAAATAGACAAAGAATTAGGGCACCAGACTACAATTATCCTCCAATTAGCAGACCTGAGCAGCAAAGGAAATAAGAAGGGTAATCAAGCAGCCTCGTTAAAATGGGTCTCCCTCTCAAAGAAGTGATAAATGAAAGTAGTTTCCTAGAACTGTAGAGAACTCGGTACCAGAAAGAGAAGAGCATAAGCCATGACATTAATCAAGAAAGAGAAGCTGAGCATTGTAATTCTAGAGGAAACAAAGATGAACGAGGTGGATATCATTACATATCACCCCGAGATATGGAACAAAAGTGAGCTAGAGGTAGTGATCTCGCATGGAGCCTCGGGCGGTGTATGCACCTTATGGGATCTCGCAAACCTCCTCCTAGTAAGCATCCTAAAATCAGTTCATTGGATAGCAACAAATTTTTTTGTCAAAAATATAAATTAAACTATTAAAATCATAAATATATACATGCCAAATACTTATATTGAAAAGAAAGACTGTTGGAAGTCCCTTCAAGACCTCAAGCACACAAATTATGGCACGAATTTCATTCTAGGAGGAGATTTCAATACAATACTAAAAAAGGATGAAAAGAGAGGAGGGACAATGGTAAGATAAATTCATCAGGATGACTTCGAAGACCTAATAATGCAGTTAAATCTCTTTTATGTGAAGCCAAGTAAATTTAAATGCACTTAGAATAATAAGAGGGTGGGACCGGGACACATAGCAGTAAGCTTAGATAGATTTTTAACTTCATATCTTATGTTATCTTTTCCCTTCTCAATATCTTCAGAGATCCAACCTTGGTGTGGATCGAACCACCGGTTGTTCATGCTCCTTGTTTCTCCTCCAGATAACTATGCGCCAATTCCTTTCAAATTCCCCCCTCTATGGATAGAAACAATTGGCTTCCTTGAAATGATCACTGCTTCCTGGAATCAGTGGGTGAATGAAAGCCCTATAACCATTTGGGAAAGGAAATTCAAAAGGTTAAAAGCAAACATTGAAGAATGGCTAAAAAAATACAATGAAAATTTGTCTCTAAAAGTCAAAACAACAGAAGACAATCTTGCAAAAAAGCAGGCTTAAATAGAAAATAATGAAGTTGAAAAGGTGGACTTCCAAGAAGAAATGAAAATATTCCAAACATGCCATGCAAGCCTGATACAAGAGGAAGATATGTGGCAGTTCAATTCATGCAATAGTTGTCTCATCTCTGGAGACAGGAACACGAAATATTTCCACAAGCAAGCAAAATTTTGAGAGATCAAAATTGGCATCACCCCAATTCAGCATGGAGCCCAATCTCTTGACTCTTTTCCTGAGATTAAGGCTACTTCAGTTGATCACTTCTTTTCCTTGTACCATGATGACCAACCCTTGGCCACCATTAGTGAAGCCTTATTCTTAGATCCGATGCCTTCTCTGGTGACCTCTAATGCCAACAAAATCCTTGATGCTCTTCCTGATCCTCAAGAAATTCAAAAATAATTCTTTTCCTTTTCTCCAGATAAGGCCCTTGGACCTGATGGCTTCACCGATAGGTTTTACCAAACCTATTGGAATCTAATAAAAAGGGACTTATGCCGAATGACCGGGCACTCCTTGAAGATCTCTTACATCAGTGGTGGAATAAATTCTGCCTTTTTAGCCCTGATTCCAAAAGAACGAAATCCATCCTCTTTCTCGAGATTTAGGCCAATTTCCCTCTGCAACTTCTCTTATAAAATTATTTCCAAAATCCTAGCCCTTAGACTGAAAGCCCTCCTGCCTCTTCTTGTCTCTCCCAATCAAGGCGACTTTGTCCCAGGAAGAAAAATCTATGATTATGTAATCTTAATCCAGGAAGCCATTGACTCAAGTTGGAGACGGGAGGAACAAGGAATGGTCATTAAACTGGATATGGCCAATGCATTCGACATGTTTCGGCACAAATTTCTCCTCGACATAATGAAGAAGATGGGATTTTCGGAGACCTTCACCGGATGGATAGAGCAATGCATTTCCAGGCCCTGGATCTCTTCGTTGATTAATGGTAGGGATCTGGATTTTTCCAAGCGTCAAGAGGTCTCCGACAAGGGTGCCCCCTCTTGCCCTTTTTATATAGTTTGGTCAGAGAGGCCCTTAGTCGCAGCCTTGAAGAAACAAGGATCTCTCAACACATCCCAGGAATTAGATTTAAAGAAGGAATCAAAAGCATAAATCATGGGCAATTTGCTGATGATATGGCTCTTCCGGGTGGAGCCTCTCTAGTCATAGCTAGAAGATTCAAATCTTATATGCACAAATTCCAAGAAGCATCTGGAGGGAAAACAAGAAATTCCAAATGTAGAATATATGCATGGAATAACTCCCTTAGAAAGGAAAAAAAATAGAAGAAATATTGGGGTTTAAGGTAGAAATATAATGGAAGGAATTTAAATACTTAGGAGTCCCAATTTTCTTGAAAAGGGCCAGTCCTAGGCCTGACATGTTGGGTTTGTGTTATATTCTTTCCACGGCTAATTACGTGCAGGGGGGTCACAAGGGGTGCGATAGCCCCCCCTGTACGTTGCGATGGGTGCAACGTTGGGGGGGTCACAGGGGGAGCGGTAGCCCCCCCTGTCAGGGTTCGAGGCAGCGCCCCGGAAATTTTTTTGGTCCTTTTTTTTCGGTGGGCAGATCCACCCATGGTTTTGTGCATGGGTTTGCACATGGTTTTGGGGTACAATGGTTTTCGACCCCTGGGATTTTGTAGATCTGGTCAAGGGAACTACGATTATGTTCTAATCTAGGGTTAATGGATTTGGGTTTATGTATGCTTCGGCATGTATATATCTGTTGTAACACTAAAAGGAATATAATGAAAAATCAAGCTTGTCATCCCGATTTGGGATCCAGGGGAATATCTCTGTGTTTATTTGTGTTATGTTTTATGCACTCACTATTGTTTATTTTCTGTTTTAAGATTCATTAGTAGATAATTTCTGTACAGGGTTAAAACCTTCATTTGGTATCAGAGCAGTTTCGGCTTTAAGGGGACGCCTTTGTTGTTGAGGGGTTTTTTTCTCGGGCTTGAGGTAGACCCTGTTCAATGGGAGATCTACGAGATCGATTCTTGCGGTGAAAGAATATGGTGAGCGGCGGGAAGATAGAGATCGAGAAATTTAATGGTCAGAGTTTTGAGTTGTGGAAGCTCAAGATGGAGGATCTGCTGGTGGATAAAGATCAATGGATCACAGTAGGTCTGGGTACTAAACCAACGAAAATGTCAGATGAAGACTGGAAGAAGCTGGATCGAAAGGAAAAGAGCACAATATGATTGTGTGTCTTAGATTCAGTATTGTTGAATGTATCTAGGGAAGTTACGGTGAAGACTTTGTGGGACAAGCTAGGGACTTTGTACCAATCTAAGTCTCTGGTGAATAAATTGTTCCTGCGTAGAAAGCTGTATAACCTGAGGATGAAGGATGGAGACTCGGTGATAGAGAAATTGAACGCCTTCAATACTGTGGTAAGTCAGTTGTCATCTGTTGATATTAAAATCTCATATGAAGATAAGTGCATCAGTTTATTGTGTTCTCTACCAGACTCGTGGGACAATCTAGTTATTGTGATAGGTAGCAATACAACTACCTTGTTTGATGACATTGTCTGAGTCTTGCTGTAAGAGGAAATGAGATGGAGAAATATGGAGGGTCAGAATGGAGATGTCTTATATGTACGAGGAAGGTCCCAGAACAGAAACAAGAATAAGGTTTCAAGTGGGAGGTCTAAATCTACTAGAAATTTTGTAAAGGTGTGTTGGAAATGCGGAAAGGAAGGGCACTAAAAAAAGGACTGTAGATCTAAAGCTCCTGAGAAAGGAAAGGGATCTGATGATGCTCCTTTTGCAGAGGCAAAGACCACCTTGGATGAAGGTGGGGATGTGTATTTGGATTCTTCTTCAAATACACATGTAGATCATGAGACATGGTTGATTGATTCAGGCGCATCCTTTCACTTCACTCCCCATAGGGAGTGGTTCTGCGAGTATGAGAAATATGATGGCGGTGATGTCTTCTTAGGTGATGATAGGAAGGCCAGAATCATCGGACGTGGAAAATTCAAGTTGAAGCTGCGATGTGGAAGGATTATAACACTTCCCTTTGAGAACTGTGACATTCCCCGTACTAGCCAATTCTTGTAAGCAAGATGGATGATGCAGGTGTAAACACATTGTTCGAGAAAGATACCTATAAGATGGTTCGGGGAGCACTGGTAAGCAGAATCGCTGAGTTTTCCTTTTGGTGCTAAGAGGGCGAACAAGATATTGGAGCTTGTGCACAATGATGTGTTTGGACATGTGTCGGTTCCATCACTAGGTAAGTCTGTGTACTATGTTTCATTCATAGATGAATTCTTAAGGAATACATGGATATATTTCTTGAGGAAGAAATCTGAAGTCTTTGATAGATTTAAAGAATTTAAGGCTCTGGTGGAAAACTAGATAGAGAAGAAGATAAAGGTGCTGAGGATAGATAATGGTGGGGAGTTCTGTAATAAGGAATTTGAAGAGTTCTGTAAGAATTTTGGTATAGCACAGCAGAAGACTAATCCATACACACCTCGGCAAAACAGAGTTGTAGAAAGAATGAATAGAACGCTGATGAAAAAGGCAAGAAGCATGCTCAGTGGTACCGAGTTAGGACAAGAATTCTGGGTAGAGGCAGTGGAGACTGCATGTTACTTGGTTAACAGATCACCTTCATCAGCGTTGGAGGATAAGACTCCACATGAGGTATGGACTAGTAAGAAACCCTCTCTTTCACATCTGAGGGTATTTGGATGTGATGCATATGTACATGTTTCAAAGGAAAAAAGGACCAAGTTGGATAATAAATCTGAAGGGTGCATCTTTATTGGGCATAAGAATGGTTTAAAGGGTTACAAGCTTTGGAACCCAGAAACAAGGAGAGTTGTTACAGCCGGGATGTGGTGTTTAGAGAGGTGAAAGATGTTGTTAAACATGAAGTCCTACCAAAGGAACCTGAGAAGATAGAGTTTGAGCTATAGGAGGATGAATCAGACTCTACAACAAAAGAAGACTCAGAAGAGGAAGAGCCACAAACTCCAACTGTGAGAAGATAATCTCGGGAAAGAAGACAACCAGAAAGGTATAGTCCATCTTCTTTCTGTTCAATTTTTTCCTAAACTATAACTAATGATGATCCCAGAAATATCAGGGAGGCAGTAGATTCAGAGGATGGAAAACTCTGGAAGGAGGCCATGGTTGATGAAATGGCATCCTTGCATAAAAATGAGGCATGGGATCTGGTGGAGTTGCTGGCTGGAAGGAAGCCCATCAGGAGCAAATGGGTGTTTAAGAAGAATATGAATGTAGAAGGAAAGGTGGAGAAATACAAAGCTTGATTGGTAGCAAAAGGTTATTCCCAGGTGCTGGGAATTGATTTTGATGATATTTTTTCTCCTGATGCCAAAGTTACTTCTATTACATTACTTTTATATGTTGCTGTTGCATTTGATTTTGAGGTAGAACAGATGGATGTGAAGACAAAATTTCTTCACGGGGATCTGGAAGAGGATATCTACATGAAACAACCTGAAGGCTTTATGGTGAAGGGTAAGAAAGAACTGGTATGTAGGTTAAAGAAGTCTTTGTATGGGTTAAAACAGTCACCAAGGATGCGGTATCAGAAATTTGATACATATATATGGGGACTTGGATTCACCAGAAGCAAGGAGGATCACTGTGTTTATTTTAAATTAATTGGTGACCGTGTTATTTATTTGGTCTTTTATGTGGATGATATGTTGTTGATTGGAAATGACAAAGAAATTATCCAAGATTTTAAGACCCAACTGTTCTCCAAATTCGACATGAAGGATCTTGGTGCTGCAAACTATATTTTGGGCATGGAAATTAAGAGATATCGGGCAAAGAGGAAGCTCTGGTTAAACCAAAGGAAGTATGTCGAGACTATGTTGCAGAGGTTCAATATGCAGGATAGTAAACCCGTGAATGTTCCAATTCTTGTAGGTACAAAGCTGTCTACTGAACAGTGCCTAAGACACAAGAAGAAGAGGAGGATATGTCCCGTGTTCCATATGCAAGTGCAGTGGGTAGCCTGATGTGTGCAATGGTCTGTACTAGACCAAATGTTGCACATGCAGTGGGAGTATTGAGCATGTTTATGTCAAACCCAGGGAAGGAACATTGGACAACAGTGAAGCAGGTTTTCAGATATTTGCGTGGCACTAGTGATTATGGCTTGTGCTACCAAGGAAGACCAGGATTGGAAAGAGTGTTGGACATTCGTGGTTTTTTTGATGCTGACTGGGATGGAGATATAGACCAAAGAAGATCTACAAGTGGGTATGTGTTTAGCCTAAGTGCAGTCAGTTGGATGAGTAAAAGACAGTTTGTAATGGCTCTTTCAACTACAGAGGCAGAATACATGGCAGCCACTCATGCAAGCAAGGAAGCAGTTTAGTTGCAGAGATTGTGTTCAAGTATGGGGTTGGTGCAGCAAGCTATAAGGATAGACTGTGATAGCCAAAGTGAAACTTTCTTGGGTAAGAACCCTGCTTATCATTCAAAGACAAAGCACATTGATGTTCAATATCACTTTGTGAGATATATGGTTGAAGCTAAAAGGGTGTTGTTGGTAAAGATGGACACTTTGAAGAATGTTGCAGATGCATTGACAAAGTCTGTGAGAACTCAGAGGGTCTCTTGGTGTAGAGAAACAATGGGTGTTGCAAATTTGGCTAATGACTCAGCTCTCCTGTGGCCCCTTGCAGAAAGAAAACAACAAGTGGGATAATGTTGGGTTTGTGTTATATTCTTTCCACGACTAATCACATGCGAGGGGGTGACAAGTACCGCCCCCCTTGTCGGGGTCCGGGGCAGTGCCCCAGAAATTTTTTTGGTCCTTATTTTCTAGTGGGCGGACCCACCCATGGTTTTGTGCATGGTTTTGCACATGGTTTTGGGGTACGATGGTTTTCGGCCCCTGGTATTTTTGTAGATCCGGTCAAGGGAACTACGGTTATGTTCTAATCCAGGGTTTATGGATTGGGGTTTATGTATGCTTCGGCATGTATATATATGTGTGTTGTAACACTAAAGGAATATAATGAAAAATCAAGCTGGTCGTCCCGATTTGGGATCCAGGGGAAAATCTTTGTGTTTATCTGTTTTATGTTTTATGCTCTCGCTATTGTTTATTTTCTGTTATAATATTCGTGTGTAGATAATTTCTGTTCAGGTTTAAAACCTACATGGCAGGGATGATTGAAAAAATGAAACAAAAAATAACCCGGTGGGAGGGATTTGGATAAATCTAACGGTGTAGTCTCATTCTTATCAAATCGGTGTTGTCTTCTCTTGCTATATACAGGTTTGCGGTCCTCCAAGCTCTGGAGTATGTCCTACAACAACTTGGCAGTTTCATAAGAAAGTTTCTATGGGAAGGAGGGAAGCAAACAATAAGGAAATATCACATGGTAAACTATAAGTCTATTACAGCACCCAGGCAACATGGAGGAATCGGAATTTGAGACCCGATATTAACGAACCCAACAATTGGGGCCAAACTTTGGTGGGGGCTACTCACAAATCCTGAAGAATGGTGGGCTCAAGTGATAAGAGGAAAGTATTTCAAGCAACATGAATAGGAAAATAGGTATATTCCATCCACCCAAGGCTCCCCAATTTGGTGTCTTCTTCTATCCTCACCTCCCTTAATCACTCAAAACATCAGCAGAGTTCCTGGAAATGGTCTGACAATCAAAATTTTGGAGGACAGAATAATGAATAACACCCCTCTAGCAGAACTGGAACAACTGAAACCCCTTTGTGATCACTTCATATCGATTAATATCACAACCTTGGCACAAATATCAGTATGGGATGACAAGAGGAATTGGAAAGGATGGCTTCTGTCGGATATCCTCGAAGAGCTGAATGAGCACAAAAACGATCTATTAAATCTTCTTGAGGGGTGCTCCCCAATTTCGAGAGATAAAATGGATAAATGGTGCTGGAAGAACACACGCTACTCAGTCAAATAAGGCTACACACATCTCCTCTTCGAAGAATAGGTCCCTCCCAAAAGTGGGATATGGAATCGTATCTGGAAGCCAAATGCTATCCCCAAAGTAAATTACTTCAACTGGCAGCTAAATCACAAGAAAATACTCACACAGGACAACATTAGGAAAATATGTATAAGCAAGGCGACCAGGTGCCCTCTTTGTGAACAAGAAGAAGAAACCATAAACCATTTATTCATAAAATGCTCCTTCAACAAAGAAGTCTGGAAGGAGGCTTTCGGGAAGATATTCTCCAGAATTGATTGGACAACAGAGACCTCCATGTTCTTCTCAACACCAAAAAAATGGTACAAAGGCAATCTCCAAACTAAAACAAATCAGAAATACATCCTTAAATCTCTTCCAAAGTACATCTGCTGGAAGATTTGGATGGCAAGAAACAAATTGATCTTCAAAATGAAAAAGCCTGCTTCCAGAGTTTCAGCGCTCTCAGCCCTATCCTTCTGTTTCCAGTTCAAATCCCTGCAACTTGACCTGTCGTTAGATCTTTTAGAACTGGAATGGCTGTCTCCATGGTCCTGGAGTAGGAAAACAAAAATAACAAAGGTGGATCCTCCTAGCTGGTGTTTCAGAAGCACCCAAACAAAGCTAATGGATGAGATAAAGAAGAAATGGAATTGGACTCTTATGTTCGATCGAGCCTCCAAAGGAAACCCAGGGGAGGGTGGGGGAGGAGGGGTCCTCATTGATCTTGATGAAAAAATAAGGCACAAATATGTATGGGTGATAGGCAAAGCCACCAACAACCTAGCGGAGGCAAGTGGCCTGTGGCTCAAAATCACCATAGCAAAAAAAAAAGGTGTGAGACATCTGTGGGTACTAGGGGACTCCTATTTCCTAATAAATAACCTGGTTCAAGGGAAGGAAACACAAAATGCTAGTATTAATCAAATGTTAACCAGAATTAAGGAGGTAGCAAAGGAATTTGAAGGCATCCAGTACATGCACGTGCTCAGATTGCTAAACACTCAAGCTGATGAGTAGGCTAATAAAGGGTGCAGATTTCTGAAGGGAATATTCGACATCGATGGAAATGTTGACACCAAATCTATCCCTTAACCCGTTCATGCTTACTGGCTCAAATATTGGGACCTCAACCCCAACATTCATAGGAAAACCATGGATTAGGAAGCATCATTTCTTTTAGATAGCGTTGGAACAACATTTTGGATGGAACTTCAATTGGATGGAACAACTTATGGATGGAATAACAGGTGGAACAACATTGGATCAGTAGTTGGAACAGTAGACGGAACAACAGTTGGAACAACAAACAGAACATCAGATGGAACAACAGTTGGAACCGCAGATGGAACAGTAGTTGGAACAACAGATGGAACATCGTTGGAACAACATTTGGATGGAAAACAAAGGAACATCAATTCCTTTGGACATAATTGGAACAACACTCACCATGGGCAGGATATGAACAACATTCGTTATGGATAGCTTTGGGCAGCACCAATCTAATTTTAAATAGACAAGCACAAATGCACATACCTCAGTAACTCATTTTGTAAGCTCTATAGCACACATGGAAATGGAATGCACCGTAGATATAGGAAAAATAGAAATAAGGTGTCTATGAAGATTACCTTGTATGTAAGTAGGGAAACTTTTTTCGAATTTTGGCATGAAAATGATGCGATGTAATCATCCGACTTAATGCCATGATCCGGACGCAGATTAATGAAATTACTACTATTCTTTGTTAAAAAAAAATACATATTTGAATGAATAAATGGATTCAACACCTTGAAAAACCCTTAGGACACTTGAATTATATAGATTAAACAACTTAAACTCAAGTTTTTCAAGGTAAAAATTTATTGAAATAATTTGATAAGGGAAACAAGTGTTTGAACAAAATTTGAAATTTAAGAAATTTAAGGCCAAAAAAATTTGTACTTTATATTTGACCAAATTTATATTTGACTAAATTCATGAAAATGAATTAATTAAAATAAATTAAGCATAAATCATGGATTAAAACATTATTAACCATTGACTAATTTATGATAATAAATAAGAGTTAATAATCATTAGTGATAGAAAAATAAATAAATACATAAATAAAATAATATATTAAGGAGAATTGAGAATTAAAGTGGTAACAATTAAATTGAGGATTGAAAAAAGAGTATTAATTAAAATAAAATTTAGTTGAAATTTAAAGTTAATCAAATAATAAAGTAAATTAAGAAATAGTTAAAAATACCAAAGACCAAATGAAGAATTAATGATTTAAAATCTAGTTGTCTTTAGTGCTATTTTTAGGAATTTATTAAAATCACAAGTTTGATGGGTAACCCTACATAATCGAAGTAACTTAAGAGTTTTTTAGATGCTAATCTATATAGTCAAAAAACCAATTTAAATAATACAAATCAAAACTTCATGTCAAAGTTTTAAGATAAGAACAAATTAAAAATAAAAATTAGAAATAATTAAAACTTAAGAAACAAATTAATAAAAAAAATACAAAAATTGAAAATAAAAAATCAATCTAAGAATTAATTAAAATTTAGATTAATAATTAATAAAAAATTTAATTAAATTGACCTAATCTACCTTGAAAATTAATTAATTAAAAAAAACTTTATTAAAATTAAAATTTAAAATTTAAAAATAAAACAAATAAGACTAGCATGAGCTTATCGTTTAATGTGGATTTCAACGGCCTACCTCACTTGCTCGTTGATTCTTTGTTCTTTGATGTGGATTTCACCTAAGTCACCAGGTCCGTGTTCGTGTTCAAGTTCGACGACATTGAAATTCGAATAAAGTTCGGCACCTAAAATTTTGCCGATAAAGTTCGGCATAAAATTCGACATATAGAAATTAATATATATAGATTAAACATGTTGAAAGATAAATATGATGCACATAAATAAATAAGCATGTCAATTTTCAAAGTGCATAATGCACATTGCAAACACATAGGATTACTGCTCAAACATTTATATCATTTCCACATATAAACCATGAAAGCGAGTTCCAAATTTCCAATAAAGAACCAACTTCAGTTTTCCATACATAGTAAACAAGGTAGAAATTCATCATAGACATTAGCAGTAGCTAGTAGCTACTATAGTCTAGCACCCATAAGAATATCAAATTCAGCGAAACGAACAAAATATATAAACTTTAAGATGCTAGAGAAGAATGAAGATCTCTGAATGGCACTGATCATTTATTCCCCTAGATACTAGATTTATGCTTGCAACTCAAATCCAAATTTGAAATCTGAAGCAAAGTTGAGAGTGACTTTTCTTCATCTGATTATGCATGTGATCTCACCCATTTGGAATGCCTTCATTAAATGAAGCTAATCCAAAAACGTGCATGAAAAAGGTCATAAATTTAGCATCCCTTTCTGCAAAAAATAAACCACCATAACAGTAAGAAAAGCATAATAAATCAAACAAAAAGGAAAATCCCTTCTCCCTCTTTCTGCTTGCTAAAACAAGCCTAACAGCGAAACTTAACAAAATCTAAAACAACAAAACCTAACAACTAAACGAACAAAATCGAATTTTTACCCGAATTTCAAAAAAAAATTGTTGATGTTCGGCTTGAAATTCGTTTTCGCCTTCATGTTCTTGTTCGCCTTCATGTTCGGCTTGAAGTTCGGCGAAAAAATTCGAATTTGTTCAAATTCGGTTCAAATTCGGTGAATTTCGAACTTCAAGCATTAAGTTCGCCGAACCCGGTGACTAAGGATTTCACAAGCTGTAAATAAGTAGTTTTTCAATGGCATTAAATGAACTGATATATGCTTGTTGTTAGATTTTGATTATATACAACAAACTCGACTCATTTAATGACCATCAGCAGGCACCACTTATTTGTTGCCCATTTCAACGCCCTGCTCACTTGTTTCATGACTTTCTGAATTTATCTCCATGGTCAAATTCGGGCAGCTAATGAAAGTCAGTTATTCTAATGGGTATGCAGCCAAGTCTATACATTTTCATACTTTTGAAAATACGTTCCAAACTGACAATGACTTCAGAGTGCCTTGCTCTAAACCTGCAATTGTTTGCTCATTTCATGTGTGAAATGGTAGTCAGAAACTCTATTTAATAGAGTAAGTTGGATCTCAGAAACTCTATTTAATAGAGTAATCTGAATGTAATTTGTGCGTGTGTGTTTACACATACACATTATGTGTAATATATGAGTGTCTTTTCAGTAGTTTTATCATGGTATCAGAGCTTCAGGTGTAACCTGGATAGGTTTGTGTATAATTTTATCTTCCATACATTTAAATCATTGTGTTGCGTGAGTGTGTGGGTTGTCACACTTTCGTGAGTGGAGCTGGGACTTTGGAAGTGTCGACCCCACCTGAAGAGATTGAGATCGATCTCTGCATACATCTGTTGTTGGCATTGTTTTGGAGCAAGTGTCTGCTGCATTTCGGAGAAGGTTAGAAAGTCGGCGGTGTTTCTGGTGTTGTTTGTTGCGTTTCTCCACTATGTTTCAGAGGAGGGCGATATTTGAGTTTAAATGACACATACAAGGATAGATGTTGTACACTCTCTGAAGTATTTGACAAGGCTTCTGAACACAACAGACCAGTAGAGTTGATTTTCAGATTCTAGATTACTTGACATGCAAGATAACAATGGAAATCTTCAAGGATCCCGTAATAACTCCAGGTGGCATAACATATGAAAAGTCGGCTCTTTTGGAGCATCTTCAGAAGGTGGGAGAATTTGATCCGGTGACACAGGAAACGCTAAGAGCTGATCAAATTATACCAAATTTTGGATCTAAAGCGTGGTGGATGGGATCTCAAAGCATAGTGAAAACATGACGACGGATGAGAGTAGTTGTTCAAGGGCCAACGCCAAACCAATGAATAGATCGAGCTATGGTGGGTGTAATGTTTTTTCCGTGGAGTGGGAGAAGGAGTGAAGAGTGGATTGTTTTCACCACTTCCAATTTTTTATGGTTAAGTAGTGTTATGAATTGTTTGTAAATTAAGTAAGGATGAATTTTTAAAATCAGATAAAAAGGTCATGATGTAGTAGCTGAATCTAGATACATTCCGTATTTAGACTGCTCCTCTATATAGCTAGTGAATACAACGGTTGGCACCCATGTATCTCGGTAGATGAGAGTTCGTCCATAGAATGACTAGCAGTTTAGTTATGTGTCTGAAGCCAGTACTTAAGAGATCGAGTGGAAGTAAGGCTCAATATGGATGGTTGTCTAGATAGTATGGGAGTTGCGAATCTAGGGAAGGATCCCTCATTCGTTGAAGATGTAGAGTCTTCTAATGAAGTTATGCGACAGATTGGGATGATGTCCAGTAATTGACTTCGGGAGGTCCTTGATTTGGGAGTTGAGAAAGCGAACTCGGGAATCCAACTTGCCAACTACACCTTTACGAGAGTTTTGAGGCAACTTGATGGAGCATCTACTGATAAGCTAAAGAATGATTGATTATTTTGTTATTTATGAGTGATTGCGCCGAGAGGCGCATCTATAGCCCAGTATGACCCCGATGTCAGGTGGGTCACGTCCTCAATGTCGGTTGAAATTTAAATTAAATTAAAAATAAAAAATAAGTGTGGGCTTAACAAATAAGTTTTAATAATCATATAAATAAACAAAAAAAATTAAAACAACTCTGGTCGAACATAGAGGTGAGTCGTATGCTGTGAATGAAGAGACGGATGCTGTGAATGAGGTCGAGCTGATGCTCAATTGGGTTAAAAGGTCTCTGGAAGATGAAATTGGGTTGAAGGTGAAAACAGATAATAATTTCGAGTCCACCCATGAGAAGCGCAGCACTGATCAGATGGGTTCAGATAAGCAAGGCGAATTAAGTGTTGAGGCGAATTCTGAAATTGGGTTGAAGGCTCAAACAGATAATAATTTGGAGTCCACCCATGGAAAGCGCAACACTGATCAGATGGGTTCAAATAAGCAAGGCGAATTAACAGTTGTGGCTAATTCTGAACGGACGACGACGATGTTCACCTATCACGACGATGTTCTTGGAGACCCTGATTTATTCGTAGACCATATTACTCCCGTTGAATTGGGAATCATGATGCAGAACTATCTCAATCGAGATACAGTGCCAGATATCATGTATTCGGACACCTTGCATGACTATATTGACAGTAAGGAAGCTTCGTACGGGTCTCTGTGGGGATGATATTTGGCTGTTGAACAAACATCCCTTCATTACAAATGATTTTGGATCACCACAACAAGAAGAATTTGGAATTGGTGGAGGCAATCTAACTTTCGACCACTAGGATGGTAATTGTAATGTATTGAGAAGAAACTTGGCCTCGAATTGTATGTTAAAAGCATATTCCAAGCGGAAGTGTTTGTAGCCGTTTTCTTTGAGCTGGCATAGTTTTGAAGCTCTCTGTAACGTGTCTCTCAAAATTGTATCTTACAAGACGAAGGCCAATGCGGATTCTTCGTTTTCCCTTAACTGAACTTGTAGTTTCCTGTTATTTAATTATTTTTATCCTTTTAGAAACTGTTCTGGCAGTTCTGCATACATTTTTTTAAAACGTCATCGATAAAATATTTAACCTCCCTCTCAAAGACTTGCTAACAATCTCTACTCAAGCTGATTACTGATCGTCTCAGTTTGACCTAGTTCTATTTCGGGAGGATACTATAAAATCACTGTGGATTTCGAACGCTTCAATCTACTAATCTGTTAATAGATTTGTTTTAAAATATTGTGGTCACTTCATATAAGCTTAATTACAGTCTCAATACCATTAAAGGAAGCGTTTAAAGGCAGGCATAAATTTGAATACATACCTTCTTTATGACAGGGAGATTAAGCTATTTTTATATTATCCCATTGTCATTCCAATTTTGAAAATATTTTGGAATTTGAGTTATATATTGTATTATAAGGAAGTTTATATTTTTGTGAATATTTTGGAATTTGATAAATAATTTGAAGTTAATGCATTTAGTGTATCCAATCTTTAATCTTAGACTTGATTTTTTAGTGTAATGTAAAATTTTAATATGTCGGAGTGTATATAGATGTGTAGATGTCATGTGAGTAATGTAAATTTTTGATATATTTACCACTTTAATACCAGAATACCATGGGCCAAAGAATATATTTATAAAAGAGGTATGGTAAATAAATAAAATATAAGTAAACCATATATATGGTAAATAAATAAAAAGTCGTTTTATTTTTACTCCATAATCCTATTTATATTTATGAACACCAAAAGGTGGTTTTATTTAGGTGAATCCCGAGCTAAATACCATGGGCCAAATTATTATTAATACATGTCAAAAAAACATTATTAACCCTAATATTAATATTATTATTATTATTAATTTTAATATTCACATTATTATATTATAATATTAATATTATTAAATTTAATTAATGTAAAAATGTACCACTTTAATACCATGGGCCAAATTATTATTAATACATGCCAAAAAAACATTATTAACCCTAATATTAATATTAATTTTAATATTGGCATTGTTGTATTATAATATTAATATTATTAAATTTAATTAATGTAAACTTTTGATATGTCTGAGTGTA